>LUGF01059220.1:409418-433740 GCA_001625245.1 Calycopis cecrops
TATAATATACAAAATCTAGAATATCTAACTATAAATGAGTAACGGTATCACAAAAAAACAGGCAAGCAATATGTTGGAAGTACAATTCAATTTCTGTATTAAATGTCGCATCTCATCTCTCTTTCTATGTAGCTGTGTAACAGTTTAAAATAAAGTTTGTACCTATTGTGTGAAATGATGAAGTAAGATGAACATTACAAGCAGCTAAACAAAGCTCAATAAAGAAATTCCAATATAAATGTATATAATTTTTTTTCTATTAATATATATACATATATGTATATATAATTTTTCTACCTATGTACTCTGGAGTACATACATAGGTAGAAGAATTGGTATTTTTAGGTTATATATTAATATAATTATTTTTAGTATATGTCATAGGTACATTATGTCATGGTGACTTTACCATCGGAAATTTTGAAATGTAGGGTACATTGCAACATTTCCGTGATATAAGCGAAAATCTTTGTAACTAGTGCAACGCAAATAAGTAGATATACCTACCTGGTCGTAGGTGTATGCACGTGCGTATTTCGAATCAGGTGCTACCTATACAAATATGGGCATGGCATTGCATTTATTAAATATGTTGATTTACACCATTTATCAATAATTAACATAGGTCTATTTAAAAATTTGTGCCGTATGAATAAATTCTTTTCCCTTCCCTTAAATTAACAAAAATATAATCCTCAGAATTCTGTCGGGTTGCCAGTTGCTAAAGCAATGTCGTCTGAAGATGGTGAATGTATAGAATGGAAATATAACTTAGTGTTGGATGGTCCGGCTGAAACTTGGCTAGCTCATCTCGAGCACACGATGCGAGTTGTATTAAGAGACGTAAGCAATTTTTGACGTAAATAAATCTTTTATCAAAAAAATGCGTGATATACCTATTTGCATCTCAGACATATGGCCATGTTTGCTGTAAACCTTCTGAAATGTGGGGCTTGTCAACTATCCAAATAAATCGTTGTGAAATCTGTTAGTTGTTTTATTGTAATAATTTATAGGAGATCGATGCTCATTGTATTATAATTTTCCTCCAGCAACTGATATTGACTCGAGCGTCTCTAAGGAAATGTAAATATCAAAGGGAGATTTGGATAAACGAATGGCCGGGACAACTTGGGATCACCAGCAGCAAGGTTTGTTGTTAGAAATAACATTTAAAAAAAAATCTTTTCCCTTTGTTTTGCAGCAGAACAAACCTCTCCTAGTCACTCGAGTTAATCTAAGTAATCACTATCAGTCACTAATGTTCTATTTATGCTCTCCAAAATTTCCATTGGGGACACCGCGAGTTCTTGAAGGTACCATAATAAAGCCCTCTTTTTCTGGTAACGCAGCAGAATACCTTTACCTATGCTACCCAGAATAGAGCTGTAGTTTTATGTATTAGTTACCCTTCAAACTTGTTATTCGTGTCATGAAAAGTAATTACGGGCTGTTAGGTGGAGGCAGTCCTTACTCCAGTAAGTCCAACTTAGGACGTAGGTAGACCTTGACCTAGGACCTTGCCTTCAGTGAAATGCGTAAATTTTGTCAGAAGCATACATTGCTGTTAAGTTGGATGACTTCGTTTGGCGTGACAATTTTATCCTAATCAAGGATAAGCTTAATTTGCGCGAAGTGAATACTGACAGCACCAAAACGAGGAAATATAGGACTGATGGGAGAACACTATAAACAAATCCATAATAATTTTTATTCTCGAAATAGATAATGTGGACATCTGAATGCACGCGCACGTTGCGTCGGTGTGAGATAATGTCGGAGAAGAAACCTTTGAAAAAGTTGCGGAAGAAACAAAATCTGATTCTTAGTACTCTGCAGGCGATGTCAAGGAAGGAAATTTCCAAAATTCTAAGATGTAAAGTCAACGCGTTGTGCGTTATCGAGATCCATTCAAGGGACACTGTGGATAGAATGTACAAAATGGGTAGGTATCTACTTACCTACTGGTTAAATTGTCTTCTAAATTTAGTTTTTATGGGAGGTAATACTTACTCTTTAATAACTCTTTAATAATACGTAAAATATACGTATTTGACGCGATGACGTCTAATAAGTCGATGAACGCCGGCTGCAGCCCAAAATGTGAGACGTGATCGGCGGAAGTCTTTGTCTTGTAACACATCTACCTCTACTCCACTACATCAGCCGAAGCATCTGACGAACATGAATTTTCAAGTGAATATGATTGAAGACAACCAATTTTATCTCGCTAAACTAAACGCACGACGTCTTCGACGACATCTGTCGTGTTATCAATGAGCAAACAAAATGGTTTTTGATTTTTTTTATGCTTCGGCTTGTGAGTCTTGTCGGAGCTCTGACCTTGGAACTGGCGACTTCAAACACCTCTTGGTGTATAAGGTGTGGTAAGTGCAGAGCATCTGTATATTTCTTCGATACCGGGGAGAGAGTGGACTGAGATGAGTAAGAGATGCCACTGCTCTCTGGGACTTCCTGTGATGTACAGAAAGTATGTGTTTATTGTACACACAATGTTTATGTTTGCATATGCACGTAATAAGTTATGATTCTTTGAAAGTAAACCAATAATAAATAAAATAAATATAAAAATAACAAAACTGTTTGATGCAGGTTGCATGAACGTGACTGCTTTTGAATGGTTCTCGCAGTTGAAATTCTATTGGGACAGGGATCGTGAAGATTGTAGCATAAAGCAGACGAATACGAACTCCGTATATACGTACGAGTATATCGGCAATTCTGGACGCCTGGTCATAACTCCACTCACTGACAGGTTATAAAATTATTAGAGAAATCCCCTAATAAATAACAAATTTAGAAACTATCTAGCGCAGAATATAGTTATGGTTTTAGAAATCTAATCTGTTCTACACAAACATCCAATTGCTGATCATGTTAAAATGCAATGTATTAAAATTTATAAAGTAGTAAAAAGTAAATTGTATAAATTAAGTTCTAGTGAGTATACAGGGTTATTTTTTGGTCACCGGACGTATTTAAAAATAAGGAAATAAACATCATTTCAAGGGTGTGTTTTAATTTTATAGTATTATTGGTAATATTTTGTTACATAAACATCGATTTGAAACGGTCCGTAAATATACCTACGCGCATTATCACCCGAAGAGCTGATTGTGTTTGGTATCCACTGCGTGGGCCGCTGCCGCCCCGCGCTTCGCGCAGCGGCAATAATCAATTATGTTACCCACACGGTATTTATTTTCGTACGGGACAAAGATATTTTTTATATTATTTTTCTTATTTGTTTTATTTCATAAATCGATTCTGAACCAAATCTGAAAATTTGGCCGGTGACCAAAAACTAACCCTGTATACCTATACCTACCTACTAGCTTCCGCCCGCAGCTCCGCCTGCGTGGATTTTGGACCTAAAAAATGGAGATAAAAACATTATAAACCTTGCTCTATAATATATTTTCCTCTCTTCCTCTATATATGTATATGACACAGATGTTACATCACGCTAACAACAGCTCTTCACTTATTCCGAGGAGGCAGCCCTCAAGGGCCCGCCGGTACCGGCAAGACGGAAACAACCAAAGACCTTGGCAGGGCACTCGCCAGATGGGTGGTCGTCACCAATTGTTCGGACGGTCTGGATTATAAGTCCATGGCTAAATGTTTTTCAGGTACAGATTGTGAAAATGTTTGATTTCCTTTGGCTAATAGTACTACCTACATACGTAGTTACTAGTGATAGTAAGTAGTAATCCAAAATATGGATAAAATACCTAAACAAAAACTTGTGCTGAAGCGTAACTTTATATTTTTATTGTATAACATTCGAAGATACTACGATTAGGTAACAAAAGCATTTTGAGTCATGGGATGAGTGAGCCTGTGGTCTCTGCCCATTATAATAGTTAAATTAGCTATCGTAAACATAGCACACAGCGCTTATAGCAATCCGAAGATGCGGCAAGAATAAAATTGCCTTCGATGGCAGTAAAGCAGACACGACGAGAAAAATCAGGTTGACCGGGCGATGGCTTATTGTGCTCTTCAGGCCAGGGAGCAACTTCCCGATTTCGGACTAAATAAAAAACACTTCCGTTAATGAGTGCCTGATTGACTAACTGACAAACAACGCACAGCTGAAACTGCTGTACCTAGAAATTTAAAATTTGGTACAGTTGTTCCTTTCATTATGTATCATGTAAATAAGCACTATGTAAGGATTTTTTGAAATTCAAACCCAAAGGGGATGAATAAGGATGGTGAAGTTTGTTTGTAACATAAGTGATTTCATTCAAATTAAATGCGGATAAAACCGCAGGGCACAGCCAGTAATAATACCGATCGACGACAGTCGTCGACCTATAACAATATAGACCGACCGATAGAGACTGATCTTTGAAGCTGGAATGTCGGCGGCTGCAGTTAACTATGCCGTTGACACGTGCCGTTCGTCGGTAAGAGCCCTTACCGGAGCGCGTATGGGCTGCAGGTATAGCGCAGAGCGGCTGCTGGGGCTGCTTCGACGAGTTCAACCGTATCAACATTGAGGTGCTGTCGGTCGTGGCGCAGCAGATCCTCTCCATCCTGCTGGCTCTTTCGCAGCACATGAAGCGTTTTATGTTCGAGGGCGACGAGATCAAACTCGATAGCAACTGCGGCATATTCATTACGATGAATCCTGGGTGAGTTGTAACAAAGAAAGTTGTAAAAAAGAATCCTGGGTAAGTTGTAACAAAAAAAGTTGTAAAAAGAATCCTGGGTAAGTTGTAGAAAAAGAAAAAATTGTAAAAGAAACAAGAGTAAAGTACTTAATGTCATTTTTACATTATAGCCGTACAGTCGTGGAGGTATCGTTCGCTAACACGACAGGTACCACCGCATAGTGACAGCTAAGCTAGTGCGTTTTATGAATTCCCCTTGGTTCAATAATATGCAATATGCAATTTGTGAATTCCCCTTGGTTCAATGGAGGGGAAGGGTAGCAACGCCTATTTCCTCCCTCATAATTATAAGTAAAACAATATTGTGTAGGAGTCTATACCAGAATGAAGTCGAAGACTACTTCTTTCTGTAATATGATGGTAGGCTTCCTTTTATTGTTTAATCTGGTCTCACTAGGCTGCCATTACCAGGTAAATATACTTATGAGCCCTAAGACGAGACACGACACGGCGTGTCTCATTGAGCAGGTCAAATTAATAAATTGTTTCTAATCGGAAATATGGTTGGGAAGTAATGAAAATTACTTTCCGTTGTGTGGGGTCCATCAATACGTTAGTCACGTTTAAATAAATGTATTCCAGATATGCGGGTAGAACAGAATTGCCCGACAACCTAAAATCTATGTTCCGACCCATAGCGATGTGCGTGCCCGACTCTAATATCATTGCGGAAAATACTTTATTCTCGGATGGATTTAACTCTTACAAGGTCAACGCCAAAAAGGTTAGACAATAAATAAATACACAGATATAGGAGTACCTAGCTGTAGT
Source organism: Calycopis cecrops (assembly GCA_001625245.1). NCBI lineage: Eukaryota > Metazoa > Arthropoda > Insecta > Lepidoptera > Lycaenidae > Calycopis > Calycopis cecrops. Next base: position 414,893 of record LUGF01059220.1, read on the forward strand.
AGAATAGTAGCTTGCCGAAGCGCAGTAACCAGCTAGTATCAGAGCTTTGGCGATCGGTGGAAATATGTACGGGATATAGTGATTACTTATAATATACCTAGAACCCTTAGAGTGCCTTAGATATATGAATGGACTTGACCGGGTGCTCGTCTATATGTATGGTAGATATCGGCGTATTTGTAGTATCGTACGCCGTAAATGACGTGCCATAGAAGATGGTCGTCTTGGAATATAAGCCAGAGAGCGCCTCACGGGGTACGGTAATATATAGTTGTATTCTTGTATGTGGTGTGTGTAATAATTGAGTGCAGGGACAATCCACGTCATTGCTATACTTATATACTCTACGATACAAGTTAATTGTAATCTCGCTGTGACACTTGCACGTCACTGTCAAATTACATAGGGCGTTTTCCATTTACGACGCACTATGAATGACAGCTGTGTGCACCCTGTCAAATAGTGTGACTGTGCGTCAAACGGAACGCATCACGTTGCTGTGTGTCAGTGTCCACACCGTGTAACTCAATATATTTATGGAATGATAGCTGTACGCGCACTGTGTGCTTGCACGTATAAATGGAAATTGCTCATTATATGATAAATGTAATTTTGATGACAATTTCTTAGCATCTATCACTGTCACGTGACATTACTCGTGTTTGGGCGGCAGGTGTTCACGCTGTACCAGCTGGCGATGCAGCAGCTATCGAAGCAGGCGCACTACGACTTCGGGCTGCGTTCGATGGTGGCGCTGCTGCGGTACGCCGGCTCGCAGCGCCGCGCCCACCCCACCATACCCGAACAGGAGGTTGGTTAATCCCAGCTATGATATATAGCAGGATGATGATGTATGATAACATGGTTATGATGGATGATAGCATAATGATGATGGATGATAGCATGGTGATGATGGATCATAGCATGATATGTATATGATAAAAGATATATCAGCGCACAGCCGAAAGAAAATTACAAGTGAGAAAGGATTTTTAGAAATTCAATCTCTAAGGAGATGAAATAGAGGGTAAATTTTACATGGAATTTTCAGATTTTCAGACTTATAGAAGTAATGACTGGTGTTATGCAGATGTCATAATTTTTCATGACTACTGACGCCCATAGACATCCGCATAGAGGTTATACAGATGAGTTTCCCTCCTTCCCCTTCCATAGGCCACCGGCTATCTACTCCTCGTGCCGGCTTAAGTCGTACATGAAGCGTGGCATTACCTCTCACTATTACCGTCACAGATCGTGATACTGGCCATGCGGGACATGAACGTGGCCCGACTGACGGCGAAGGACGTGCCCCTGTTCGACGGCATCATGCAGGACATCTTCCCGGACGTGGTAGTGCCCACGCTCGACTACGAGATACTGGAGACGGCGCTCACCAAGGAGATGAGGGCAATCGGTCTCCAGCCCATACGCGCCGGCATAGCCAAGATCATACAGATCTTCGAGACCAAGGTATCATTATTTTCAGCCCGGTGTCTCAACCACAGGGGCGCTGCTAGCACCGTATCTGCCGTATCAATTACACGGGGCCCCCGTGCTAGAAAGGCCCCGACATGGTGTGAGAATTGGTGAAACTGCTAACGATCCCGAAGATATCTCCACAAACAAATTTTTTATACCATAGCGATAGCTACGCCACTGGTTGAGCACCATGCTATCTTGGGAACCGCTGGGTGCATGCAGCTTGTGGCCGTGACTTGTGGCGCTCTCTGCGGGATGTCTATGTCCAGCTTAAGACGTCTTCTGGCTGTTGATGATGATCCCTCAAGGCCACAAGGCCAATCCTTTCGGAAGGAGTCCAGCTCGTCTCGCCATCGCCGTACGGATGAGATCTGCTGCGTTGTCGCCGATCATTGGGATCATTTCATCCATTGGGATGTGATATTGGCCCAGAGATCATCTGACATGCATGCAAGAAAAAAGCCCCGCGTTCCGCCAGCCAAAGGTCTGTGGAAATGGATTAATGGTCCATTTCGGAGACTTATAAGGTACTGTGAGGCATTATTTTTGCGTGGTGTTAGCCCGGGAATTAAGTGACTTTTTAAAAAAGTAAAATTATTATTTCTAAAAGAAAATACACTTAATTAGAAACTTACCTATTCTAAGGCTACCGATCAATTCGGGATCAAAAAAAAAATAATCAAAAAATCATCATCGCCTTCCTTTGTCGGATCACTGCGGAACATAGGCCTCCTATGAACGCCAAGACGGATCTCCTGCTACACGCAGTATGACCGTCCACTGCATGGCATGCGTGATGTAATAATTGTGTAATATGATTAACCTTCTGCGTCTTATGCCTAACGGATGATTGTCAAACGGTCAATAGGGCCATGGGTTGGTGGAGAGTGGTCCCCTTTTACTAAGTGCCTTTTCAGATTAAGCATTTTGAAACGCTCGTAGGCTCTTGGGCTTTGCCGAGATATAAGAGCTACATAATTATGTCGTAAGCAGATGCGTCTATTACTCGCGCGTAGTGCATACGACGCGCAAACTGTCGGCGCGTCCAGATAATAATCGAGCGCAGTTGTTGCGTCCAGAACTACCCGCGAGTCGACTCATAAGAAAAACGCTTAATCTGGACAGGCTCTAATGGATGATTGTCGAACGGTTGATAGGCCCATGGGTTGGCGGGGTCCCTTTTTTTAATTAGTCCCTTTTCACTAAAGAGAATCCTCGTGCTATAAGTGAAAATTGTGTCTAGAATTCCCGTCACTCGAGCGTGGTGCTGGGAGACACGAACACTGCTAAGTCGGTATCCTGGAAGTTGCTGGCGGCAACCCTCAGCCGGCTGCACCGCGAGAAGGTGGCCGGCTTCGAGAACGTTCAGTACTACCCCATGAACCCTAAGGCTCTGACGCTGGGCGAGCTGTACGGGGAGTACAACCTGGCGACCGGCGAGTGGAAGGACGGAGTGCTGTCGTCTATCATGAGGACGGCCTGTCAAGGTGCATTTTAAAATACAGTAAAGGTACAAGTCCGAGACGGACTGCGACACCACTGGTTTCTATGAATCTCTATAAAATTCCGAGCGCGGTCGGCAGCCGCGGCGTATATTTCACAGAGATTGGTGGTTGTCGCCTGTGGTTGTCAGGCGCATCGGACTTGCACCTTAATACCCCGACTTGCGCGATTTCGGCGATCACATCTTTAATTCGCAAACGACAAATTAGATATTTTGTTTTTGTCTTGCTTCATCTAAATAGCTATTAATGACTTCTATAATCAAAGTTTACCATAAAACCTGTCGGCGTTCTTGAGATGTGGATCACACTGGTCCTCCTATTCCATAATCTCCTTCTTAATTATTAATTCTTCAATCCTATTGGCTTATTCTATGTGTGCATGAAGTTTAAAGTAACTCGTGCGGCATTATCTCCGATTTTAGCAATCGGACGTTATTGAAGACTGAGCGTTAAACGCCATACCTACCTTATTTTTAATTTATTTGATACTGTGCATCTTTGCTTGTCTTGTCAATTGTTTCATAAAAAATGTGCGCCGCTCGATCTTGCTCCTACAGGAATATAATAAACGTAACTCTCTCTTTCTGTCTTCACTAACTTATATCCCCCTCACAATTTTATTCACCTCGCCCGATCACACTTTTCGTAACGCTCTGGTCACGCATTCATCAGTTTACTCCCAAAGTCAAGCGCGCGTAAAGAAGTTTTCATTCAAAATCTTGACCAGCTAATTGAATTCTATTGTTTCCTAAAACTAATATACATAAATGTTACGTTTACAATCATTTTCAGACGACTCGCCTGATTTGAAGTGGATAATATTTGACGGGCCCGTCGACGCGATCTGGATTGAGAACCTCAACTCAGTGATGGACGACAACAAGCTGCTGACTCTGGTCAATAGCGAGCGGATCTCCATGCCAGCCCAGGTACAGCACTACACACATAATCGAAAATACTGTTATACGGCCTTGTTTAAAAAAAATACTAATAGCTCACCCCACGAAAGGCGACAGCACACACGAGACTTTTAGACGCGGCGACCGGCGACTGCATCGATGCTGAAGCACGATTTAGCGCTCTCTCTCTCTCCGCGACCGGTCGCAGTAGAGTCGTGCGACACTCGTGCGACTATCTCGATGCAGTATCGCGATCTCGCGACTGCATTTAGACGTTAAGTAACATTAATTGACATACATTAGCGTCTAAGTCGCCACGTCTAGGGTCTTGAAGTGTGCGCTCCCCGCGTCTAGTCGCAGCATTCAGCTTCTAAAAAGCGTCAAATCGCCGGTCGCCGCGTCTAAAAGTCTCGTGTTTGCTGTGGCCCTAACTTGTGCGGAGGAATTTCCTCCGTGCCGGTACAATTCGCGCTGCTTTTTACTAAACTTGATCGGTTGACGACCACCTTCCCCCCTCCCTTATCAATCTAGTTATTACTTTAATTTGCAAAGAAATAAGCTAAGCATGCACCCACCCGCCTTCAGTGTAATACTTGAACGACCCCATCTCTATATATAAAATTCTCGTGTCACAATGTTAGTTACCATACTCCTCCGAAACGACTAGACCGATTCTCATGAAACTTAATGTGCATATCGGGTAAGTCTTAGAATCGGCCAACACCTACTTTTCATCTCGATATTTTCACTGGATCGAAACTGACGGGATTATACCGCAGCTAGTGTACATATAAAATCGTTGTGTCCGCTAGGTGTCGCTACTGATAGAGACACGCGACCTGGCGGTGGCGTCGCCGGCGACCGTGTCGCGCAACGGCATGGTGTACCATGACTACCGCGACTGGGGCTGGTGGCCCTACGTCAACTCGTGGCTCGAGACCGTCGCCGACGTCGAGTACAGGGAGATGGTGAGCGCGACTTACTTATAGCATATGTCATATACAGAATGACTGGTGAGAATTTTTTATCACTCACATATATTAAACATTTTAGTTGGTTAATTTAAAAAATACCCCTATATTGAAATTTATTTTAAGTAACTTCGAAGAAAACACAAAGAAAAGCAAAGGATATAAAGTATAGCCTCTAAGCGGATGTTTGTGTGCGTCGGTAGTCATGAAAATGGCTCCGGCTGCTCGTTTGCCCTCCTACACCATAAAAGTATAGTAGTTTTTACGAACGCGAAGCGCGCGACAGTGCAGGGTCGTTGCCGCTGCGCAGGCCTATGTTGCTAGTTAGATATCAGAGGAAAGGTATCTAGTAAAGTTTTCTATTTCCTACTTCAAATAAATCTTATTTATTTGAAGACAATCCAGAATTGCCTTTTCACAAGGTTACGGCTACGGCACGGTCACCGCGCCGTGTAAAGCAGTAGCGTACGAGAAGTTAAGCCGTTTCATGTGAAAGCTGTCTTAACAGCTCAGCGGCGCGGTGACCGTGCCGTAACCGTACGCATCTGAAAAGGCACGAAGGCTGCCTTAACAGCTCGAAACGCGGCAGCGGCGGTATAATGCGAGCGAGAAGTACCTCCCCTGTCGTGCCCAATTCGGCTACACAGTGTGACGTCACCTCTCAATGCGTCTAGCGTGTAGCGCATATATCACTAGCCGTAACACGCGGCTTCGACCGCGAGGTAGAAAAAAAATACCATGGCACTCTTCCTTCCCTAGTTCTTCAACTATCTCCATACTAAATATGATATCGATCCGTTGATCCGATTCGATGTGAAAGAATGACAAACAAACAAACACCCTTTTGCATTTATAATATTAGCAATATGTATGATTAATGGTATGGATAACGTCGCGTGTTTCAGTTGCGCCGCCACTTCGCCAACATCCTCACACCGGTGCTGGAGCTGAAGCGCCTGTTCCTGACCGAGGGCCCTAGCGTGCGCACGCAGGAGTTGAGCGGCGTGCGCGCGATGTGTCGGCTACTGGACGAGCCGCCGCAGCCGAAAAACCCCGAGCAAGAGGACGAGGAGTCATTCTCCAAGATGAAGTTCCTGTTCGCGTGAGTGAGAACATCAGAAGTTGTAGACTAACCGAGTAGGTGCGATTACTGGTAGAGGGACCGAGCGGGTGAAGAAGTGTTACTGTAAAATGAAGTTTCCTATTCGCGTGAGTGAGAAAGTGAGAAGTTGTAGACGATCTGAATTCCGAGCTGGTGCAACTACTGGCGGAGGAATCGAGTGGGTGCAGGCTCGAGCTGATGTGTGGGGGAGAGTCGGCTGTTGGAGGAGCGCAGCCTGAAGTTCCCGTTCGCGTGAGTGAGAACGACACAATGTGGTGAACTATTGGTCGAGGGACCGAGCGGGCGCAGGCAGGAGATGAGCGGTGCGTGGGTGAGAGTCGGCGCAGCCGCCTAGACCTGGGGGAAGTGTTGCTCTAAGAGAAGTTCCTGTTCGCGTGAGTATCTCACTTCAACAGCACTGCGTCTTGAATTTTTTGACAATCAGGCTTCCATGGTACTGCTAATGCGGCTACACTTGAGTTGGGCCCATGTGTCGGCTATTGGACGAGTGCTGGGAGGAGAGAGAGGAGAGGAGATATTAAAAGTGCTACTCTAAGATCTTGTTCAGGCGAGCATAATACTTCAGCGAACAGATCACACCATGTATTGAAATTTTCAATAATCAGACTCTCGCGCTGGTGCTGCTACGTCGAAGAATTACTGCAAGGTGAAGTATACCGCTTAGATCTTAGCGCACATGCGTACAAGCGCTTCAGCGAGACCAGAAATAGCGTAGATAATTATTTCAAGTTGAAGTTTTTGTTCTCGTGAGTATTATTTCAGCCAACAATTTTCTTTTTTTTCAATTCAAATCTCTGGTAGGTAATATGATTGGGGAGTCGTCGAGTCACCTGATAGTAATTACACCAACTTCCGCAAAACCAGAGATTTCGCAGATGAGTTGCCGGCCTTTAAAAGAATAAGCTTCCTTTACTTTAGCGTAACAGATGACATACTTAAATTCACATCGGTCGCTTCTCTTACTACATTTGTTACGTGTCAAGTTGAATAAATTCTTGTTCGCAACTAGAAATTTCACTTAAATACTCGATTAATATAAATATTTATTTCGGATTCGATTAAAAACCGCAACATGTACAGGATGATCTGGTCGGTGTGCGGCACGCTGGCGGACGCGTCGCGCAAGAAGCTCGACAACTGGCTGCGCGAGCACGAGGGCGTGTTCCCGCTGCGGGACACGGTGTACGACTACTGGCTCGACGAGCGCCTGCGGCAGTTCCGGCCCTGGGAGGACAAGCTGCCGGACAACTGGAAATTCAACCCTAGGTATAATTATAATCCAATCAAAAAAATTTAATGTAAAATGTTGCCAAGACCACATATGGTTTGTCGTGTGAAAAAGATATCAGATCTCGTGTAGAGCCAAGCTTCTGAATCTACACGGATACCGACCCTAATTACACAAATTCTACATACCAGTAAAAATGCATGGCATCGCCGTCTCGCTACCGTCGCGCGTCGTAGAAGTGTTGCGAATATTTAGCTTCTGAACTAAGTAACGTAAAAATAATAATAATAATATTTTATTTATTTTATTTTATTACTTAAGAAAACATGCATATAATACAACATAGTTGAGATAATAATATTCTCCTAGCCGATTTCGGCTAATCGGCTGTCTCTATAGAGACGAGCCAGATGCGCAGGACATATTATAGTGCACAAGTGTGCGCGCGCAGACACAAGTGTACTCTCTATTCCCTCACTCTCATATTCCGATGGGACGGCAATCCGACACGACCGGTGAGAAATCAGGCGCAGGACCGACGGCTTAACGTGCTCTCCGAGGCACGGGGGTGTACCACCGCCAACTTCCTGACTCCGGACTGTTATTAGAAATTGAAAAATCCTAATAACAATTTTTGGTCCGACCCGGGATTCGAACCCAGGACCTCACGTCTGTGGTTGAACACGCTTACCACTAGACCACGAGGCAGTCAAATAAATATAGTTGAGATAACAATAGTTTAAGAAGGTCAATTAAACGTTTTCACTGGTAAGAAAGTAATGAGATATACTGAAATAGGCAGTAGTGAGATAAAGAGATAGTAATAAACTGACATCTGTCAAATTCCATACTTTTTATGTGTTTTTTAATATGGAATTTGACAGCTGTTAGCTTATTACTAGGTTATTACTTGGATAAAGTTATTCTATGTTTATTAATAAGGGGGCTAGGATTTAGGTTCCCCTCCAAGGGGCATCTCAGAATCTCAGCGGTCCCGTTATATGTTAAATGTAATTTATAAATTATGTTAATAATCCAATAGATTCAACATTTTGTATTTGACTTTGTGACACCAGCTTGGGGTTCCACTCGATCATGGTGCCGACGACAGAGCTGGTGCGCGTGCGTGTGGTGGTGGAGCGACAGCTGCTGGCGGGCCACGGTGTACTGCTGGGCGGCCCGTCCGGTTGCGGCAAGAGCTCCCTGTTGCGCGCCGCCCTGGATCAGCTCGACCCCACCCAGTAAGTATACTCGCAAGCACGGCGTGCTGCTGGGTGGCCCGGCTGCGGCAAGGGCTCGGCGTGACACTGTCCACATATGTATCACTCCGTTATCAAGCTGCATTCTGTTACATACTGAGAATATACAAATCTACATACAGATATACGCTCAAAAAACATTGCGCTTCACACTTCAAATTGTTGCACTATACATGACATTATCTTTATTATTTGACAGGTATTTGAAGTAGCTTTTAATTTTGAGGAGAAGTTTCATATGTACGTATAGGACGCCATAAGTTGCTTGCATCCAGCGGCTCCTTGCGACCTTGACCAGGTCAGTCCACTGAGTGAAAGGCCGTCCAATACTGCGTTTTCCAGCGCGGGGCCGCCACTCGAGAACCTCCATCATCATCAATCACTTCCCTGAGACGACCGTGTCGTTACAGTTACAGCATCCAGGTGATAAACGTGTCCGCGCAGACCACGGCCGCCAACGTACAGGACGCCATTGAGGCGCGGCTCGAGAAGAGGACGAAGGGAAACTACGTGCCCGCCGGAGGTAAAAGGCTTTTGAAGTGAAAACTTTAGTGTTAAGCCTTATTTATGGTAACCGGACACTTATCAACCCGGAAAGGGAACGTAAACGTATCGAGCCGATCATTATTCTTTGTATGAAACTCCATATTGCAACGCACACTGATGGCAAACGTAACGTAATCGCTTCGCCTCGAATAGCGAAGGCGATACGTTTACATTCCCTTTCCGAGTTGATAAGTGTGCGGTAACCATTACACGTATTAAGTTAAGTAGGTAACTAAATTTTAACTTAATAAATAAAATGATTACATGTCGGTATAGCAAGTTGCAACTTAAAATTAAGTAGATCGTGTTCCTCTAGGAAGTTGGCTCCCAATCGGTCTTTCAACAGCAGCGATGGTGAATCTTCACTTGAGGGGTCGTCCCAGGCTTAGGTCCAGTTCTAAGGTTCTGGTACCGTATGTGTTGATGTGGGAACCGTTGGCAGCGTATAAAACTTCGTTTTGTCTTGGCTGGGTCTTCTTCGTCGCAGGAATGACAGAAATGTTGAGGCCGATGTCGATTAAGAATCTTAGTCAGTCAGAGCTGAGCTGAGAGTCCTTCTGCATGGTGATTGGCACTTCCGGGCTTTTCCGAATCTTTGGTGGTAGTAGCAGATGTCGTATCTTTGACGGTAACGTGAATACCTGCTGTTGACTTGTCTCTGTTACGGATAGCGGTTATCTCTTGGCTCTTGCATCAGTTATTCTTTTGTTGTGTCGTTGTGTGTTTTTCATCTTGTCCGCCATTCTTGCTAATAAGTCAAGGTTCTCTTCCGTGTTGACGGACAAGATAGCTCTCGAAGGCAGTGGTAGGTGATTCATCCACAGTAGTCGACGCATTGTATCGGCTAACTGTTGTATTGTTACTATAACCCGAAACTACCACCCCATAAACAAACGATCTCGTAACATATATAGCGCTATATAACTCTGTGACAACGCCATCTGTTATGCATTTCACGAACTAAATAACCTACAATTCTCACATTCAGGCAAGAAGATGGTGACGTGCATGGACGACATAAACATGCCCGTACTGGACGACTACGGCTCACAGCCGCCGCTCGAGTTGGTGCGGCTGTGGTGCGACTACGGCTACTGGTTCGACCGCCAGAAACAGTGGAGGAAGAATGTGAAGGTAAGTGGCCAAACGGCATTTTGAGGTAGTGCCATGCTGCATGTACGCATGCCGCCCAATTGGGAGGGACCAGGGAGGTACCTCGCGCTTACACGAAAACGGTGTAAAGTGAAAGTAGTGCGGTGTGTAAGTATACGGTGGTCCTTAAAGGGAGAAGCAGGAAGGAGGGCAACGCACCTGTAATCTTTATACGGATGTCTATGGGCGTCGGTAGTAATGAATATAGCTCCGATTGCTCGTTTGTTTCCTTTACTGTAAAAACCGGCCATGTGCGAGTCCGACTTGCACACCGAGGGTTCCGTAATCCAAACGTAATGCATGGTTTTCAATTATTGTAACTTTACGCCTGCCGTTTAAGTTGACAAACGTGTATAAGCGGTTGCTCACACACATTTAGTAGGCAACGAATTATAGTTATAAGTTGATAAAGATTTTTCCAATGATCTACATATAATTTACTAGTTTTCAGATTTATTCTTATATATGTGCTATAAGTTCTTACTTCTTGCTAAATTTCACATCTCCAGGTCAACGTTGTCGAAAACCAAAAAATTATCGGGTATTTCCCACCCGATAATTTTTTGGTTTTCGACAAAGTACGTTTCATACAAAATTTGTGCATAATTAGCTGTAACTTATTATTATTGCGTTAACTTAGAAGTGTGATTTTTTCAAGGCATCAAGACGTAACTGACCTCCGTATTTGACAATTTCAGCTTAATCCTTTCACGGGGTTTAGAGAAAAAGGTCTTGACAGACGTACAGACAGACGGACTACAAAGCGATCCTATAAGGGTTCCGTTTTTTCTCTTAGAGTTCACCTCGTAGGGTGTTTATTACTGAAAAATGAAGTGCCCTCGGGATAGACTGGGTGAAAACGCGGGATGTAGCTGATAATACAATGGCACTCCCGGATAGTGTACCTTACTGTTAGGAAAGGAATTGCCATGATCGGAATTTCAAAAGATTGTAATCGTTACAACCTGCTAAGTTAGAAATTTTAAACGTTTATAATATTAGTAAAGACAATGATCCGGGACAATGGCAATCGTAGGTGACCGATTTTGGTTGGCGTTCGGTTTGGATCTCTGACGTCTGTGGTTTGTGCGTTCGCCTTCTAATTTAGGCCTATGTATGCCTAAGTAGGCCTCAAGTCTGGGCGGGAGCGAAGCGCAGGCATTTCAATCTGGCCAGAAAGTCAGGTTCCAATACGCTCGCCCGTGACAGTTCACGTTGCTTTAGCTGGGCACAGCCAGTGTTGTATACTATACATTAAAATAGGACATGGTGATCTGCGCGACGGCGGGCCCGCCGGGTGGCGCGCGCTCCGTCCTGCCCGCACGCCTGCTGTCTCGCTTCCACGCGCTGTACCTGCCGGCGCCGGGGCACGCGCAGCTGCGCAGCATCTTCGGCACCATGCTCGCGCAGCACCTGTATCAGTTCGACGAGGAGACCAAGACTGTTGGTCAGTGTGCTACCATTGTAACTAAGTAATTATATTGTGTGTTAGATATTTGAAACCACTGATCACTACATATAGATAGTTGATACTGTAGTTAGCGATTGACGCCGCATGATCAAGCATCGCTTGAATGATTAACTCATCAAATAGAATATAACTTAGATTACTTGTGCGATCACATACCTGCATTAATAACTTTCATGTTATTTATTCACTTTCTTTATGCTGTTTGCCTCCTTCGTGTAATATCTCGCTGTTTAACATTTAAAAAACTTTTAGGTAAGATCGTGATGTCGGCGACTCTCGACATGTTCGACAACATCGTCGCCAAGCTGCTGCCGACACCGAGCAAGATGCATTACTTGTTCAACTTACGGGACATGTCGAAGATATTTCAGGTAAAGCTACTATTTCATTATTGTCATCAACTGGTACAATTTTCCGCTATACCTTCTAGTATTTAAAAAATATTCCTTGATTGTCTCTCTCTATCTTTGTTTGTTTCTCTGAAATCCTTGTCATCTGTCTTGAATATTACTCCTTATATGGGGCACGGCAGTGCCCCCGCCAAGTCGAGCGCGAAGCAAGTACTGCCGCACCATCCTTTACTGTAAACATTTGGCCGCATTTTCAAGCCCCTATTTGAGAACCTCTGGATAGAACCAGAAGGCAAAAATTTTCATCATCCAGTAAGCTATAATCACATACTTAAAATCCAAAATTTGAATAGGTCATTTAGTTCCGAAGTTAAGCGAAAGCAAAGTTTCGCATTTATGACACTCATGATCATCATAATAGAACTAGTACTTCCCATATTATACTCAGAGGACTGAAATTTGGTACAGAATTAGGGTTTGATAGCCACATAAAGAAAAAAAACTACAGTCTAGTCTTATCCAGAATCCCACCAAAAACGTTTGTAAAAAAACTAGCCAAGTCTCGATGGAGCTGCTTGTTTATCTCTAAAAAGTAATGTAATAATATAGACATAAAGACAAAGTCCTGTCAAGTCTAAGGTTCCTTACTGCGATTTCTTCTCATTGTCCGCATATTGAGTCTCAACATTTACTAGATAAGACTTAACATTCTTTGTACGTTGGTGGGTACAAGTCAACGGCTAAGTCACACAACATTAACTACATATAAAAATAAAGAAATCACAGTAAGGAACCTTAGACTTGGCACGACTTTGTCTAGATTTCATTACTTTTTAAAGAAAACAAACAGCTCCATCGAAACTTGTAAATTTTTTTTATGTAATGTTTTTGGTGGGATTGTATCTATCTACAGGGCTTACTACGAAGTCACAAGGACTACCAGAACACCAAGCCACGATTCCTTCGGCTGTGGATTCACGAGTGCTTCAGGGTGTTTAGTGACAGGCTTACCGAGGAAAAGTGAGGATCTTATAATTTGTCACCTCACCGAGTATTATTATTACACTGTTTGGTATAGACGGGCCTCCTCGGGGCCTAAAAGTAATCAACAGATTGGCCCAAAATTATATGGTACATATCTTCCCATCTATGAAAAAAAATATTATTAGTAAATACATAAAATGTTTTTATTTGATCCAGATTTGATGCCAATCATGATCGAACGTCAAAGTATGATAGGCCTATGATCATTAGCTTTTATCCATTTATCGTTAAAGTCTCTTTGGTTAGGATGACTGAATCACTGCTACCTCCATTTATTGCAAAGTCTCTTCAGATAAAGTGGCTGTATACGTGCTACCTGTATTCGTTGCTAAAGTATCTTTATAAAACAATAGTTATAATGACTGAATCCTTGTTTTGCATTCAAGACCAAATATAGATTTTTTTATAGTGCATTGATTAGAATTTTCGTGACCACAAACGTGAAAGAGACCACTACGATCGAGGTCATGCATTGTCATCTATAAATTATACAAATCACCGTTAATTTATGTTGCGTGTTCCAGGGATCGTGATTGGTTCATGAACCAAGTATCCGATATCCTCGGCAAACACTTCGAGCTGACGTTCCACTCGCTGTGTCCCACCAAGAGTCCGCCACTGTTCGGACACTTCCTCAATCCGTACGAAGTTTACGACGACATGGCTGACCCTGCGGTATTGCGGAAGTGAGTATATTGTTCTGACGCCAAATAAAAAGTGTATTCCTGTTACCGCGCCTCCCGCCAGCTGCCGCGCGCCGCGCGCCGCCCCTCTGATAAAATTTACGCGCGCCGGCCGCACGCCCGCCACTAGTGAAGCGCTCAATTCTAATTTCCATGACCGCCGCGAAGTAGCGAAGTAGTGAATTATTTGTAAGAGGTAGTTCCATGCTGCATAGATGTATGCATCCGAATTGGGCCTGCACGACCTTTCGCTAACACGACACCGGCGTAAAGTAACAGCTGTGCTGTCGCGTTTCGTGCGGTGTGTATGTTTCCGGTTTCCTATTGAGGTGGGAGAAAGAAAGCGCGCACCACCTCTGTATAACCTCTATGTGGATCACTATGAGCGCCTGTAGTCATGAAAGTATTATAAAATGTTGATAAAACCGAGAGGCATGAAATGAAACCACATATTCAGTGTATAATTTCCAGGCTACACAACAAAAATCAGATCTATCGAAGCAATAGTTTAGACACAAGAATGTTTTAAAGTTTTTTCTCACTTCGTACACGCTACGCGTACAGTCAGCTGATAGCAAGTATGGGCCGTCCGGGGCCATTCACCCCGTACGAGGTTGCCGTTTGCTGTACGAGCCGGTACAAAGCGTAATTATTTTTTCACTATTTAACTTGTTTGAAAAAAGCATTTTCGTATACTTGTCGTAAACTTTTACGTTATAGTTTCGAATTAACTGTAGGCACATACAGTATATGTGGTTTAATTTAATGCCTCTCGCTTTTATCAACCTTATATACATTTAGAATCTGTGTGTAAGTTTCCGGTGGTCCATTGAGAGTGTAGGAGGAATATTATTCCACAACTTATAAGGCTTAAAATATAACAAGACGTGAGCTTATGCTAGCTCGCTCGCGATATCTGTGCTATAGTGCCACAAACATTTCGGACCCGGTCGTGGCGGCGCTCTTCTGACAAGAGTGACAAGTCTTGTCTAATTAAGTATTGCCATTAAATGATATATTCCGATTTTTAGGGTAAAAATAATGTCCGATGCAGGAAGTAATTGAAATTTTGGCATCACAATACTAAAATCATGACAACTACATATTATTTTATTAGTTATTTAGAAATAAAAGAATGTAGTATTATATATATAATGTTGTAATTATGGTCGTGTAAAAAATGAAATTTACAAACAATCAACAATTTTACTTTATTCATTTATTAATGGAGCTTGGAGACGTTTCTCTTCTTGCATAAAAGAAAAGACTTTAAAAATATGTTTCTTCCATCCCTTTAGGGTAAACGAGTTTTGTGCGTCGCTCCACTATTAAAACTGACAACAGATTGTCATTTCAAAATGACGGCTTTAGTTCCAGTCTTGGTCACCGGGCCAGAAAAGTTTGTGGCACTGTACATGATTTTTGACGTTTGTTTGAATGACAGCCTATGACAGCTGACGTTGGGTTAAGCAACCGACGAATGCCAATAGAGCCAGCTCTCAATTGACCAATGACGAATGAAGAATTTCCTGTGCAAAAATATTGCCTGGTGATTGGCTGAAATATTTTCCGCCTTTCAAAAAAATGGATACTGCGTTTGTACATCGGTGTAACATATTCCTGTGGTACAATTATACTTCGTAGTAAAGAAATGCGTAGCTGCTACTTACTGCTGCACAAGAGTAGGCAAGGAACAGAGAAAAAGCCTTATACAACCTCATCTCATCGGCCGTCATTCTTTATTCTTTTAGATAGCAATACGCGCATAGTAATAGCAGGGTATTATGGTAATAGTGTGCTTTTATTACTAAATCATCAGAATACAAGTAAATTAACATGACGTGCTTTTGTCTTACGTCGGGTATTATACTCTAGCGATTATGAAGTTTGATAGAGTTCATTGGTAAACGAAAATTATCGTTTAGGATAATATCGTTCAGGATAGAGGGAATTAGGAAATTATCGTTTAGGGTAGAGGTCGTGTCATATTCTGTATTGCATGGTAACGCAACCGGACCTGCTTACTACAGTATCCCTACTACTTCTATTAGATACATGGAAAACCAGATGGAAGAGTACAACAGCTGCCCCGGCGTGGTGAAGATGGAGCTGGTGTTGTTCCGCGACGCCATCGAGCACGTGTGCCGTATCGTGCGCGTGTTGTCGCAGCCGCGCGGCAACGTGCTGTGCGTGGGCGTGGGTGAGAATACGCTTTTGAACCTGCAAATATGTGTTTACTAGCTGCGACCCGCGGTTTTACCTGCGTAAATTTCGATCCCGTGGACAATAGAAAATCATCCTATGGCATCCCATAGGAACATTTTTTCGGTATAAAAACTATCCTGTGTTTCAAGTTCCATCCAAGTTATCCTCTATGTGTGTGCCAAATTTCATGAAAATCCGCTAAGCCGTTTTTGAGTGAAGAAGTAACAAACATACAAACAAATAAACAAACAAAAACTTTCGCATTTATAATATTAATAGAATAGGATTGAAGTAAAGTCTTATTATATAGCCTCTATGCGGATGTTTATTTATTTATAATTTATGTACACAGGAAAATAACAAGTAATAATGAAATGAAAATAACAAAAAAATTATGTTCGTCGGAGGTCATGAAAACGGCTCCGACTGCTCGTTTGCCTCCCTATTCCACAAAAAAAGTAAATTCTTTTCTAGGACGAGAGAATCTTATAAGTTTGTGTCATTAGCCTGCTACGAGCGTAGGAAACTAGAGCTACGCTAGCTCGTAGCGCCATTTGTAGCGCGGGGCTGCTAGTGTATGCTGCTAAATACAGGTCACTGTTACTTAATATTTTTTAATTTTATCACGGCGCATCACTAGTTGAAAAACTAAAAAATCGAATTATGACGGTGACGACGAAATCGCGAATAGGTCCGCCCTTTAGGAAAGCTTAGGCTTACTAAACTTCTCGAGGCAAGGAAAGCGCATATTAATTTCATAATGAAAGTTTAAAAATTTGATTAAAAATTAATTGTAATGATTAGAAAAAAAAAGTGTCTTGGACCGACTTTCGGTTTTAAATTATTCGTCGCACATATTAAAGTATAAAAAATAAATTATGTTTAACTACGTGATTCACGTAAAAATTTTATCATTTTAAGTTTTCATTTTTAATTAATATTTCGGAATGAAGTTATGTCCTTTTTTGAGTCGCCTAGTAGTATAATTATAGTCTTATAATGTTTGTAAATTTACGACGTTTTCCATTAACAATGTAGTCTAGTGTTTACCGAAGCTCTATTACAAGGGTACGGTTTATACAGGTGGCTCGGGGCGACAGAGTTTGACGCGGTTGGCGTCCTACATTTGCGAATGCAACTCTTTCCAAGTGGTCGTCACTAAGACCTACGGCGTTAAGGACTTTAGAGAAGATTTAAAGGTTTTGTTCTTTATTATTATTATATATTATTTTTTACGGTATGGTAAACTCGACGCATACCTGCCTGCTTGGCGCAATGAAGAATCAGAAAAACCGAAAAATTCGGGGGACGCCTTTGGCCAACAATGGGACACACATTATAGGGCTTTAATAATAGGCAGATCAGAATGTTGTCATCCCTACCTGTCCCGTGGGAGTCGTAAGAGGCGACTAAGTGTCTGGGATGGGTCCCAGTCATGATAGCTCATAGAGCTCTTCTAGCTCATGACCCGTGTCTGCCACTTTTTAGCTGCAGCGCGTGAGCTGCTCCCCTCCGTTAGAGGTGGGGAGAGGAGGACACCCGCTGTCTTCGGCCAAGATAATAATAGTATAACCTATTAATCGCAATAGTCCGGTTTGCCTTCTCCCAGTAGCTGGGAAAGAAAGGGGGGGGTCTGCCCCCCATCGACTACAAATGCAGTGGCTTGAGCTAACCCCAGGGTGCTCGCCACTCATATCGATGAAGCTGCACTGGCTTTCAGCCCAAGCATAGTTCTACCTAAAAAAAAAAAAAAAAGTGTCTGGGGACCTTTGATTTAGCTTCCCCGTATAAGGCTAGGTGGTTAAACAGCCTCCTTGGGGACTTGAAGGTACCCTGAATAATAATACACTCACCCCACGTGGACACACAAAGAAACAATGCGCACAAAGGACTGCACCCTGGGGGGCGCCAGGGCGCGTCTGGAGCTGGTGCTGGACATAGCAGTATGCGGATCGTCAGTACCACCAGTCGGTTCGGCTCCCACTGGGTCCTCTGGGACTCAATCTTAGGATCCCGCCATGCTGGTGTACGTCGCATGAGATGGACATCTGATATATGTGAATCGCAATGTCAGCGTGCATACTACAGGGTAACAAGAGGAGAAACCGGACGAACTGGGTAGCGAGCGGCTATGTACCGGGAGTTTTTGCTACTTGAGCCGATCTCAACCGTAACAGAACAAAATCTAGTAGATCGAGCTCGGTATACAACGTTCGAACTTCTTTAACGCTGATGAGTTTGAACGATTGCTACAGGAGGCTGTTCCTGAAGTATGTATGCTGTGGGTATGTCACAATCTCTGTGGGTCAAAGAGGCGAACGTCAGTCTGTTTGCGAGAGCTTTAAGGGTCGCTTGGCTTGGTGTATTCCTCCGCCCACTTATTTACCATATTTTAGTTTAAGTATTATATTATTTTATTAGTATGATTTTTTTATATTTTTACATTTATATTATTAGTATGAATATTTATGTAATTAGTGGGTGTGCTAGACAAATTAAAGATAATAATATTTTTAAAGACGTTCCAAAAAGTACCTATAACTCAAGAAATCCCAGGTCGGACCAAAAAGTGTTTTTGTGTTTTTCAATGTTTCGGATATCAATATTCTGGAATTAGTTATATCCGGATATACTATATTCAAGATAATCTCAATATTCCGGAACCCGGAAGATGGCGGTGTTACACACCTGGGGAGCACATTAAGCCGTCGCTTCTGCGCCTGATTTCTCTCCGGCCGTGTCGGACTGCCGTCCCATTGGAATTTGTGAATGAGGAAATAAATAGAGCACTTGTGTCTGCTCACACACTTGTGCACTACGAGGGCTGCCTTTTAAGTTTTGTCGTTTGAAATAAGTATAGACAATATTATAGATTATTACCATTTATTGTTTTTCAAAGAATTCTCCGCGATATTTAATACACTTTTGCA
>LUGF01059220.1:451942-470407 GCA_001625245.1 Calycopis cecrops
AACAACTGGAGCCTGGTAGCATCTGCTACATCTGCTGCATGTCGGAGGGAAGATGCTCTGCACCCGCTGCGCTTCAAGCAACAAATATTAGCAGAGGTGTGATCGCTCCGCCAGTATTTGTTGCTTCAAGTGCGGCGCGGGCGAGTCTGCACAAGCCAAGCGAGCAGCTGTCGCGGTGGCGGCGCTATAACGACTAGAAGCTGTTGCAGAAGGAACAGCTGGAGGAGCGCTAGAGTCTACTGCAGTTGAAGATGCTAGTAACCGGCTCCTCGGGTAAATGTGGATGGAAATAAAAGATGCTCTGGAGTCATTTCGCTAAAAGCAGCAGAATGACTGTGAATTTTCTTTACAGGTGAGCAAGGGAGATGGGAGGTGACTGTAGAGCGTCTAGATAAAGAGTTTGATAATCTGCCCGGCGACTGTCTTATAGCGACCGGGTTTGTGGCTTACTTGGGCCCATTCGTTTCTGAATATCGAGAAGATTTAATGGCTAACTGGTTTAGAGAGGTAATCTAACTTTTATGCTCATGATAATAATTTTCTACTTAGGAATTAAAGCAGGTAAATGTAAATGAGTTTTTAAACTTCCATAATAATAGATATAAGGCATTATTATCGAACGTGGCTATTGGATTCTACTGACCAAGTACAATTTTGCTGTACTAAGCGCGCACTGTACCTCAGTAAAAAAGAAAACCGGCCAAGTGCAAGTCGAACTAGCACACTGAGGGTTCCGTACCAACGAAAGGTATATGCGACTTTCCGCAACATTTTTTACCACAAAATAAAATAACTTGGTTTTGCATAGCGTTTGTATGAACGACAAAGTTATATTTGCGTTTTTTTTTTGAAAATATCTCGCTCAAACCAATTTTCGTTGAAAATTTTTAATTTCTCACTCTTATTAAAAAAAAAAGAGGGGATGACAACGTCACAAATTTTTTACTTTGGAAGCGCCTATCTTTCAAACAATTGATTTTGACGAAAAATGGTTTTGTTAACTTTAATGTTATTTTTAAGACCTGTTCATATACACCTCTCACATATAAGTAGGTTGGATAAAAAAAATATTTTTAGATTCAGATGTATGTATGTATGTGTGTCTGGTTCAGACTTAAGTGACAGCAGTCCAAGTCCGGCCCAATGGTAAATACAGCACTGCTTTTAGGTATTCGATGAAAACCTACCCGTTACCATGGATTTGAGTATGAAATATTTTCTGCTGGACGACGCCACACTCAGAAGTTGGAATTATATGGGATTACCAGGTTATTTTTTTGTTATTTCTATACAGGTACAGGTAAGAGGTAGTGCCTCACTGCATGCTTGCATGCAGTCGAATTGGGCCGGCACGACCGGGGAGGTACCTCTCGCTTACACGAGACCGGCGTAAAGTGACAGCGGTGCTGTCGCGTTTCGTGCGGTGTGTAAGTAGCCGTAGGCCCATGGAGGTGGGAGGAGAAAGGAGGGCAGCGCATCTGTATAGCCTCTATGCGAATGTTTGTGGGCGTCGGTAGTCATGAAAATGGCTCCGGCTGCTCGTTTTCCCTCCTATAACATAAAAAAAAAAACATTTGTTTCAATTTTTCAATCCTACCTCAGGAAAATGTACGGAACTACTACGCTATAATCAGAATAAACCAAATAAATTTGGTTAGAGAAAAAGTAACCGTGATGATAACAAGATAGTATAGAGGAGCCAATGAGTAGTAGTTTAGTCCGAGCCATTTTCATGATTGTCGACGCCCATAGACATCCGCATAGAGACAATGCAGTTGCGTTGCCCTCCTCACGAAGACACCTTACGAAATGCGACGGCTGACACTTTTTGCGATATCGTATAAGCAAGAGGTGCATCACATGCACTATTTCTTACTGCTCCTTTGCATTATTATTTCTTATTCTAATAAAGTATTGTTTTTTTAAAGACGACACCTTCAGCGCCGAGAACGGCATCATCGTGGTGCGCGCGACGCGCTGGCCGCTGGCGGTGGATCCTCAGGGCCAGGCCCTCATCTGGCTGTCGCACTTGGAAGCGCACAATGATATTCAGGTGAAATCGTCATCTTCAACAAAATCATCAACGTTGTCATCGTCATCACCATCATCAACGGCCAGAAGGCGTCCACTGCTGGACGTAGGCGTCACCCAGCACGCGCCATTGCTCATAGTCACAAGCTGCTTGCATTGGCACTGTAGGGGACATACACACGTGAATAAATGCCGCGTCAGGAACCCTAGGCTTATGACGTGAGAATCGTCCAATGATTCCTCAGTCGGCAACCAACTCTTTAACCAGCACTACCAATTAACCAAGTATTAGGTACCTCAAAGTTATCAGTGAATTAAGCAATAAATACGAACTACATATAATGTCTTTTCCTTGAACATACACCTATTAAGATACTATAACTCAAGTCATATAAAAAGCACAACACAAGTTCCTACAGGCGCTAATAAATTATTACTAGATCGTTGAGAAACGTTTTAAAGTTTTAAAACCTCAACACAAGGTAGGCATTGGAGATAGGAGGAGGGCAAGGCATTTGTATAGTCTCTATGCGGATGTCTATGGGCGTCGGTAGTCATGAAAATGGCTCCGATTGCTCGTTAGCCCCTTATGCTATAACAAAAAACACACTATTATAATATCTCTAAATACAGGGTTACTTTTTGGTCGCCGGCCAAATTTTCAGGTTTGTTTCAGAATCAACAATACATTCGATTTGCGATTTTGAAAATAAAAAAATATTTTTTTCCTATGTTATAAACGTGTTTTTTGGTTTCTGCTTAGCATCTGACTCGCAATTCGCGAAGGCCGGCGTCCCTGAGGCTTGACCCCTGCATTTTTTCCCCTTAAAAAAATAAGTATTCTAGAATCTCGAATATAGAATCTAGAATCTATTTTTCATCTCGATATTACCACGTCATCTAAACTTACGCGAGCGAAACCGCGGAGCGCAGCTAATTACTTAATTTTGTAAGAGGTAGTGCCACGCTGCATGCTTGCATGCAGTCGAATTGGGCCGGCACGACCGGGGAGGTACCTCTCGCTTACACGAGACTGGCGTAAAGTGACAGCTTTGCTGTCGCGTTTCGTGCGGTGTGTAAGTAGCCGGTGGCCCATGGAGGTGGGAGGAGAAAGGATGGCAGCGCATCTGTATAGCCTCTATGCGGATGTTTGTGGGCGTCGGTAGTCATGAAAATGGCTCCGGCTGCTCGTTTGCCATCCTATATCATAAAAAAAATAAAAATATAATTCCAGGTGGTGGACTTTGGCCAGCCGAACTACGCTAAAATCATGGAGATGTGTCTATCGGAGGGCAAGCCGATTATAATACAAAACGTTGGCGAAGTTCTAGATCCTACTATAGCTCCGATATTAGACAAAGCCGTTGTGAAGATTGGCTCTGACTTCGTCATTAAATTCAACGATAGAATGGTTAATTACAACAAAAACTTCAAGATGTATCTGACGACTAAATTAGGTAAATGTCATATTGTTAAAGTGAATTTTTATTTCCGCTTCCATTATATAGGTACATTACAATAAATGTTGCATCTGAAGCTTACAACGTTATTAATATCGCTACGGGACTTATGGCCTCGATATTTGCCACCTGCATTTAACTCGACTATAAAAGTTGCGCTATATACCTACAAGATTATTTTTGGTCGCTAGCCAAATCTACACATATAATAAAACACTAAAATCCGTGTGTCTGTACATTGAATATATTTACGAAAAACTAATTGGGGGCGATGGTAAAATAGTATTAGAACACTTTTCAATGTTTTTTATCTTTTTGTCCGTCAATTTGTCCGGGCTAATCTCTGAAACTACTGGAAGGATTCGAATAAAACTTTTGTATACTACTATATATACTATGTATCCGAAAAATCCAAATATCTTACGGAACCCTATTTTTTTTCAAAATAAAATATAGTCTATGTTACTCGTGGATAATGTAGCTCTCGAATGGTGAAAGAATTTTTAAAATCGGTCCAGTAGTTTTTGAGCCTATTCATTACAACCAAACAAACAAAGTTTTCCTCTTTATAATATTAGTATAGATAAATCTGGTTAACACTAAAAACACTTTTTACTGCGGTAAAATCGCTCATTCCTACGGGAAATCGAAATTTCGGCGCACAGCAAGCAAACAATAACAAATCACTTGATTATAATATTACTAAGTCGCAGGCACCAGCATATTTAAATACGTAAGTAAAATTTTACCCAAGAATGTGTTTTAAATTTCATCGTCTAATTTTAATATTTTGTTAAATTAATCGATTTCAAATGATCCGAAAAAATGCATCGATCATTCGTGCACGAAGAGTGTAACGACCTTTTTTTTGGTAACGCAGGGGAGTATTACCTTTACGTACGCTACCCAGGAGCCCGGGTGGCTCAACTGGGCACAGTGTCGGGCTCAGCTATTGCCCCTGCCGACTAAGCCCCTGGTGGGTCCCGGATCTATAAGCAACATAATCCCTCCAGCGACCGGCTGGTCTCGGTAAAAAAGCCAGTGTTCTAGTCCTTGGGAGACCCCAAGAAGCCAAACAGTCCTCCGGCCGCCTATGAATAGTCCTGCTACAACGTCGGAACCGTGCAATAGGGTCAGGTTCCCATCCTGACCCCTAGTCCCAATGCTCCAACGGAGCATGCCACGCCGGTCGTCTTAATCCACGCCGCCATCTGCTGATACAGACGGACAGGTGGAGGACTCTTTGGCTGAGCTGCTCTTAGTCTGGCCTCTCCCTCTAAGCCTGTCTGGTATGGGTAGCCCTATCCGGCATAGACTTGGGGATCATAGAGGCATGCTAGCCCCTCCCACCACGGCAAGGTGGCAGCATCTTCGGGGAAAGAGTGTAACGACCTCAAATAGCTGATTACACGCTCTTCAACTTTAATTGTAACTTTTTGTATCTTTATTTTAAACACATTTTTATTTAATTATTAGACTTATATGTACCTACTCATATCAATTGTTTTATGGTCAATAATTAATTGAACTGTCCGCTGTAAATGGTAGCGATTACTACGCCACTTCAATCGTTGATGTGTATTACACAAATTATTATCATTAAAGACGTATTATCGAAATTTTAATGTGCATACGCCACCATTGTTAATATTCTCTCAGTTCATTAAGACGTGTGACGTGACGGAAAAATTGTATAACATATTGAACCTCTGAAGCTTGACGCATTCTCATCTACAGTTTGAGATCTAGTAGAGTTACCTTAGTACTGACTACTACCATACTTTTGAAGTTCTTTCACTTATATAATATTATCTCTATTATTTAGAACATTACGATATTCAGTTATATAGAGGTCATTGCCATATGCTGCACTTATAATTGTACAGGTAACCCTGTGTACACGCCCGAGACGCTAACTAAGACCACGCTAGTGAACTTCTCCGTGAAGGAGCAGGGGCTGACGGCGCAGCTGCTAGCCACCGTGGTGCGGCGCGAGCGGCCGCAGCTCGAGCTCATGCGGGACAACCTCGTGCGCACCATCGCGCAGAACGAGCGCATCCTGGTAAGTGCGGCTGGCGTCCGTGACGTCACCGGCGCAGTCTCTGGCCACCGTGCTGCGGCGCGAGCACATCCTGGTGAGTGCAGCTGGCGTCCGTGACGTCATCGGTGCGTTGTCAGGATGGTATCATGATGAGTATTATATAGAGGAACCTAGATCACCGAATCTTGGCTATGTCCGACGGCGCGTTGCTTAGCGCCTAAGTCCTAGTGAAGTAGCGACTCACTTACCTAGGTATGTATGTCATTGTTATTAGCGTAAACTACCTACTAATTTATCGTCATCGCCAGAGAACTCTGACCTATGGAGGGGTGAGGAGAAAGGAGGGCAACCTACCTCCATGCGGATGTCTATGAGCATCGCGCTACCTCAATGTTCCTAAATACACAACTGTCAGTTCAAACACTGTTTCTTACCTTATACTTCATAAATGTCGGCAACACGTCTGCGCTCTAGTTTTGCGGATGTCTATGGGCGGCGGTAGTCACTAAATGAACTCGCATCTTATATTAAAAAAACACTTATAAAATTATAATCTCAAAAGGCTGTTGTTTCTATTTGTAAAAAAACCTTAGTTTGGCTTATTGCTTTATATCATGGATTTAATATTTCCAATGTGTTGTGTTGTGCTGTTTTTCTTTCAATTAAGTTATTTATTTAATTGGTTCACCAACGATTCTATACATTTAAAAAAATATATTGTACCACACAGATCGATCTGGAAAACGACCTGCTCCGTATAATGTACGAGTCGCAAGTGCCCCTGCTAGAGAACGAGGAGCTGTTCATAACGCTGCAGACCTCGCAGCGGACCTCGCAGGAGGTGAAGGAGGCGCTCGCCATATCCTCGGTCACTGAGAAGGAGATCGACGCTGCTAGACAGGTATTAAAGGCAACGCGCCTGCAAATCCTCGAGTTTTGCAGATGTCTATGGGCGGCGGTAGTCATCTATCATCTGCTCGTTTGCCTCTTATCCTATAAAAAAAAATTTATTGCTTGACCCATAGATTTAGAATGTACAAGATACACAATGTAAGAACAGAGGCGAGAAAAAAAAATTGATAAATGTCAGAATTCCTACAAAAACTCATATTTGACTTTGTCAATATTATGTAAACTGAGCCGCTATGGCCTCTTACTAAGCTAAAATAATGGTCTCATATGTACTTCATCTACTGTCACTTTTCTTTTCCGATGATTGGAACTTAATTTGAATGTCTCACTTCCACGCTTTGTACATCTTTCACGTAGTGAGAACAACTCTAAATCTATGGTTTGACCCATGCCTACCCCGTGAGGGAACTAGAGTGAAGATGTTTCGTTGTTGTTATTTTATCATGATATTGCGATTGTTACGACATCATACGGCTCCGACACGCTGAAGTTTACTAGGACATGAATTGTGCGCAAGAGACATAAAAATTTACGAGTTATGCTTCATGTCGATTGACGATTGCATTATTTTTTATTTTTACCATATAGGTAGTGTAATATATCGCTAGCCGCTGATCTGTAGATTGTTCATGGGGCGTAGTCAATATGCTAGCGATATTACTTAAAACCTGCAAAAAATCCTAAAAGACCCTAGATTACTGCCTAATCTTCCTTTCCCATCTGGGTTAATTCTATCCAATAAGATTACACATAAAAACACTTGGAGGTATTATCGAAGTATTTATTCATCACATTAAATACATTCTAACATAAAATTTAAAGCCTAACTAAGAGAGTTCGTCATTCTTTCAATCTGTCCCCCGTTATACAGAATCTTGTAGAATTAATTTTCTGACAAGAAAATATAAGTTCTATATTTCAAATTCGAATTTATATTCTTCTAATAAAAATATATCAAACGTAGAGTTTTCATTTGATATGAGTACTTATAGAGTTTCCTCTATATTACAGTAGTATCTTTATACTACCCTTATCCTTTGGTAAACGAGTAATTTAAAGACTGGCCCTTTGATAAGTACTGACGCTCATAGACATCTACGAAATGTCTACGCTGATGAGTTTTCTTTCTATCCTCCCGTTTTTTATAGGCCGTCAGATACTCACGAAGCGGAACAGCAGCTGTCACTTCACGTTGGTATCTAGTGAGAGACTGGGGATACCTCTTCGATCGTGCCCTCCAATTCCACATGGCACAATCTCATACTAAACTTACGACTATCTTTTACTTAATTTAGAAACTTAGACTTTAGAGTAAAGGCGCGTCGAGTCAATATAGTATATATTGACGCGACGCCGACTCCACTCCAAATCAACTCCGACTCGACGCCGACTCCACTTCAACTCAACTTGGCGTATGGCATTCAAATGTAAGCTTTATGTTGTGTCGTTTAAGAGTGAATTAGTCAACTTTGTAAGTTGACTGTACACGACTACGGTACGACGCGTGGCCCACGCGTACTCCACCTATTGTCTGTCACCGATCTGTTGAATAGAGTGGGCGTCGAGTCGATGTAATGTGCGAACACCTTAAGTTTGTCAAACTCTCACTCCACCAGGGCTACGTGCCTGTGGCGGTACGGTCGTCGGTCCTCTTCTTCGCCCTGAATGACCTGTCGCGCATCGACCCCATGTACCAGTTCTCGCTGGAGGCGTACATCGACCTGTTCGTGTACTCCATCGACCGCAGCCCCAAAAGCCAGGACCTGGATGACAGGATCAATAATCTAAACGAATTCCACACGTTCTCGGTTTACAAGTTAGTCAATCATATATTGTTGCGTTGAGTAGTCTATGGTGTGGAGAGAGATTAATGACAGGACGACCGTGGGTGGATAGTGGCAGCTCCTAGCTTATCACCGTAAGGAGAGGGCTGCAGATATCCAATAGTATCTTAGGCATCATTTGTCAACTCTGATCTGTCAGGAGTGTCGTACTTTCACTCTGGAATATGCATAATATACAACAAACATATTATATTTCTGGACTATTAAAGAAGTTTTACCGATGACTTCTATGAGCTGGGTTAAAAAGTATCGGGCCTTAAACGCTTCATTGTTCAACTTATGAAGTACTAACTAGCCAACCCGTGTACCATTTGGTGAGCGATATTTACCGGTTTAACATAAACAATAATATATTTAAATGAATTTAATTCAAAGGATGGTGATAGCGATTATTCTCCCTAAATCTACTCCAGCGGTATCTGTTACATACACACTATCATGCCCAAACAGACCAAACTTATCTTTAAGGATCTACTTTCATAAAATCCCGTCTTAACTATAGGCACTCAAGTCCTAAAAAGAATTCCTATGTAAAATTGGAGACTTTTAGCACTTGTAATAACGAAGTTTCACACAAACCGTGAACTCCTTTTCGGACACAAATTTTGTGCAAAATACAGTCTTAGTGATCACATCAAAACTAGCAATTGTAGATTCTGAGATTTAGTGATGTGAGCGAGTGACATTTTAGTAGTTACATTAATTTAAGAGATGAAAGTCTACGTGGGTTGTGCAAATGTGCACAAAGACTGGACTGAAAACTATGTGGCACTTACTACATAAAGAAAGAGATGGAATCCTTTTTAAATATGTACTGAAATATTTGTGAAAATTAATAGGTAAGTATACATTACTTACAAAAAGTCGATTTCAGATATTTGAATACCGTTTAGGAAAGTCTATTTTATTGTCTCTTACAAAAATAAATAATCCAATTATCACTGTTTTAAGCTTGCTAAAGTAGGAAAGGAAATTTTCAAGCTGTTGTTTTTATTAAAGTTATTAATGACCATAAAACAATTGAAATGAGTGGATAAGTCAGTTAATCTAATCATTTAATAGAAATCTATTTAAAATAAAGATACAAAATAGTTACAATTAAAGTGAATACCAAATTCCGTAATTACGCAAATAACGCGATCAGTTGTTTAAAGTCTTTAAACTCTTCGTGTGCGAACTATTGATGTATTTTTTTCGGACTACTTCATCGATGTTTGTTTAACAACATTTTAAAATTAGACGATAAGATTTAAAACACATTCTTGGGTTGACTATTACTTGCTTATTTTAAAATTTGGCTAATGATCAAAATATAACCCTGTTCGAGGATTATGAGGTGATGAAATCTGTTTTTTCGTTGTAGGAATACATGCCGAGCCTTGTTTGAGCGCCACAAGTTGCTGTTATCCTTCCACATCGTGTCTCGGATTCTGTTCCAAATGGGCAAGATGAACACACAGGAGTACTTCTTCCTGCTCAAGGGTGGCATCGTACTCGACCGCTCTGAGCAGCCGGATAATCCTACCAGTTTGTATATTGTCTATTGCCTTCCGTGATGTTCGGAAACGTTGCATCAATTTGATTAGTTGTAAAATACCGTTATATTATTTTATGATTTTTGCTTGAAACAGTAGAGAAGCGTATACCTCCATATCTTTAGTTCAAAAGAAGCCTTACTTTTCTTTTCTTTGATAAACTTTTTTATTTAACTTTATTTTACTGTAACAGTGTGTGTCGTTTGTTCGCTTTCCTTCGCTTTTACATAAAAAATCAATGACTTATAGTCTTAAAATACCATTTTAATTTTGAGGCCTCTTGAAAGGTTTGTTGAAATTGTTATTCCATAACATTATATGTAATGTCAATTATATATTTTTCCAATAGATTGGTTGTCCGACGAGTGTTGGGACAACATCACCGAATTGGACAAGATTCCCGGATTCCACGGCATGATAGAATCCTTTGAGACCTTCTCCAAGGAATGGAAAGAGTGGTACTTGAACCCCGAGCCAGAGGCGCAGCCTCTTATTGGTACGTTCACTTCACCTCAAATTGCATAAATATGTTAGTAACTCTTCCCTATTGACTGCGTCGCGTCTAGTGGTAACCACAGTCGTCAGGTCCCGGGTCGAACCAAAAATTGTAGTTAGGATTTTGTACTCCTGTGTGTTGACGAAGTTGACGGTGTCAAACCTCGGAGTGCACGTTCAACGGTTCGGTTTCGGTTCTGCGCTTGATGTCTCTCCGGCCGAATTGGGCTGCTGTCCCATAGGAATTAGAGGGTGAGGGGTTAGAGAGTGCACTTTGCGCAAACACTTGTGCACTATAATATGTCCTGCGCAGATGGCTCGTCCCCTTTGACCCATCTCAAAGGGGACGAGCCATCTGCGTCGTAGCCGAAATTCGGCAAGGATGACATTATCTTATTATTCTTAACCCTTCTCGTATTCCCACATCTTCTATTAACATATAGCCGATACACTAAAGCTGCGTATCGACTATACGCTCCTGGCGCGCGTGCCATGAACACCCACGCCAAGAGTGCGTTCCGCCGAACGCGCTCCAAAGATTCGATTTGTATCAACTAAGCGCGCATGGCGCGCGTGGCAACTGTTCCAGTGTTCGGTTCGTTAATTTACGGCAACTTGATTACTTTCCGGCACTTGATACGAACGGCAACTTGATAAGGGGAGCGCAACAAACACAAAAAAATACAAAACATCCGTCTCAATTGGCGCGCGCGCCCAAAGAGGATGTTTACGTTCTCTCTGCGCGCGCCACGATTGATGCGTGGTAAAAAACCGACACCCGACGGAACGGACCGCTCCGCGTTCGGGTGCTCCAACGAACACAATGGCGCGCGTTCCAAAATGGTAACTATTTCGCGTCTTGGAGCGCGCGCCAATGTTTGCTCTCTTGGAGCGCATAGTGGATACGCAGCTTAACTATTGTGCAGATGCGCTGCCCTCTTTTGTTACTTCTCTCCAATGGGTCACCCGAAACTAACAAACAGCATGAAACTCGACGTACATAGTTACGAGCATAGTTTATGGGGGGTTTTATACGAGAGGTACCTCCTCAAGTTAGTAAGAGGCTGTACCACGCTGCATGCATGCATGCCCCCTTATACTAAAAACGCGGGTGTGTGGTCGCAGGCGAGTGGAACGACATGTGCAACGAGTTCCAGCGCATGCTGATCGTGCGCTCGCTGCGTGCGGACCGCGTGGTGGCGTGCGTCACGGCGTTCGTGGTGAACGCGCTCGGCCCGCGGTACGTCGAGCCGCCTGTGCTCGACATTAAAGTGAGTCGCGTATGTTGTGTTACAATAAGTTCCAGCGCATGCTGATCGTGCGCTCGCTGCGTGCGGACCGCGTGGTGGCGTGCGTCACGGCGTTCGTGGTGAACGCGCTCGGCCCGCGGTACGTCGAGCCGCCTGTGCTCGACATTAAAGTGAGTCGCGCGTGTTGTGTTACAATAAGTTCCAGCGCATGCTGATCGTGCGCTCGCTGCGTGCGGACCGCGTGGTGGCGTGCGTCCCGGCGTTCGTGGTGAACGCGCTCGGTCCGCCGTATGCCTAGCCGCCCATACATTTGACAATTTGTATTTTGTATATATTTAAGCTGTTTCTAATTATTTTTCAAATCGAAACAATATCAAACAAAAAATGCTCCAACCAACGTCAAAATTGTTTAGCGACGTTTTTAGCTGGCCTTGAAAAAACGGGCACGCGTAGCGAGACAAAATATCGCATCGTTCTGTCTCGCTTGTTTACACGTAATAGGCATAAGTTGATCCTTATCTTGTGAGGAGTCAGATGCTATCTCTTCGTCTATTATATTCTCTGTCTACGGCTGTCGCCGACACTTGTAGACAGCTGAAGTTACCTCTGCCGTTGACACGTGCCGCTTGTGTGTACGAGCTCTTAGTAGTTCTTCGAATGTTATTCGAATAATCACGGCGAGGACAGAGGAACTACTAAATCGACGCGACAATCGGATGCATATTTTCGATTTAGTCGATTGTTTTTTCGCGACAATCGCCCATCGCTACGCTGCATACTAAACACATTGTATTTAGTAGCACACACCTGTAGCCGACACCTGTAGCTGCTACGAGTCAGCGTAGCTGCGTTCTCCTTTGCCGCGAATGTGCGCCTGTGTGTTCGTGGATGCTAAGTTATAATATTTTCCCTGTCTGTATAGGTAATAAGAGGTAGTGCCACACTGCATGCTTGCATGCAGCCGAATTGGGCCGGCACGACCGGGGAGGTACCTCTCGCTTACACGAGACCTGCGTAAAGTGACAGCTGTGCTGTCGCGTTTCGTGCGGTGTGTAAGTAGCCGGTGGCCCATAGAGGTGGGAGGAGAAAGGGGGGCAGCGCAAATGTATATTCTCTATGCAGATGTCTATGGGCGTCGGTAGTCATGAAAATGGCTACAACTGCTCGTTTGCCCCCCTATACCATAAAAAAAAAAAAAAGGTAACTAGATGTTACCCTCGGCTTCGTTCGCGTAGTTTTTCACTATAAAAAGGAGCCCATGGCACTCTTCAGTCCTTCAAAAATCTCCATACTAAATATCACATCGATCCGTTGATCCGATTTGATGTGAAAGAAGGACAAAGAAACAAACAAACAAACACACTTTCGCATTTATAATATTAGTATGAAATATGACTAACATGTGAATATATGAACAAGACTAACGAAATACCTATACTTTCAGGCAGCGTGGGAGGAGTCTTCCTGGAAGACCTCCCTCCTCTTCGTGCTGTCCCCAGGAGTGGACCCCACGTCCAACCTGATCCAATTGGCCACGGATGTGAGGATGTTCGACAAATTCCTGTCCCTCAGTCTCGGACAGGGGCAGGCGGAAACTGCAGAGAGGTGAGGATTCTTGTGATTAGTAACTTTGAAATGTTACCCCTTATTCATAAACGTTATTTAATTTTTAAATACCACTTTACCACTCCTCGGACATGTGGCAAAAGTGCATACTTATATAATGTGTATATTTTTTGACGACCAGGCTGGCGCAGTGGTACAGGGCTCGGATAAGCGGAGCATGTTGCGCCAGGGGTCGCGGGTTCGAGTCCCGCCTAGGTCATGGATGTTTATATATGTATTATATGTATTTCTATAATAAAAATCTTAAATTTATAAAACATATTAAATATATTCCGTTGTCTAGTACCCGTAACACAAGTCCTTACGGTACTTAGCACGGGGCTAGGCTAACATGGTGTGTAAAGTCCACAGATATTGCATGCCTTAAGCGCGAGCGTAGGTATGCTCTACTCTCGCCTAAAAATCAAAAACTGGGTTCGGTCAGAGTTTTATTTTAAATAAATAATAATATAGTGCTTAAAGTAGGTTGGCCTTCATACCCAGTGGCGGCCTTAGGGGGTGGCGAACGGGGCAATCGCCCGGGACCTCGCTCTTGCAGGGGCCTCGCGCAACAACCCAAGCAAATTTTTAGAAACGTACCTACCTATATTTAAATTGAGTTAGTTTAACTTTATTGAACTAATTCATTAATTCAAAACATCTTTCAATAAAACATTATGTAGCACTCGAATATCGCGCATTGAAACACATGAAGATCGTTTTTTTGAATCGCGTAATACTCTGCTTTTATTTCGTTCAACTCTTGTCATTTTGGAATTAATTAAATTTTTGCTTGCAATATGAGTTACAAAGTAGTTACTGTACCGAACAAAATATCTTTTATTTTTATTGAATACATATTACGTTCTTTATACTATTTAAAGTATTGAATGAGCTGGAAAAGTGTAAATTATAGTATTTGAACTATTGAGTAATTTGAAAATGTGGATAAATCTAGGCCATAATATTTGGTTCCATGTATAATGGACGCTACACACGTTCAGTTTTGTCTGTGCGATTTATCTGTACAGATAAACTGTATAAATTAATTGTATTTCCATACAGCCTGTAGGCTGTACTTTCATGTACTGGCATGTACTTTCAAATAAAACTGCGCGATCTTTAAATTTTTATCATCGTGGTCTCTAGAAACCACCATGATCGCTTTAGTGACAGTAGGACTAATTCGTGTGTTATAAGAAAATAGACGAAAACGAAAAAAACGTGACTTGTGGTGTAAACCCTGGTTTCTGTTGAGAAAATCGCATTCACTTCTTTTCCTTCTTCTGCACAGTCTTCAACTACACGCTTTCATTTTTAACAGTACAGATTTATCTATTCATATTTTCATTAGATAATAGATAAACTGTACAGTTCAACTGTTTATTCTACAGAAGTAAAGATTTATCTGCACAATTTGACTGTACAGAAAAATCGCACAGATAAAACTGAACGTGTATAGCGGCTATACTATAAAATGATTAAAGGAAATTAGTGATACTGAACTTTTGAAGCAATGAAGCGACTAACAAATATCTATGATAGTAGGAGAATCATGTGATATTGATGGACATGAATTGTACGAAAAACTGAATATGTTCACCCGTGTGTATGAAGGAAACGACGACATTATCTCGGTGCTGAAATACTTAATAGAAAATAAATTCACTGAAATTTACCCCATTATCGAAATAGTCCTGAGAATTATTGCCACCACACCTGTTACAGTTGTGTCTGCTCAAAGGATTTTTTCGAGACTCAAAATTATTAAAACGTATTTAAGGAGTTCAATGACTCAAGATCGACTTTCAGCCCTAGCTATTCTATCAATAGAAAATGACAGCTCATTCCATAAATTGTTGTGAATTAATTAAAGATTTTAGTCTTATAAGCCGAAAACATCCATTTTAAAATTTATCATCTCTCTATTTGTTCAATGTGAATCATTAATAAATGTAAAATATTTGTAAACTAAAATTTTATTTATTTGTTTATCTATAGCATTTCTCATTAAACATGATAAATACCCTAAACCAGAACTACTTTCGCATCGCAGACTTTTCACGAAAGATGTGTACAAGGTTGATACAAGCGAGAGGCATTAAATTACCACATATACTTTAAGTGCCTACAGTTAATCCGAAACTATTAAAAATAAGTTTAAGACGAGTATACGAAAGTACTTTTTTCAAACAAGTTAAACAGCGAAAAAATTTAAACATACTTTGTACCGGCTCGTACAGCGAACGGCAACTTCGTACGGGGTGAATGACCCCGGCCAGTCATAGTCGGCGATCAGCTGACAGTAGTCCATACAGCGTGTACGAAGTGAGAAAAAAATCTTTAAAAAATTCCTGTGGCTAATTTATTGCTTCGACTGATCTGATTTTTGTTGTGTGGCCTGGAAATAATACACTAAATATGTGGTTTCATTTAATGCCTCTCGCTTGTATCAACCTTGTATAAAATAGGGCCTCGCAAAGACCTACCGCCCGGAGCCTCGCAATTGGTAAGGCCGCCGCTGTTCATACCACAATAAAAGAAAATATCAATGGTCATTTTTCTAAACAATAAACAGCAATCCAACCCACAATTTAGATAAAAAAATGAATTTTTCAGAAAAAATTCTATGAAAAACATATAACATTCTCTCTGTAATCTCCATAACTTTTGAAAAACATAACTAATCGATTTAAATTTTATTTCAATAGGTCCGTAAATCTATTGTGACGAACTGATTAGAAAACCATAACTCAATTATTATTCGTTTTATTGTAAAAAATCAAATGTGTACTGTTGAAACTAAAAAATTTACATCTTAGGCAGCCTTATATACAAATACAAAAAATATAAAACCCCTCAACAGTGACGTTTACTCTCAGAGTAAACGTCAAAAATGTGTCAACAGTGAGCTTTACTCTGAGAGTAAAGCCACTTGAGACTTTATTTTCACAACGTTAGAGTGTATAATTGAATAAATCGCGTTCGCGCACTTAAAACATTATGGTAAGAGACATTCTTTATGGTTAAGTTTTAATTGCGTCATTCATATAAGCTGCCAGCACAATTTTATTAGTCTAACGTTTATTAATTTATGTTTACCAACGTTTCTCGACTAAAATTATGTAATTTATATTGGTAATAATCGCTTTTATCTGAAGCAGTTTTTATTTTTACATTATGATGTCTAATAAATATAAAATAACTTATTTTCTTTAAGATTCAAGTTTACCATAAAACTATTTGAAAATTAAAAATAAAAAAAGCAATTTTTGGTGAAAAACGTATATGTTATCATGAGTATCTAATTTAAATAACATACGTATGACACGAGTGCTTAAGGCATGCACATTTGGTTTTACCAAACTTTTTATTTATTATTATTATATTTACAGATCAAATGCACCAATTTTTTTCATAGATGGAATTAATTAAAACATCTATATATATAAAACTCAAACGTGACATAGCCAGCTATCAACGCACAGCCCAAACCACTGGTCGGATCAAGCTGAAATTTGGCATCCAGGTAGATGTTACGACGGAGGCATCCGCTAAGAAAGGATTTTTAGAAATTCAACCCCTAAGGGGGTGAAATAGGGTGTTGAAGTTTATATAGATTACTTAAAAATTAAACGCGGGTGAAACTGCGGGGCACAGCTAGTTAACTATAAATGAAAAACTCTTAACATAAGATTTACAAATATAATAGTCGTACAATAATAATCCGCCCTCCGGTAGTCGGTGCCGACAGTCTCGCTTGCGGTCATCAGTGAGTGAGCGAGACGGAAGATAATATAGTGTTAAAGATTAATTAAGGAACACTCGCAACAGTAATATAAATTTATTACATACAAAACTAAATACGTATAACGAAATAGAATTATGAGTTATAACAAACTATAACAATTATAGTTATATTAACTATACGCTTGAGTGAACACAACATTCGAGGGGGAATCTTCTAAGAATAGCGTAATTCCGTGCGAGTCGCGAGTGTTGAGGCGAGGCCCTGCATTCCCTGGAAACACGGGAAAACCAAATCAATCGCAACCAAAAATTAAAACAATAATTGCTCTTCTTTTTATTCCAGAATGTTAGCCCACTCGATGCAGGAGGGTTGGTGGCTGTTCCTGGCCAACTGCCACCTGGCGTGCGATTGGCTGAGCCAGGTGCGCGGCCTGGACAACCCCGCCATACACCCGCGCTTCCGCCTCTGGCTCTCCTCGATGCCCGACATCAAGTTCCCGCTCAACTTTCTGCAGCGCAGCATCAAAATGACCACCGAGCCGCCACAGGTTAATTTATAATATTTGCAAATTTATGAGCCGGTGCATGGCGATGACGAGATGGACTGGACTCCTTCCGGAAAGACGCTGTCTGGTGAGAGGTGTGGGAAGAGAGCAAAGAGGCCTTTGCCCAGCTGTGGGACACACCTGGCTGACAATAATAATAATAAGAAGAAAATTGTGTGAAAAATACGAGCAGAAATCTGAACAGAATTTTCTTGTTATATTGTTCTTGCTTATAAAAGCGTTCATAATTATAAGTTGGTTGTAGTCTAAGATTTTGAGGTACCACACCTATGCAGGTAGAAATTAGTGCTAACTAGGGCAAAATGTAAATTGTATGTATAATTTTTTAAAATTATTTTCTAATTAAAGGGATAAATGAGAAATCAAAGCCTAGCCTTTTACATATGTTGTTAAAATATATCCGCACATTTTTGGCCACATTTCAGTGAAGGTATGATTTTTTAAAAGCGTAGGAGGACAAACGAGCAATCGGGGTAGTTTGACGAATACCGATTAAAAACCGCGCGAGTTCTTTGCCCTCTTTTACCCCATCTAGCCAATATACCAGCAGCCTGAGTGGCTGCAGCAGGAAATGCTTAGGGCGGTATGATGTCAGCGAAGATACCCGGTCGCGCTTGCTGTAGCGAAGTGACGAGGTTGCTTCGCCGGATTCTGCCGCGGAGGCCATACTTTAACGTTTAGAGCCTGTATGATTGAGCGTTTTACGCGGAGATAGAGCGCGACGCCGTATCTGGACGCAACATGTGTAGCTCAAATTTCTCGGCAAAGCGCAAGCGCTTACCTAAAACCTTAATCTGGACAGGCTCTTATAAGTAATTTCTCAAGATAGGAAAAAATTAAAAACAGGTTTCTTTTTCTCGAGTTACCTACCTATTTGTAGATATGCTGACAAGAAAAAATAATTTAATTGGTGTGACTCATTTGACTGCTTAGGGATTAATCAAGTATTACGTAAGCAGATCCTTGGTCAATTTTA
>LUGF01059220.1:487720-517597 GCA_001625245.1 Calycopis cecrops
CCAATATCATTTGCGTAGTCCTCGATATCAGAGTCCTGAAAAATGAAACATACGAACTGTGATCAATTTTAATGACATAATAAATGGGGTTTTTAGATGGTAGAGAGACTTAGGATGCATTTTTTTAAATAAATAGAAATATCGTTAAAAATACGCCGCTCATAATTTTCTTTATACATTAATATTCAAAATTCACATGATATATATTTATTTTACACAAATATTATATATTTCACAAAATGAATATAATTTTACACTGTTAAATACAGTAGAAGTCCGTGTGGTCGAAATTAAAACAATACCGAGTAAGTATGAGTTATTCCGAGTACCTACTGGCTCGCTACTCGCAGCCAAGAATAGAAATGCTGTGCATTTCCTTCCATACTAATTACTATGCCTACTGCATATGCCCACTTCATACGTTTCAATGCTTTTAACTTTTTTATTACACACAAATGCATTTTTCATCGAAACTATAAAATCCTTAAACATTAAGAGCAATTAAAATAGATTTGATTAAATATAGGTATAATTATGTACTGCTTTTAAGCAGCCGTATAAGTTTTGGAATTCTTGATCAGCTACTATTCTACTAGATATATACAAGGTTGATACAAGCGAGAGACATTAAATTAAACCACATATTTAGTGTATAATTTCCAGGCCACACCACAAAAATGAGATCAATCGGAGCAATAGTTTAGCCACAGGAATTTTAAAATTTTTTTTCTCACTTCGTACACGCTGTATCGCAGGTAACCGCCGACTATGGCCTGCCGGGGTTATTCACCCCATGCTCGCTGTAGCCGCACGGTACAAGGAGTTTTAACAATTTTTCGCTATTTAACTTGTTTTAAAACAACTTTTTTTTATTAGTTTTGGATTAACTGTAGGCAGTTATAGTATATGTGGTTTCATTTAATGCCTCTCGCTCTTATCAACCCTGTATAAAGTAACATAAGCGCGCCCTACTTTCTATATATACCTACAGTTACATAAGTGCGCCTTATTTCCTAATTTCTATACATATATAGAGTTACATAAGTGCCCTAATTTCTGCAGTAGTTTTTACCAGATGTATTGTGGACAGCTTCACAGCCTTCGGTTCTCTCGTCAAGTACGTATCAAGGACAGTGAAGCTGGAGGAACCATTTACCTGTAATTAGTACCTCTAGGGTAAGGTCAACTGTCAAGAAGATGCGATTTCCAATGCAAGCGAAATCATGCGCCGAATGAATAACTCAATGTTTAAAAGCACAAAATCAGTACTCAATTTTTTTTGCTGTCCCGATCAAATTCTCAATAGCGATGAACGATAGACAAAAAATGGATTAGATCTTAATTATAGATCGTAAAAAAATCAACAAATAAATTATTGTATCAAAATTTTCGTATATCAAAGGAGAAAGAGTTATTGTAAAAACTGATTTTAAACTTTTTACAAGATGGCGGAAAATGCACAGGTGTATCTTTGTCGACAATTTGGGTAGGTAAACTTGGAAAAGCTTAACCTCAAGTAGACTCATCATATAATATGCCAAATTCTGCCCACTCGGTTCCCTTACATTTCCACATGTATACAGGGTTAGTTTTTGGTCACCGGCCATATTTAAAAATAACGAAATAAATATCATTTCAAGGGTGTGTTTTAATTTTATAGTCTTATTTGTAATATTTTGTTACATAAACATCGATTTGAAATGGTCCGTAGATATACCTACGCGCATTAGCACCCGAAGAGAGTGTTGACCTCAACAGCTGATTGTGTTTCGTATCCACTGCGAGCGGCCGCCGCCGCCGCGTGGCGGCAATGATCAATTATGTTACCCACACGGTATTTATTTTCGTACGGGACAAAAATATTTTTTATATTATTTTTCTTATTTGTTTTATTTCATAAATCAAATGTACTATCGATTCTGAACCAAATCTGAAAATTTGGCCGGTGACCAAAACTAACCCTGTATTACCTACTACTTTATTTTTTTTTCTCAAAAATATATCCCACGCATCGTTCAGTCGGTGCTGGATGAACCAGAAAGGTACACGGCGCTAAAACTACTGCGAGAGCCTTCGGCCGTTGGTGGGGCGTCCTAGGTCAGTTAGTAATAGGATTTCTCTGTGACTGACCGGTCTCCGAAAAGAGACCGGTCTTCATCCAGCACCGGATTAAGCTGGGAGCCCAGGGCTTATAGACCTTGTAATTAAGAAGGGGCCACTTTACGGGTACAAAAATAATCTTAAGGCCCTTAAACCTTGCGGGGTCCGGGGCTGCAACCCCGCTAAGTCCCCTATTAGGTCGGCTGCTGTCCTCATCTCAGAAAGCGGGGCCCAGGAACTCGAGTGACCCCAATGTGTGTTCATGTGTCCCTGAGGTCGCGGAACTTGGTATTGGAATGTATACGATTACTCTGTAACGTTTATTGAATGACACACACTTATGTAAATGACGTATTGTGTCCGCGCGTCTAACTGCGTGACCCCCTTCTGCCTTCACAAAAACAAATGATCCCAACCGAAGTGAGTTATGTTAGTCTACACTGTATACCTGTATGTGAATATATTACATACCTACCTATATGTAAGTATTACGATCCGAAATTCTGATCTGAATTTACACTATTTTCTTATCTCTTTGGTGTAATAATGAGGAAAAGAAAAAAATCTGTTGTAAGAATAGCATAGGAGGAATAAGTTCGTTTCGAAAGCGGAAGATCACAAAATAGAAAAGGTACCTTTTTATTTTGGGTAGATGAAGAAAGGTATAAAATACCTTCTGCCATTACCGTAACATTTCAGGCCAGCCTCTTGTTTTCCTTCTAGTTATAATTAAATTTCTAAATAAATTACTAAATATGGTCCCCAGTTTCCAATGAAAAACTGGCGAATGGCTTATCTCTATATCTTAATACTAGCTGCGCTCCGCGGTTCCACCCGCGCAAATTTCGATCCCGTGAAAAACATCCCATAGCATCCCATAGGAACATTTTTTCGGGATAAAATATAGCCTATACGGATTCGGAAGAATCCCTCTAAGTAATGGTAAAAGAAATTTTGAAATCGGTCCAGTAGTTTTTGAGCCTATTCAATGCAAACATACAAAAATACAAAGGTTTCCTCTTTATAATTTTAGTATAGGTATAAAATTGAATATTTGTCTGTATGCTCTTTATAAAATCGTATCTTTAGCAAAGTTGTTGTGCATGAGCCCACGACGGTTTCCGTGTTGGTACGACCAATTTTCGACAGATGGCGCCACACGTAGCAACGCACGCAGGGTACAGCTAATACTTATATAAAATTTTCGTCACAATGATAGTTACCATCATGTTACCATACTCCTCTGAAACGAGTAGATCGATTCTCATGAAATTTTGAGTGCGTATCTGAGAATCGGCCAACATCTATTTTTCATCTCGGTTTTTCCACGGCATCGAAACTTACGCGGGTAAAACCGCGGAGCGCAGCTAGTCCTATATATAAATACCTCGTGTCGCAATATTAGCTATCATACTCCTCAGATACGGCTCGACCGATTTTCATAAAATTCTGTGTGCATATCGGGTAGGTCGGAGAATCGGCCAACATCTATTTTTAATCTCGATATTTCCACGGGATTGAATCTTACGCGGGTTAAATGTAAATTAAACCGCGGAGCGCAGTTGGTAATCTCTGACATGAAGATGAAATAAAACAACATAGTCGATGATGCCTCAGTTTCATTGTTGTAAACATTTACAGTTGACATTTAAAATGTAAACATGTCGGTGGCATTCTATTATACCATTGAAACAAAGCAATTATCTCGAAATATCGTTTCATATACAAGCAAGGGTTCCGTAGCCGAATGGCAAAAAAACGGAACCCTTATAGATTCGTCATTTCTGTCTGTCTATCTGTCCGACCGTCCGTATGTCACAGCCATTTTTTTCCGAAACTGTAAGGCCTATGTTGAAACTTTGTAGGTTCATGTATTCTGTAAGCGCTATTAGAATTTTGAAATAAATAAAAAATAAATAAATGGGGGACACATTGAACTGAATCTAAATATTTTTTTTATCCAACATATACAATGTCTAGACAATTAATATGACAAGCACAATTACGATAAGACTACGATATTTTTGCAACTTTCCTCGGTCACCGTGTGGTTATCCTTCCAGTGCCTGGATGTCATCTTTGTATGAAGTGCTTGTAAAAACAAATACTAAAAGCCCACATACGAACGGAATCCAATATTTCATTACAGACTTCTCGTGACTAGTTCCAATAACAGACTCAATTACAAATTACAGTTCAATTTGTACTCGTAAAAAATTCAAGATATTAATTATTGTCAATTAAATATATGAAACTTGAAAACTAGAAGCACACATAATTTATTTAGCCTCTTCGTTACATAGTAAAGTGCAATTATCTTTTCTTTTTTTTTTTTTATGGTATAGGGGGGCAAACCAGCAGTCGGAGCCATTTTGATGACTACCGACACCCATAGACATCCTCATTGAGGCTATATAGATGCGCTGCCCTCCTTTCTCCTCCTCTCTTTATGGGCCACCGGCTACTTACATACCGAGCGAAACGCGACAGCACAGCTGTCACTTTACGCCGGTCTCGTGTAAGCGAGAGGTACTTCCCCGGACGTGCCGACAGAATTCAGCTGAATGCAAGCATATTCTCTGACGGCGCCAGTTATTAGCGGTACTTCAAAAGGGTGGTATGTATGATAAGGTAACAAGGACAGATCCACCACTCGGTTATTACTTTGTTGAAAAGAGGGCGCACGGGTTCCAGCCGACACTCACAAATATCCGTAAAACTAGAGCAGGGCTTCCCAACCCTTTTATACTCACTTTTATAGTATTTTCGATAATGTAGGTATAAAAGAAATTCGCAATCACTGCACGGCAACCAACGGCTTACCGCCAGCTAAATTATATTATTAAAATCGACCATATTTTGGCTTCTGCGGACCACTGGTTGGGAACCATTGAACTAGAGTTTACGACGATACATTGTCCTTTACCCACCGTGGCGTTACACAGACACGAGCAGTGCTGGACTTACGTATAGGCCCGTGAAGCCCGGGATGTATTTTGAGGCGACAAAATTTAATAACGTTGCGAAGAAAAATATTTATTGTTTATTTTATAAAAGTTAAATAAATATTTATTTTTATTGTTTTATAATTTTATTTAAATGAAAAATAAATAAATATTTTAATAATAATTGTGAATCAAAATGTATATAACTTTGTTAATGATTTGTCATTAACAAAGTTCG
The DNA here is from genome assembly GCA_001625245.1 of Calycopis cecrops. NCBI lineage: Eukaryota > Metazoa > Arthropoda > Insecta > Lepidoptera > Lycaenidae > Calycopis > Calycopis cecrops. The sequence continues at coordinate 493,004 of LUGF01059220.1, forward strand.
ATACATTTTGATATAGACATTCGATAGGCGGCGTAATGAACCGGGCCTGGGGCGGCAGTAAGCCTAAATCCGCCACTGGACACGACAGTGTACCCATTACTTCACTAGAGGTATTGCCATTGTATCGATCCGATTAACAAATCCCTGATTTGACTCCTATTCTCTCTTATTCAACCTGTAACCACCCGCTGCTGAGTGAAGGTCTACTTCATTTCACGCCATTTTTGACGATCCCTTGCCGTTGTTCCCTGCGGTCTTAATGACGGCGTCGGCCCACCTCGCCGTTGGTCGGTCCACGTTTCTGTGGCCTGTGCGGGGTCTCCATTCCGACACCTGAGTGCTCCATCTCCCATCGTCCCGTCTTGTAACGTGACAAGCCCATTTCCACTCGCGTGCTCTTTGCTATGTCGGTGCCTGCTATTGCATGGGAGATATTGAATGCTAGACATACCTTGTACGAAATTTAATAGAATAAAACTCTATGAGTCAGATTTGATCAAGACATTCATATAGTACACACTTTATATAGTACCTACACATTTACCTACAACACACACATGTTAGGTCATCTTTCCGAGAACTAATGATAGCACGACATTAAGATATCAGACATTATACTTGCACAAACTGCACAGATTACTAGAATTACAGTGAATTTTGTTATGAGGAAAATGTGCTAAGAATGTGTGATTGAGTAATGCTAAAAGCTTCACAAAATCTTCAAGATCTTTGCAATAGACTTAGACTTTAACGACTCGACACCTAGATCTTTATTACTTTGACAGTTAGTGTTACTGCGGTGTAAATACGAGTAACAAGGTCGATTTGACTTGCCCTTTGGTAATAATTACGTTATTTATTAAGAACCTATAAAGATAATAGTAATAGTGATAATAATATCTCTGACACACCACGTTAGCCTAGACCCATGCTAAGTACCATACACATTGTCCAAGTCCGTAAGGACGTATGTTTATCATTTTTTTATTAATTTAAGAAGTTTTATATATTTAAGATTTTTATTATAGAAATACATACAAGGTTGATTAAAGCGAGTGGCATTAATTTAAATTTAAACCACATATACTATAAGTGCCTACAGTTAATCCGAAACTATTCAAAAAGTTTACGACGACGAAAATACTTTTTCAAACAATTTGAATAGCGAAAAAATGTAATCATGTTTTGTAGCGGCTCATACAGCAAACGGCAACCTCGTACGATGTGAATGACCCTGGCCGACCCATACTCGCTATCAGCTGACAGTACAGCGTGTACGAATTGAGAAAGAACTTTAAAAAATTCCTGTGGCTAAACTATTGCTACGATTGATCTGATTTTTGTTGTGTAGCCTGGATATACTAAATATGTAGTTTCATTTAATGCCTCTCGCTTTTATCAGCCTTCAATACTTAACACGTATGGCGCAACATACTATTTACCCGAGCTACATTACCACGGCACCGGCTGATCAACAAACTGACTTTGGGATCCTTTCATCAGAGTAGGCAATTTGAGAGCATACCATGACCCTTGTATCTATAGATATGTGAATGCTATAGCACTGTTACTGACTTACTGGATAAAAATCTCAATTATTTATTATTAAATAATAATCATTATGACGACGACGATAACAAATAGACGTTATACAGGAATATCCACACTCCTATATAATGGGCCACAGGACACTGCTCACTTTATGTCGCTATCGAGTATATAGCTTACACAAGCGAGAAATAGGTATCCCTGCATATTTCGCCTGCAATGCAAAGTGGCAATACCTCTTCCAAAGGAGACGGTCCAAAATTGTATGAGCCCTGGGTGTACTCTTGTACAGTTAATGGCATAAAGGAAATACAATTTGACCAACATTTGCATAGTTTAAATCATGGATACGTCTTTATTTCAGACGCCCAATAAATATAATCTTTCCACAATATGCAACTCTATGACAATAATAACAATGGCGTCTTGCTTTGATTATATACACGTCTAGATACCGCATCAACCACCTGAAAGCGCCGTAAAACGTCTCTACTATATCTAGTAGAGACGCTCTTCGCTTAAGTCAGTGTCATCTAGACCGTAACGCGATTATGAGCTCTCAATAAAAAAAGAAATATACCGGTTTGTTCTATTCAACTGTGTCATAACCATGCAGGAAAATCTGATAACAAATAGAAGATCTTATTTTATCGGTTAGCTTTTAAATTTACGTAAGTATTGTTAAGAAAATACGAATATTAATTTCACAATTTACTAGTGGTACGGTGTTGTCACTAGAAAAGTAGGGTAATTTTCCAAAACTAAAGGGAATATATATGTTTTATATATTTAGGATTTTTATTACTGAAAAATACATATGATACATAGATAAACATCAATGACCAAGGCGGGATTCGAACCCGCGACCCCTGGCGCAATATATTCCGCTTATCCGAGCCCTGCACCACTGCGCCAGCCTGGTCGTCAGATATAAGATTTGATAAAGCACAAATCCTCGCTAAATAACACCGATTCCATCCAAGGATGATCCGTGAGGCCGTTTAAATAGCTTTATTATAATGTGCAACATTCGCGTAAACTTAAGATGTCATTATAAGTATTGTTAGTATATTTTATATTATGTAACACTGACTGTAAATAAATAAAACTGATTCATAAAGTATATTTGGAGTCTCATTATCAAGTAAAAGAATTCTAATACTTATATAGCGATCTATAAGTAATTAGTAAGAGGTAGTGCCACGCTGCATGCTTGCATGCAGCTGAATTGGGCCGGCACGACCGGGGAGGTATCTCTCGCTTACACGAGACCGGCGTGAAGTGACAGCTGTGCTGTCGCGTTTCGTGCGGTGTGTAAGTAGCCGGTGGTCCACGGAGGTGGGAGGAGAAAGGGGGGCAGCGCATCTGTAGTCTATGCAGATGTCTATGGGCGTGGGTAGTCATGAAAATGGCTACAACTGCTCGTTTGCCCTCCTATACCATAAAAAAAAAAAAAAAAATATAAAACTAAAACTACCTTCGGAAATCCTCTCATTGATAATAATAATAAACTCCCTCTCTCATTGATAAAAAAAATTTAAAAAATCATAATTTATTTTTTAAAAATAATTAGCATACATTCTTTAAAAAAATCTATATAGACCATATATTCATATGTATATTCCTATTTTATTGTTTGCTGTTAGTTCCTCCTGATTTAGTAACAAAATTAAGGGTAATTTTTTATGCTGTTGGTATCCCTTTACACGCACACATTGACGGTTTTAAAACAATCTGTACATAACTGTCACTCACACATTGTGCGAAAAATGAGACGTTTTCTTTGCGATGTTTATTTGTAATGCTCCATCTAGACGTGTTTAAAATCAAAGGGCGTCTTGCTTAGAACTCTGACGTTGACGTATCTGTCAAACAATTGACATTGCAAGTCCATCAATCGGCCTCGAATTACAGCATTTTTAAAGTTAAATATAAATAAAGTATTTGATTTTAAAAATACTGTGATCAAACAATGATGATGAAACCTCATGGGATAAACTTTTTTAGTATCACAGAATAATATAACACTTGTGTTGAAACGCGCCATCTTGACAAGTGTTGTCATTTAAAAGTAAAACTTGAATTTTTAGATGTTTCGTGCATTTTATTTCGTGAGTTCAACGAACTTAATGTATTTTTTTTTAATTCTATGTATTTTTCTTTATTTATTGTTATCTGTACAAGAGTACACCTGAAATGGACCGACTCCTTTTAAAAAGTTATCTCTTTTTTGTGTTTGTTTGTGTTCTGTGTTTTCTTGATGTGGCTACTCATACCTGCAGGCAAACTGCGCAAACAGTTTTGCTCGAAAATGTAATAGAATAAGATTTTATATGTTTGATTAATAAATAAATGAAATATAAAAATAAATAATAAAAAATGAATGAAGTGAGAAGTTGTTAAGCGACGAATGCTTTGTATAAAGTCTGATGTTGTAGCAGAACTGTTTATTTGATTACATTCCGAATTTTACGACCAACGTTAAGTCCCGTTATAACCGTTCGATGTTAATTAACAAGAAACAAGTGAAAATCGGTGTAGCACGTCATTCCGTACATTTGTAATTAAGAACAAAGGTATAGTTGTTTTTATGGTATATGGGCAAACGAGCAGTCTTAGCGATTTTCATGACTACCGACGCCCATGGACATCCGCATAGATGCGCTGCCCTCCGCGCGCCTCCCTGGGCCTTTATAATATAAAACATTTACGTTTTGTATTTCAAACTAAATTTAAGCATCAATACTTAAAACATTAGCCTAGTCCCGTTTTTAATAAACATAGATTTACTTTAATTTTTATCCCAGTATTAACCTAGTATTAAACTGGCATCTGTCAAATTCTACAATAATAAACACAAAAAATGTATGGAATTTGACAGATGTCAGTTTATTACTAGGTTAATGCTTGAATAAAGTTATTCTATGTTTAATAATAAGGGGGTTAGAGAATATGTCATTTGACAGATGCTAGTTTAACACTAGGTTAATACTTGGATAAAATTAATCTATATTTATTATTAGTAATAATAGGGAGTAGGAGAAAAATTACATAAAGTAGTTCTCTCTGACTCTTGCCTTTTAGAATCAGGTTCGATCTTAAGGAGTAGACTCACTGCCGTTACGCGTCAGAGAAGCACAGTTTTTGATTTTTATACCCGTCTACGTTTTTATTTTCATCTTAATTTTTTATCGCATTACACTACTATGGGTATCAGTCGCTACCTACTTATTTTTAGTTAGAGACACTGCCTGCTGCATGCTTGCATGATTTCTTCAACGCATCTGTATAACCGCTATGCAACGCATCTGTATATGGGCGTGCGTCGGTAGTCTTGAAAATGGCTCCAACTGCTCGTTTGCCCCCTCATACTATAAAAAAATGAACAGTTACTTACTATATATAAATACATAACAATATTAAAGCCTGCCTGAAGGCTCTCACACAAATCTGCATCCTCGCAGGACGAATATCGAAGACCTCCATTTTGATTCGCGTCACACTTGGTGGCCATTATATTTTTAGTCTGAGACAGCGCGTGGGCAAAGCTACGCAGACGCCGCATGGAATATACATTGACGTGGATTTTTAAATATTATCATCAATCGAAGTTCGCCTCGTCCGAATTTCCCCGCGAAACAAAATAAAATGCATCTCCTATCATTCCTTTACACCAGGGTTTCATAAATTTTTTGCAGTCATGGACCCCTTTCGAGAATTCAAAAACTCCGCAGACCCCTGTCAAAGAATATTTTAGGAAAAGAAAACATATACAAATATATTTTCTTATTTCCTGATAAGTATGTTAATCTTTAACTGAGCTACTGTGGACCTCTGACACATACGCCACGGACCCCCTGGGGGTCCGTGGAATCCACTTTAACAAACCCTGCTTTACACGATGCTACCAGTAGAGTTTTTTGCAATTCATTTTGCTACATCTTACTACACGTCCTACAGTGAACTATCTTCAAAAGTGTGACGCTATAACGCACAATTTTGAACCGCAGATTCTTGTGTGGCGATGTTGCATCGTAGCTTTGTGGGGAATCCCCAAATCCAAGTAATAGTCACCCTCCAGATATTAACAATAAAAAGTACAGCAGCAGGTACAGTATTCCAAGAATAAAAATGAGGTTAAAAATCATTATTTTAACACGTTGCATTGTTTAAATGTCTTTATGTTTGTCACGTCTTAAAGAATGCACCTTAAAAGACTCTATGACGTAGAAAGGGACTGATAAAAACTCAGCTGTCCTGTAATCATAATACCTAATTAGTATTAGTATTGTTTTTATAGCGCGGCATAAATGGCAACATTGCTCAAACATTTCATACCGAAACACCGGGAAAATACTTTGATTATATTTTTTTGGTAATAAAATGTTATCAAGGGCGACGCCAGGATGACCCAGGGGTTATCTGAAATAGTACATGTGGTCTAGAAGTTATTTTGACTATTGTCAATAACTATCAATACCCAGGTTTTTACAGGATATAGGTACAGGAGGTATTTTAATACACAGTAACACACCAGTCAAAGGCATCTGTCAAATTCCATATTAATAAAAACATAAACAGTATACAATTTGACAGACATCAGTTTAATACTAAGTTAATACTTGGATTAACCTAGTATTAATCTATGTTTATTATTAAGGGGCCTAAAGAGGTAAAACCACGCTGCATGCATGTTCGCGACCGAATAAGGCCGGCACGACCAAGGAGGTACCTTTCGCTTACACGAAACCGATGAAAGGGACAGTTGTGCTGTTGTGTATCGTGCGGTGAGTAGCCGGTGGCCAATGAAGAAAGGGAGGAGGAAGGAGGACAAGGCATCTGTGTAACCTCTATGCGAAAGTATATGGGCATGGGTAGTCTTGAAAATGTCTCCGACTGCTCGTTTTCCCCCTTAAGCTATTTGGAAAAAAAAAAAGAAAGAGTATGTAGCCGTCTAATAATCATGCCTCTCGTTTGTGGGATTCCCCGCAACTGCAAGAAGGGCGTCAAAGCAGTCGTCAAGATAACTGCAACTACACACAAACTATAAAATATCTTATTAAGTGGAACCCTTATGGTCCCTTTTCGATGCCGGTCTGTAAGTTTGTATGTGTGTCAAGTCACATTTTTCTCGAGTATTCGTGGAAGAATGAAGCTAATATTCACGTATAATTTTGAGGTCTGACATCTCTAGAAGCACATTAAAAACACTTTTAAATCATAGCAACTAACTGATCCTACGACCACAAGATAACCCTAAAATTTATAGGTTTATTGTTAACTCATGTAAGTTGTATTGCTCGTAACTCCCTTTGTACGGAACCAACGGTCAGCGAGTTCAACTGGCACTTTTCCGGTTTTTTAAACTAGCCCAAATGAACAATAAATTGTACCGGTAGCACCACACAGGTGCACGGTAGTCTAATAGAAATTGCAGACACACTTTCTATGCATCTTGTAACGCGCATAAATCAAGTGTTGGTAACAATTACCTACTCGCCCGCGCCGTACGAGCCGCCCTGGTTACAACTCACATACGATAACCCCTGATAACTTATATTATTTATACTAAAACGTGCACTTGCCGATCTCGGGGATTTTTACATTTCCCCCGCTAATTATAAACTATGTGAGTAATTAAAAACATAACAGCGCCTTTTATCTTTTATGATTTAAGCAAATCTGATTGGGTTTTTAGCCAGCGTCAACATCTCACGCATTTGTACACAGGCATACTTTCTTATTGATAGTAGGTAGGTGTATTACTAATATACCTACTTGTTATTATTTCTATTTATATATTATAACTAAGAGATAAAAACGAAGCGCTCGTAGTCCAACTTGTCTAGTGAATTTATCACCTATTCGACCTAATGTGTCACCCTTTCGATATCGACTAACGTAAGTGGTTTGGAAGACATTTTCTAAAACTCTTATATCAGGTTATCCCTGACTCAGCATGTCGGAGGCCTTGGCCAGGTTAGCTTTAATACAATTGATGGGCTACGATGTGCCCTTTTTTGAAAGACCGGGAAGTTTGTCAAAGCCTGTACAATTCACCTAAGTGTTTGTTTGACTTTAGATCTATTCAATTCATGGAGCCAGCTGAGTTTGATTCGCCGGTTCTTCTCGAGATAGGACAAGTCTGACGTAGGTCGAAGCGCCACCCGGGCTCCTAGGTATTCCTTAATGAATTCCCCTGTGTCAACTAAAAAAAGGGCAGGGTAACAACTTGACATTCGTAAAGTAATTTTTTATACTTTATTTTGAATAAAAACATTTTCATTCCGTTTCATTTCTAGGGTCCCTGATCATTAGAAAACCGCGTCTAGGACTAAAGACGAAGAAGAACCGGAAGTTCCACGCAAAGCTCACTCATCAAAATCGAGTGCAACGTGTAAAATTACCCACGAATCTTTTAAAACCAAGTACAATGGATCTTCACAATGTAGAGTCATTCCATCTAAGACTTCTGCCCCCTTATTAATAAACATAGAATAACTTTATCCAAGCAATAACCGAGTAATAAACTGACATCTGTCAAATTCCATACTTTTTATGTATTTTTTCATATGGAATTTGACAGATGTCAGTTTATTACTAGGTTCATAGAGATATAAATTTACTTCTGATATCTATGACTAGGTTATTACTTGGATAAAGTTATTTTATGTTTATTAATAAGGGGGCTGAGGTATTAGTCAGGTGGCCAAGAGTGGAACACGACAAAGTCCAAGTTTCATGAAACCAGTATTTAATTGAACCGCGATATTTGATTAAACCAACAAACATTGGCTTGATAATTTATTAATATTGGGTTATACAAGCACCCAGGTGCCCATTACATCGACTTGTTGCAGAACAGCTTACAAAATGTCCTTGTTAATTTCTGAGTTGTACAATGTATTGCCTAGCTATTCTATGTTTGTGCGAATACTGACATTTGGTTTTGTAAGATCACAAGTGTTTTATGTCGCTAACGTAAGGTTAAACAAAGTTCAGATATGCATACGAGGCTTGTTTTAGGATTACATTTCGACTGTTGCTAAAGATTTCATACGGCTTGTTAAGATTACATTTAGATTGTTGCTAAAGATAGGTAGGTATCAAAACTATGCTAGGTTTGATCGCCAGAATTCTAGTATTAATTTCTCTAAGCATTATATGCCATAAAGTAAGTACCTAATTCGTAACTTGAGGTGTTGCCGTTTGCAAGATAGGCAAACATTTCTAACAATTTCACCGAATTCATTGCGCAACCTACACCATCTGCTTGCCTCTATATCTGCACCACCAAAAGCCTGATAAAAAAGTGTATATAGACCACACCACTGAAGTCAAACTTCATATACGAAACAACTGGCTATGAGAGGGAGAGAGAGAAAATATGCGCGCACGTACTGCTCTTTCCAGCTCCTACAGTAACGTAACTCTCTTTCTGTCTTCACTAACTTATCTCCCCCTAAACTTCCGTTGGCCTCGCTCGATCACACTTTTCGTAACGCTCTCGTCACGCATTCGTCAACTTACTACCCAAGTCATACGCGCGTAAAGAAGTTTTACTTCAAAAGCCGAACTGTGAACAAAGTCCAGAGCTGCAGATAGTCTGGTGGTGAACCGGGGTTTATGTTAATGGGCAAACGTGCAACGTATTGTTTCCCACGTTGGTCTAGTTTCAATGAACGAGTGCGTCCGGGGCGCTGCGACGCGCGCGCTGCAGACGCACGGCCGTTGACATTTGACGAAATGATGAATAGAAACTGTAATGGCCCAGCCATGAATATTAACTACAATTACTCTCAATTAACATGCTCATAACAGACAGGAATAATTGTGTGTAGCGGCGATAATGGCTCAATAAATATTGATAACTACTCTAATGTGGCGGCAGATTAATATATAAATGTACTGCAATTTAATAATGTCATAATCGTCAGAATTTTCAGTCCAGTGTTTGGTACTGATATTTTTACAAATTGATGTGAGTGGGAAATTAAAACTATTTACTTCTAGCTTCACATATTGAGTTTGTAAAGCTATACAAGTTTGTTAGATCTCGAATAAATTTATTCTGAGTTCGCGCAAATATTGTTAACGTCTCTACTTTTATCTGCTCGCCGGTATCGATACTTAAAAACTGCTCAGATATAATATCTGCGCAGTTTTTATATAGTTTTTACTGTGATTATTTTATATGAACCGATTTAAATATACTATTGCAATGAAACATACCTTTGAAGTGTTTTACTAGCACTACAACTGTTTATTCGGTTCTAAGTGACATGCTAAGCTCTTTGTGGGTCAAAATAAACGGTTACCAAGTCAGGCGCTGCCTGCACCACACATCACATCTTCTATTACACCCTTTAGATCGTACAACTGGGTCTGGCTACGCGCTACGGCAAGGGTATGGTGAGCTCTTCAATTTGATAATAGACCATCACATTTGTGAGAGCTATTTGTGTAAGCTTATCTGAACAAAAATCAACAATTCAAATTGACTTTGTGTTTAATCCGTAACTACGTTTCTTGTCAATCAACTACCTATTTTTATCTGCCGCTAAAATAACAGCAAGCAAGATACGTTCAACTGCACACTTATGGCGGTCGAAGCTATTGAATAAAATGCCTGAGACATGATTGAATAGTTATCTTCGATCTATATTGTATGTATTCAGTGTTGTACCGATATAAAATGTATTGAATGAATCGAGTGCTTCATTCGTTGGTATGCAAATGAAAGTGCATTAAGTAGACAAGAGTTCTCTGGAACCTGCTCGATGATTTGCATGAGCTTCATGTAGTTCATGAGTTAGAATTAATTGTGAAACATTATTCTCGTGTTTTAAAATTGTTATGTTATGTTTATTATTAAACTACCGTCATACAGCCTAGTGTAGCCTAGTGTATAAGTTCAGTTACAAAGAAAAAAAATATTTCTTTAATTGCAAATAACATGTATTACTTTTAGAGTGTGTTAGTTTAATACGCAAATATAAAACAAATAAAAATATATTAAGCTTATTCGAAGTAGTCTCCATTGGCTGCAATACAGTCCTTTAAGCGTTGAGGCCAGTTATCAAAAGAAGCACGCACCCTTTCCATGGGGAAATTCTTCACTGCCAATCGTATGGATTGTTTTAGGGACTCCAAATTATCATGGCGTTTACTCTCTAAAACTGACCATAAATCATAATCCAGCTAATTAAGATCGGGACTAGACGATGGCCAGTCTTCAGCTCTGATGAAGTCCGAGATGTTCACTTCCAACCAAGACTGCGTGGACTTGTTGGAAGGACCATACTTGGTTATTGTACATGGTGTTATTAAGGGGCTTCACTACCTTCTCATGAATGGTATCTTGATACCTTTTTCACAAAAATAAGACTCTGTCACTCCTTCATAGCCCCACCCCACCAAAGTATCACTGAAGTCGGATAATGGCCACGTTGCACTCTGTCGACTAATTGAGAAGCCTCCTTAGAGCTTTGAGCATAAATACGGTCATTTTGTTTGTTAAAATGTTGCTCAATTGTAAAAAAACTCACATTTCTCACTCAACATTTTTCTGTGACCTCCCTTTGCGTACCGCTTCATTAGTTGTTTCGATTTTACCATCCTATTCATCTTTAATTTATCAGTTAAGAAATGACCAGTGCGTCTCTTATAGGCTGCAAGTTCTAAGTCATCGCTTAAAATACGCGACATGATTCTAGGTGCTATCCTTATTTCCCGAGATAAAATCTTTTGCTTTCGGACAGGACTTCTTCGAAGTCTTTCCCTTACTGCTTTGACCATCTTTTTTTGTACAAACACTACGTGGTCGGCCATATCTTTCTCTATCACAAACAGAGAAACTCATTGTACCAAATAATAGCCCGCTACACAAACATTTGACTAATACTAAATGTATGGAGTTTTAAAAATTGTATTTGGGCCCATACCTACTTTGTGTAATGCAATTACAGCGATTCTGTTCTCTTTATCACCCGCTCCATTTTAATATGGCAATGTATTGGCGCCAAAATGAGAAAACACAATGAACAATCGTACAAAAATTACAGATTCCAAATTCAAATGTAAAATTTTTTTATCTTTAATTTTAACAGTATTTATGGCCAGACTAAGCATATACGTACTCTAGCCTACAGCCTTCCTCTATAATCGGACTATCTAACACTGAAAAAATTTTCAATTTAGACCGATGTGGTAGGGAGTGCACCGCGTTCAACCAGACAAACAAACTCTTCAACTCTATAATATTAATTTAGATATTGATTCACTGACATATATAGAGTCAGAGAGTATTTCGACATTCTTGTTCTGAAAGCGTTAGCAGTGCTCAGTGTTATTAGAATCGTATTCTTTGTAAAGTTTCATATGAAATTCTTGAATAGAATGAAATTTGACTAAAAAATCCTTTTAGTTTCCGTAACCCCTAGTGTTTTGTATTTATCCGAGTAAGCTGCCGACACAGTATTAGTTCAAACTAATTATGTGCTTAACCAAAGTCATTATTGTCACATATTGTTGACGCAACTCTTGGCAATGTTTGCAAACTTTAGTTTATTGTTTTTGGATCCGCTCACAACGCTTGGTTAATTTTAACTGAACGATCAAAAGCCTTGATTTATGATGCATTCACAGCGACCGTCCACCGTCTGTTGAATTGACAAATGTTTGTCTATTCATTCGTGAGTTCTTTCTTTGAATTTTGAATTTTTACGAAAATTTTGCAATGGAAATTCGGAGTACCTACCGCATTGAAATAATAAAAAATTGCCTTACTTTTAATTGATCCCTAAACAGAAATTAAACAGATAATGTCTTATTGTTCAACTAGTTTTATGTTATTGACACAGATGTGAGTTCGCAAAATTTTCATTGCTCAATTTTTACAAAAAAAATACATGAAACCATGTTGTATTTCGTTTATTTTTACGACTATGTTGTTATATTTTTTTGTGGTTTCAAGCGGGTTATTCAAACAGTGGGATAGTGTCCTTTTGTTAAATTACATATTACAAAACGTCGATATAGGCTCTTTATGAAAGTAAAGATAATAAGTATATTACCGAACTATAAATATGTACCTCACAAATTTTCATCAACAACTTTTCATAGAAAGTTTTAGACGTTTTTTGTGTTGGAGTAGTTGTATATTACTATTTACTATACAGTTGCTTACTCAACTAAGTCCATGCAGTGGCCACTGATTGACAAGCAGTAACTACTGATCATGCAACACACGATTTTAAACTTATAGATTTTTTAATACTTGTGTCATATCGAAATAGGAATTTTATGACAAAATACTAGGTAGGTAATTGAAATAATATTTTCTTTTTGCTTTTAAATTTCAAATTTGAGTTATATATAGTTAGTAAATTATAAACATTTTATAATAATTTAAATGAAAATCTTAAGATGGTTTCCAATTCCTAATGACTATGTCAAATCGATAACGTTAACTAACTTTACCGCCGCAAATGTAAATGACGTCAAAAGTTGGCGCGAAACAAAAAAGCGGTGTATTTTGTTTGATAACATCTGGCTTCCGTCATATGGAGCCCGTGGGAACGGACCAACAAACAATTGGCTACATTTTATTTATATTTTAAGTAAACAAAAACTTTTGGCCTGTAAGTTCGTTCGGTTCGAATATAGAGCAATATATATCTAACATAAAATTAGAACAGTCCTTGAAGTTGATTAAACTATTTTTTTTTATGATATAGGGGCCAAACGAGCAGGTTGTTAGTAACTACTGCCGCCCATACAAATCCGAAAAAACTAGGTGTCTTGCAGACGCGTTGCCGGCCTTTAAGAAAGAGGAATGCTCTTTTCTTGAAGATGCCTAAGTCGTATCAAACAAAAACAACAAACTATAGACACATTTTGAGAGTAATTCGTGTAGAATTAGATTAATAAGTTTATGAAGTGCATAGATAAGTCGTTCATGTGGCAATCCAATGGGCCTTAATAGGGCAGGCCCTGGACCCGTAAGGGAGCATAATATCCTTTATGATCATTTTTGTTCCCATAAAGCGGCCTCCTCAATTGTAAGGTCTCCATGCTCCTGGCCCCATAGATCTTATCCGGTGTTGTCAGCAAGTAGGTACCTAAGTTGACAAACATCGTAATATTTAGGTCAATTTATCACTGACATGTCAACGATCAGGTTAGTGACTAGTTTACTGTGCTTCCCCAATTCAATACGTGCGAGGTGGTAGTTGGGGAGAGTTAAGTCTTAAGTGTAGTTTTATGTCGCCTCAAATGATTTGGTTCTAGTACAGAATCCTTTTACAACTATTCGTCATCGTTAATTGTAAGCATGCAAGCAATTAGTCAATTTTTTAAATATTATAAGGAGCCATATGACTCGTAGCCTTTGGTGCATAACCTCTATGCGAATGTTAATGGCTGTCCTACCGTCGTCCCCCTTTGGTTTACCGGAAAATCTCATTCTGCACGAAACTCGATAGTAGAGTGATAGTCGATCGTCCTCAATTAAACCACAATGTAGGGTACCTCTTACAAAATTGTATTATACCTGTCGAACTATCTAGAATATACTATAACTTATCTGGAAGGCCAACTATCCAATAAACTTGGTTCAGCGGTTCAAGCAGTTCATTGGTCAGAGATATTGTTTGTTTAGAGTCCGAATATGACATTTAATGGAAAGAGGAGGAATTTTACTTTATTTGGCGTAATATATTTTATACAAAGTACGTTTATTTCTGTGTGGCCTAAAGTAATAAAAAGTATAGTATGTAAGTACTTATGTATTATTAGTTTAATATATAACACACAATTAGAGTCTACCAGTTTTCTTTATAAATATAGTAAATTATAAACATAGCGTTAGCAGAATAATAATCATATGATGATAAAAAGTTTAATTCGGGAAATAAGATAAAAATTTTAGCTTATTATAAATAAATATAGGTTTGCTATACCTATTAAATGAGTATCGTTATGTTAAGTATTTGTGGCAAAATATCCTAGGTAGAGTGGCAAAAAGTTTTGTATAATACTACACAGCTTTTTCCACTCACTCTATCTCAATTATATATTTTTTCTACAAGGTAAATAAATGATATGAGATCAATCTCGACAATGTGCATTCCTAAAATTATCCGTATACACGTAAATCTATTTGTCGAGCATTGGGTCATCTGTCAGACAACACATAAACTGAGCAACTCTTGAGTTTTCTTATTTTAAGCCAAAGATAGACTGGCTAACGACCCTCAATCGAACGATTGAACTCCCGCGAGTGAACCTGAGTGGCCCGTAATAAAGATATTAAAATAGGAAAAGTAAAGGAATTAAAAATAGAAAAATAGGAAAGGTATCATCGGAGCAGATAATTGTTTCATGAGTTAGAACTGCATGTTATATGTTCCTTGGAGACATCACACGTGTGTCACGTTAATTTACCATCACATTGACCAAATATCAAGTGTACTTACGAGATCACCGTAATCCTCCTCTTCGTCGTCAAGTATTTTGTCATCAGTCTCCATGTCTTGCAGCTCCTGCAGCATGTCTTGCAGCTGGTCGCCGGTCATGTCCGGCACCCACATCTTCATAGCTGATAATAACTCCTCATCATCATCGTCCGAGAATTCCTTGTCCGGCATCAGCGAGTTTAGCCTGTCTAATTTCTCGTACAATCTTTCACTTGGAGATTTCGTCGGTGAGAGTGTGAATCTTTCTAGCTTCTCGTAGAGCCTGTCCAAGCGGTCTGCCAGTGAGGGAGGGTTGGTCACGAGAGCCGTGCGGCTCCGATCCGTTAATAAAACTACGAGCAACGCAACACGCAGCATGTTGGCGGCGCGACGGAAACGCAACTGGCCACATGTAGATCGGGAGGCGGGAACACTCGCCAGGGTAAACGCACTTGTTCTCCGACCGACTCACTTTTTACTGTCATTTTTGTAATTCAACTTTTTGTGAAGCCACTCTATGACAAATTGACGCAATGTAATGGAGGTTTTCAAAACGTTGTCATTTCTTGTAAGGCTCCTAAAATATGTGCAATGGCTCATTCGATAAACAATTCAGAACGACGGAAAAAAAAAAGGGCTTTCAGTTTTTCTCTCATTATTCTATGACTTATCATAATTCGTGACAGAACTACTAAGAGTTCATTAAAATAAAATTCGAAAATGTGATGGGTGCGTACTTTCGCGACGTAGGAATGTCGCAGAAGTCTCACATTTATTTAATACCAAGAACGTATTTTACCGTTTTCTATTTGTACATATCGATAATTATTATAGCAATCTCATATGCGTTTTCTACGAAAGGTAGAAAGACCGAAGAAATTGGCTGCGTTATGAAGTACCATAATAATAATTATCAGCTTATTTTTCATCTCAGAAAAATTGAAAAAGAGAAATAAGTTAGTTTTCTTCTTCTTTCCGTCTTAATATTAAATAATGTATTAATCTACGATAATAATACAATGTACCTGCATACGCTACTTGGATTACTTATTATTTAAATCCTAAGTATTCACATCGCAATATTAATTAAAAAGAATAATTTAAAACACAATAATAAAAATATTTATACCATTATTGTAGAATGTAGATGGTCAGAACTGGTGACGCTACCCCACCCGCTCCCGATGCATATTAAAGTTATGTTACATTTGATCTCTCTATAGCTATTATTACCGTCTGATAATATAAATAAAGTGGCCGCCTCGATCGATTCATTCATAAAGCGTCTTGATTTCTTTAGAGGAGCCCCCACACGTGAATCACGAATACCTCGCCTGTTTAACATCCTTGTTATATACAAAAAATAAAATCCTCAAGCCAGCATCTGTATCGACATGAAGAGACCGACATGTTGTTAGTGAAGTTAAGACTTAAGACTTTACTTCTGATTTACTCTACATCTTTTTATTTTTGACTGTGCGATACTAGTGCTCGTCTTGGAATTTTACGTGAAATTTTCATAAAACTAAATACAATATTTGTAGTTATCGCCAGGAGATAAATAAAACTAAAGGATACCCTGAAAATCAGTGTCAGATGGAAAGATCTGGCTGCTTAAGCTAAGGTACCATTTTTGGTACACGTTGTCCATTACCTTGTTTGTGTGTCCTTTTTTACTATTAGTTAATAATATGAGTGTTATTTCCTATTTTAAAAGGCTATTTTAATAGCTCTACATTTTTAATGGCGAATGGTAATAATTAAAATAATGAGGTTTGTCTAATATTAGCAAATAAAATGGGAGATTCCAATAGAGTTCTTCATTCTGTTTAAATAAATAATTGAGTTCAAGTGATTACTAACCAAATACAATATTCAAAACTCACACAGCCATTGGCTCTACAAACGAAAGCAATTCTTTTAGTCAATCCTAAAGGGGTTAACTGTGTATATCAAAATATATAAATCGGTTCATGTCGTAGAAGTAACTAAACTCCTCACAGAGCAAATGGTTACATTGTTGCTGAAGATTCTGTATCCTGGGTTTGTTCATTGGTTCCGCTTCGTTCATTAAATTTAAGTGCAAAAGAAATAGTATTTTCTTCAGTGAATGTACTGAGTTTATCGTGAATATTGGTACAGAGAGGATTGGTAGGGTTACATCTCTGTGCTTTGCTAATAGTCAGTTCAGCGCTGTTTTTATTTTCTCTTGCCTTGTTGAAGTGCAGTCCCGTCGGTTTAAGAGAAGAAAAAACAGGGAAGTGCACTTGTGTCTGCGCATACACTTGTACACAGTAACACGTAGTATGGATGCTTATATTGTTTCGTTTTAGGACGTTTATGAATATATTATTACAATAAAATGCAGACAGTCTTTATTACGAATTAAAATAATTTACCTACTCAAAAAATATTTAATTAATAATTAAATATTGTATTTATTCCGAAAGTAGTTACTGTATAGTATACAGGACAACATGGCTCAAATAGCACCACAATTAAATAACTTCTAACGTACAGTAGGAAATTTTTAGACCAGTGGTTCTTAACCTTTTAGTCCTGAGGGACCATTTGACAAAATTTTCGTTATGCCGCGGACCACGCAGTTGCTTTATTGATCTGGAGGTATTGTATTATCATTATTATTTTTATTGTAATTATTATTATATGCGAGAGCGTCATGTATTCGTATTAAGTTTTGTTGACTCTTGTCACTTATTTATTGTCATGATTCGCGGACCACTTGTGAAGCTTCCTGGGACCACTAGAGGTCCGTAGACCACTAGTTTAGACCAATGGCTCCCAACCAGTGGTCCGTAGAAGCCAAAATATGGTCATTGGTCCTCGAATCATTTTAAATTTAACAGGCGGTTGCCGTGCAGTGAGTGAGAATTTTTGTTATACCTACGCTATGGTCCCTGCTATCGAGAATAATATAAAAGCGGTCTCTGGCCAAGAAAAGGTTAGGAACCGCTGCTTTAGACGATATTTACACGTTACCAACGCACGGAACCCGCAAATATTCGTTTATTTATAATGCGGATGAGTCATACGGTGCACATTGGCGAATATTTCAAAGAATCGACGCCAAGACACGATGGCGATTTCTCCATAAATATTTCTCGTCCACAATTCGGAACGTGCGCATCGAACTGTAATTGTATTTTTAAATTCTTATGGAAGGACGTGTATTCTTGTAGTGAAGCAAGGTAAAGTCATTACAACCATAATAAAGGTTCTTATTATGGTAAATGTACCGTACTATACGAATGTATGTTCGTTAAATAATGAGTTTTATTTGGTGCACTGTGAGTCTGTAATGAAATCTTAAAAGATTTGAGAGAAATCTGCAATGTAATTTTGCACCGTCGCCACCAAATGTCCAGTAAGACTAACTATTTTGATGAGTCGTAGAGAGGTCGAGATGAGAGTAGAGAGAGAGGGGATTGTCCCAGATGTATGTACAACAGGGCTAGCGACGGATCCAGTTGGCGGCTTAGGGGAACTTCAGTCCCGGGACCGGTAAGGTTATAGAGGGCTAAGATAATTTTTGGATCCTTAAAAGGAGTCCCATCCCAACGCCAGAGCTCAGCTTAGCTTAGCTAGAGAGCCTTAATGAACATGGCAGCCCGTTGGCTTAACAGTACCTGGTGTCTAGATCCCCTAAAACCACCGGCTACCTCTTCACAAAGAAGGATTGTTCCATGCCATAAAACAAAATGGCTTCGTTCATTCAATGGAAAGAGGTTCTCATTCTGACACTTTTCTTACTTCTTTTACAGACAGCAATCTAAATATATACTTAAAATCCGAAGTGTAGAGTATTATTAGGTATACTTTACGCAAAAAAGAAAACAAACAAAAAAACGATTTCTATTTTTTTTATTACGATAGAAAATTTAGAGCAATTTGTGTCTTAGACCTTTTTCTAACCTTTTTTTCTATTTACTTACTACGTTATATAGCACAGTCAAAGAAATGTGTTTTTATTATATCTATACCTACATACTGTACGCAACAATATCGCATTATCCTTCCCAACAGCTTTTTGTACGTTCCAATCCCAGAACCAATGTTAGAAATAAAGCTAAAAAGGTGTTATATATCAAACAATAACAGCGTAGGCTCGGCAGAGGCTCAGCGACCTAATTGCGGCCACCAGGTACTTGGTAAAGAGATTAGATAAAAACACTGATGACACATTTTGCTACGATTTGCTTACATACCTTACCTATTTTATGCAATCTGATCGCCATTGTTTAACACAAAATACCTAAACCTAGTCGAACGTCAATATTTTTTGGTGACGTGTTGTAGATCTTTTAGCAAAGTGGTCTTAGTAGGTCTAACCTTAATAACGGGCTGACTTCTCCCAATGGTCCCAATGGCAATCATCACACAAAAATGCCCATAGCGTCCCTTTCCGCTAACTCCCCCTTTCAAATAAATAAATAAATAAATTAGAACTGTATAAATATTTTTTACTTTTTTAGAAAATGTACTTGGTTTATTGTAATTATTATTATTATTTTATGAGGATTTTACACCAATTACACATGTAGATGTGTAATAATAAACTGTATTTGAGCGGTATCGGTGAAATTCAGTTCGCGGCCCACATGCGGCTGCCTATTTTAATAAATTCATAGTTTTACCGCGAAACATGCGGCGTATTAGGTCAGACGGCCATTTTATCATCACATTAACCCATCGATATTATTACAATTATTTATTTAACTGTACATTTATTTTGAGTCACTAGAAACGCGGTTTTGGGTTTTCCGTTTTAGTTACTCGTTTTCCTTTTGCGGTTGTCCCTCCCTTCCTTTTTTGACTATATAATAGGTAGGTAATGGTTTTAACGACCGGTCTATATCTATCTATCAATTTTTATTTAATAATTAAATAGACGTTAAAATATTCAATCATTATGAAATAGCCTATTTTACTTGTTGATAATGTAGCTTTTTTTAGTGAAAAAGTGACTTAAATCGGTCTAGTAGTTGTGGTGTATATTTAAACTAACAAAAAATATTTTCTCTTCATACATTAAAAAATAATATACACTACTACTAGACTAGTATAGACCTATCGACAGACAAACAAAACTTTAATTTTTATTTTTTTGTTGGTAGTACGTAAGTAGTAGTTTGAACAATGTACTTATGCTTTTTTTTACGAAAAGGCCAGACCTCTTCCTGGGGAATGTCCGGTTGCTTCTAAACAGTCTCCGCTACGTCGTGAATATGGTCAGGTTCCCATCAGGATGGGGGAGCACCCCTGGCTTCAGTACTCCAAAGGAGCTCGCCACAAATAAGTCAGAATCGGACCCGCCTGTCGTCCCAAGCCCCACCGCCGCGCGCCGTTTGCTGATTCAGAGGAATGTTGGAGGACCACTCACCACGGCAAGGTGGCAACATGTTCGGGGGGGGACGACTACTTACTTATAATGTATAGCTACCATGACGACTTATAACCTGGCAGTCGTATCCATTGAGTACCACCTATCTGCTGCGCGGAGATCGCAGAAATAATTTATTAATCATAATTTGCTTCCAATTTTAAATAGCTTCCGAAGCTTAGACAGCTTAAAACGTAATTATTTCCGTCTCGGCCAAACATTTCTAAGAAATCTTTAATTTATCTTGGTAAACGTAGATATTTAAATAGGTGACATAGTTTTTAACAAAACACACACTTTTAGGGCTCAGCAACTTTTAATAAATTTTATTTTTTTATCAATAAAATAGTTCCTTTACTTTTATCACAAACCTGTAGAAAAAAAGATTTCCTACTCTATATCGTTTCCACGAAATTATTTTTTTATGTAATAGGGGGCAAACGAGCAGGTGCTTGTGACTACCGCCGCCTATAGACATCCGCAAAACCAGGTGCCTTGCCGACGCGTAGCTGGCCTTTAAGAAAGAGATAGCTCTTTTCTCTTTGTTAATAAGTTCTAAATAAAAAAGTATAACTATACTGCAATATGTCGAAATAATCTGTAACCAGGTCTAAAGAAAACTCTGAATTACATCACCAGTACTTACTTAGAAATGCGAAAGTAATGTTCATGATGTAAAAGGGTAGCGAATATGTTTCAATAAACAAGTGCGGACGTTTCTGAGAAAGCCAACACAGTTGTACTGACTGAGCTCTGTAATTAGACTTTACGCAGTTCCTAGTAACGCTTAACAGTTTAGCGATCTCGCAAATATATCAGAAGCGAATATCGCCGCCTTGTCTCTTATTAAGTCCTAACCGATCCACCACTTCATTGAGAGGCAAATATATGTATATACCTAAGTATATATAACCTATATGATACCTGATACCTCTGTAGAGTGGGTTTCTGATGGTGAAGTCTTCATTATTAGATTAGTATTTCCCGCCTACTGCCCCCCTCCCTGGGTTCTCTTAAGTACTACTTACTTACTAGTGCTTACTAGTAATACTACTTTAAAATCAGATTTGCCCCCCCCCTCCCTCCCTCCGGCTCAGTACCTGTGTACGCCCGTGGTGGCCCCATTGAAATGTCTCTGTCGCTCATAGTTTTTCCCGTGTCGGGGAGATACGTAAAAAACTTTCAGGTTTTATATGTATATGTCGGGTGTCTCTTGCTCTATAATCTATTAGCAAACTAAAACTATCCGAAATTTAGGTCAATTGTCACATTAGAAACTCTTAATGTGACAAAACCGCTCTCTTCCTGTTATCTACCAATTAGAAAGGTAGAAATAACGTCTGCTCCGTCGTTGTCGCAATCATATATCATATAGATCTTACTTATTTACCGTATTACATTATAATAAAACAGTATTTACAAAAACCGTCTGAGAAGACCAGCTGCAAATGTAAATTTCGAAGTTGCGATCCATGAACGTATCTATTTAATATCGTTTAATTCCCTCTAATATCGATGAAGCTGCACTGACCTTCAGTCACTTAGCGTATATTCTATCTAAAAAAAAAAAAAAAAAAAAAATCGTTTAATAAATATCTTAAATAATGTACCTACCTAAGCACTTGAGCACATAAAAATTACCCAAGCCTATTGGCTATTCCAATAATACTACTTTACTAGATTTATATTCTATAAATAAAAAGTATTTTCTCTTAATAACTACGATGAGTTTCTTTTTATTTATTTTTTTTATAGTTAAGTACCACTTAGTTTTCGTATATTTACGCGAATGTTGCTCATGATTAAGATTCTTTAAACGGATTCTATCGCGTTCGATGCAAAATATCCACTTGCAGAATGTGACAAAACCTCCGCAATATATGTCATATTCTGCAAGTGGATATTTTGCATCGAACGCGATAGAATCCGTTTAAAGAATCTTAATCGTTAAGTACCACTATTTAGAATTTGTTTTTATATTTTGTACCGTTATAATGTAAAATGTCCTTCAGTAGGACATCACACTGACAAACTCATTAGGGAGCAAACGAGTAGTCAGCCATTTTCATATCTGCCGATGATAGACATCCACATAAAGGACAGCGGTTAAACAGATGGTTGCCATCCCTCTCCCTCCTCAACGGGCGTGTAAAGTCACGACAAATTGCATTATTTTATTAAAGTACGTCCCTGTCTAGTAGAAACGTTTTATAATAAAAGGGAGCGCGTTTGCGCGACTAAACGCCAGCTTGTCTACCATGTACAATCACTTACAACTTGACGACTAGTATTCTGAACCTTATTCACAGTAAGTACAGCTCAACCCTCGCGACTTTAAGCTTTGTCGAGTCTATTGACCCTAGACATATGGGAGCCACGTGGTTGGGTGAGGCACTAATATAATTTAGATTTATAATACGAAAGGTTCAAGATTCTGTTCCAAATTCAGTTTTTAGTTAATAAAAATTCAAGTCAATAATTAGAAATTATTAACACTTATTACATTACATTTACATTCATTTATGATACTTATAAGATTCTTATAGTTTTGTCACATTAAGTGCGATGATTAAATATGAAGTAGGTATATTAAATAATAGCTGCGCCCGCGGTTTCACGCGCGTAAATTTCGATCCCGTGGAAAATAGAAAATCATCCCATAGGAACATTTTTTCGAGATAAAACTATCCTATGTAACACATTCTGGTTACTCCCTACGAGTGTGCCAAATTCCATGACTATCGATTCAGCAGTTTTTGCACGAAGAAGTAACAAACAAACAAACAAACGTACAAACTTTCGCATTTATAATATTAGTAGGAAGTAGGATAATATATCTTTTCTAGTTTTTTTTATTTTGGACCATCAACGCCTTGAAAATAATACGAAACAGTTACTATCAATATGAATGGACTTAGACATTTTGTGTGGAAAATTAATTCAACGTTCCAGCTGATGTCTAATGGTATAAATAGCCAAGTGACAACTACGGGTACGCAATAAAACAATCATAAAAATATCAATAATGATACAGACTGCAGACAATAACTTATTAAGTAAATAGGAGGCCTACAGTTTTACAGTTCAACTAACAAAATTATGCAATAAATATATAGGTAGCTTCCATACTCTAAAAATTTCAATACATAATCTACACTTCTGTAAAACATACTCGTATATGACGCAATCATACGATATCTTATGTGATTTGATATTCACACCCGCACGATCGTCTAAGTAATAACCACTTTACAAATAGCACAAATCAGTTAATAAAGCTCGCTGGCTGGGACTTGTAATTGCTCAGACTCGAGCTAATCTTAGTCGTGACCTAAGGACGCAGGCATGCCGCTGGGTGTTCCTAGATAATTGCCCAGACGGGCCACACTCACTCACACTTACCCTTGGGCCTTGACAATCTAAGGTGGAATGTCGCAAGTGCTTTGTAGTATAAGTTATTCTTTAGCTAATGAATGTAATAGGAAGTCTTCATTTATAAAAGTAGGTAACTGAAAGAAACTAATAATAAAGGTGCCTATCGAATCTTTTTTATAGTTCAAGGGAGCAAATTAGTAGTGGGAGCCATTTCCATTACTACCGACACGACACACGCGTTGCTTCATCCTCTCACCTCCATGGGCCACCGGCTACTTACAAACCGCACGAAACGCGACAGCTCAGCAGTCACTTTATGCCGGTAAGTTAGAATGGAACAAATGTTTAAACCTTGGAGGAATTAATTCCTCACGACACACGCGTTGCTTCTTCCTCTCAACTCCATGGACCACCGACTACTTACACACCGCACGAAACGCGACAGCGCAACTGTCACATTATGCCGGTAAGTTAGAATGGAACAAATGTTTAAACCTTGGAGGAATTAATTCCTCACGACACACGCGTTGCTTCTTCCTCTCACCTCCATGGGCCACCGGCTACTTACACACCGTACGAAACGCGACAGCGCGAAGCCTTGGAGGAATTAATTCAATTCCTCCAAGGCTTAAATTTATTGGTGCTTTCTTTTTGAAAATGAGACATTTTATTTAGATACTAGTCGGCCCGACCGCAGTTGTCTTCTCATTGTTGGAAATATGTTGTCACTTGTCATGGTAACATGTAATGTTGTGTGGCCGAATTGTCAATCCGTTATTTTGCCTTACAGTAGTGTTTTTTTTTTTTTTTTTT
>LUGF01059220.1:547914-559919 GCA_001625245.1 Calycopis cecrops
GTTTTATTCCACGCACTTTTTCTTACGCTTTTACTATCACATTTTTTTCAGTTCGGTCGCGCAGCAAAATCCCTATCTCCTCCAAGCCTGCCATAAGGAACTTCGTTCCAATAATGTGACTACTGTTAAGCGGCTAATTGAAGAAAACCCGCGGATTACCTATGAGACAATTTGAGACTATTGGGGATTGGTATGAGCCATATTCAGAAAATTTTACACAAAGAATTGAAAGTTCGGAAACTTTGTTGTCGTTGGATCCCTCATGAACTGACAGCGAAACTTATAGTGTGACCTACGTATCAGAATGCTGCAACTGCTGGAACACTACAACTTACAGGTTCGACGGCGAAGTAGAAGGAGTGCAGCTCCGGGTCGGGCGCCAGTCCGTCTACGTTGTCGCGCAGGCTGGCGTCGGCGTGCAGGAAGTGCGGCAGCGACAGGAAGGAGGGGCTGCCGTAGCGGCACGCCGACACGTTCATGACGCCGCCCCATGCGCACGCGCCGTTGCAGAAGCACGCGTTGCGGTCCGACGTCGTCGCTACAACATGACACATTTGTTTATTTTAATTATGTTTTCGTATTGGAACAGGCTAAGATTAGAGGCCATTGTGCCTTTTCTGCTTTTTATTTTTTTTTAGTGAAAATACATTAGGCGTGTATTTATGGTAGGGTAAAAGCCCAAAGGCTTGTGGGTTTTCTCATGTTCTGGCTTCTCCGCAAAATAATAATGTTGTTTTTATATTACTTGGTGCTGTGTGGGGAAACCCCAGCATTGGCAAAGTGAGATTTGTTTCATATCGAGTTTACTCCTTAAAATTACATTATTCTATAGCGAAAGGTGGACGACGTAAGCGTTACTGTTTCACATAATTTTGTTCTCCAAATTGTTTTCTTATCGCGTGCCGCACATCGTTTCGTACTATATTAACTCCATAAACTCTTCATGTACCTGTTATCTTTTAATTGCTTTTTTTGTGTTGTTGTTTTATCTTCTTAGATCGGACTTTTGATGTGCCTTATAGGTCATGGTACTAAACAGGTTTTAATATATATTCAACTGGGTGATCTATGGAGAAACAAAGCAGGTAAATCATTAGATATACCTATTAATATGTTACAGGGAAAAGTTCTCAAATTGTAAATTTTTGGTGGACTTCCCACCAACAGGTGATCATATCGAGTAAAAAAATATATTACCTATATACCGGCTTAAAGTGACAGTTGTGTTGTCGCGTTTCCTTCGGTGTCTGAGAAACCTGTGGCCCATGGAAGAGGGAGGAGAAAGAATGGCCTATGGGCCTATTGGCTATGCGGATGTCTATGGGCATCGATAGGCATGAAAATCGCTCCGACCGCTCGTTTCCCCCTTATATTGCAAAAAAAGCTCAAACTTACAGTTGTCGAAGGTGTTAGCCGTCATGGCGTACTTGTGGTAGGGCATGCCGCCCAGCGAGCCGCTGTCCTGGTACTCCAGGTGGACCGTGCGGCACAGGTCCGACATGAACATCACCAGCTCCGACTGCTCCGTCAGGTTGTGCGGGAGGAACTCGCCCGCGCTGCCCATCATCTGGGGATTTATAGGTTTTATAGGAGAAACTAGAAGACGTAATAAAACTATTATCGGTCACCGCACACTTCGGAAACTCGGAAAGGAAGGAACTCACAAAACGTAAACGTATTATTTTCGCTTTTCAAGGCGAGGCGATTACGTTACGTTTTCCATTAGTGTGCGTTCCAGTGTGGAGTTTGATACAAATAATACTGAACGTCTCGAGGCGATACGTTTACGTTCCCCTTTCGAGTTGATAAGTGTGCAGTTACCATATAACGGATTTTAAAGCGGTTTCTTTAAGTAACTATATTACAACCCCGACGTTAGTATTAGTACTACTAGTAGTATTTTCTTGACTAAAGCACATAGACATCCGCAAAATTGTTATGCAGCTGCGTCACCCTCTTCTCCTTCTATAGTGACCGGAAACACGCAAACCACACGGCACGCGATAGTATAGATGTCGCTTCACGGAGGTATCGTGTAAACGAGTGATACCTCCTCTATGGTGCTCGCCCAATTCAGCATGGCACTACCGCTTACTTAATATTAGGTATATTACATTGTTGTATTAAAGGACAATGGCGAAATAATTGTTGATAGCATCTTTAAGCGTCTTTAAATGTGTTCCATACAGACGTAAATAAAATCTAAAAATAATTATCTTATCTTTTTTCATGGTAAGTATAATACATAGTTATCTGAGTCAAGAATAATCTTATTGAGCACCCATGACGCAATTGACTAATACTTATTATTTTTAGTTTGATCTGAACGAGTACTGCGCACTATAAGGTGTATCTATTAATAAATTTTACTAAACTAATGCTACTGAGCAGTACTCGCAGTGCAATTTGGAACGCACCACGATTGTGTTCCGGTAGTAACACATCTGTATTGTCAATCAGTTATTTTTTTGCTTTGGCTTCAAGTGTCTGGCCATAATATATTATTTCGCTTCATCTATTTCTGTTACTGCTCCTTCTAATTACATATTTTATTGTTTATTTTGGTCTAAAAATCTTCTTTATTCGATTAATATTTGATCAATGTTCCTGTAAAATTTTATACTAAAATATCTTGAAAGCTTCTTGAAAGCCATTGTTCCTATATGTTTCTCTATATTTTAATATTTCTTTTCACCCGTAGACGCTAAAGAATAGACAACGGTCGAGGGAGGTACACCTAAAATGTTCTTCTGATAAATTTATAACATGTCAACATCTTTTATTACACGTTTAATAATAAATATATATCTGTGGACTTTACACACCACGTTAGCCTAGCCCCGTGCTAAGTACCGTAAGGACTTGTGTTACGGGTACTAGACAACGGAATTGTATTTAATAGAAAATGGAATTGGTAAAATGGAACCTGCTGTTAATTTGGAACCCCCTCTTATCTCGTAAACAGACAGCGAGATATGTTGTAAGCTTTGTAACTACGTAAAACTGATGTTATTGAATGCATCCACTGACACTCGCGCCAATTTCGCATAAGTTTCGACTTATCAGAGGCCGTTGAAAATTTTATATAAACAACAAATATTTTTCTTCTAAAATTAATTTAATTGCCAATTTTTTTTCTTTTAGCTTAAAACTAATATAGTAAGTGTTGAAAGAAGTTTATACACCTAAGTTTAGTTTGTCACAGGTAAGTTTTGAGAGTTATTATTACTAACATTACTTTTCTTGATTCTTTGCGAATGTCGTAAGTTTTTAATTTGGGACCCCATAGATGCGTGTAATATGCACCGGGTTCCAAATTACCGGCAGTTCATTTAATATCTATCACCTGGTTTTTTATTCCAGTCATGCCTCGAACTCAATTGTCCCCGAAGCCTAAATCGATAAGAAAAACATGGAACAAGAACAACATGAAGCGAAGCTGTAAAACCAGTCAGAGAAAAGAAGATGGATTTAAAAAAAGCAGTTTTTTTTTTATGGTATAAGGGGGCAAACGAGCAGTTGTAGCCATTTTCATGACTACCGATGCCCATAGATATCTGCATAGAGACATACAGATGCGCTGCCCCCCTTTCTCCTCCCACCTCCATGGGCCACCGGCTACTTACACACCGCACGAAACGCGACAGCACAGCTGTCACTTCACGCCGGTCTCATGTAAGCGAGAGGTACCTCATGGGCACATATTGAATGCTCAGGGTGCGAAAGACAATATTATATTTGTGATGTTTGCAAATAAAATTATTTCATACTTTTAATTTGGAACCCGAGTTCCATAATACCAGCACCAAAGCTCAGATCTCATTTTTTTATTTTTTTATTAAAGCTGATTTTGTCCTTTAATTGTTGGTTTTATTTTTTTAACCGTTCCTAATATAAAAGTAAATTAGTTTTTATATATATCAAATCATTTTTCAAGATGTTAAATGGTATTGTTTACAAACTCAATAAACAAAGTAGGGTTCCAAATTACCACCCCTTCCCTATATGTTTTATAAATTTAAGAAATTTTATATATTTAAGATTTTTATTATAAAAATACATATCCTACTAATATTATAAAGCCGAATGTTTGTGAAAATGTTTGTTACTCTTTCACACAAAAACTACTGAACGGATTTTCATGAAACTTTACAGTAATATAGCTTTCATATCAGAATAACATAATAAGTTAAAATTATGAATCATTTTTGAAGTCCGAAATCCGCGCGGGCGGAAGCTAGTAATACATAGATAAACATCCATGACCAAGGCGGGATTCGAACCCGCTTATCCGAGCCCAGTACCACTACGCCAGCCTGGTCGTCAAATCAGGTTGTCTGACTACTAGCTAGCGATCCATTCAGGAAAATCCCTACCTACCTAATCCCTACCTAACCCCAGGAAGTCTATGCATTCTTGATATTATTACGGATTCGTCAAATACATAGATATCAGATATCTTTCTTTATATCACTATGGTCAAATAATAAATGGAGCACGAATTTACTTTAAGCATTACCTCGACTACTGCGTTATTACATACTGAATCATATCCTCAATTATGCAAATAATAAATATATTTAAAAATAATCTGAACTAATAAGAAATCAAGCCTTTAGTACAAAAATAGACTTCGTACCTACAATTACCTTCATGAGTAATATTCTAGGTAGTTTATGATCTGGACGTTATGAAACTATTAGACGTAGTGCGATGCTGTCATGACGCAATCTGAACTGATACAGACATTATCAAGCCGCTCAGTACGTTTTGTAATTTTACGGTGGCCTATTTGGCGGAAGAGGATAGAATGGCAAAAAAACTGCATCAAAATGATATGGAAATGTAGGAACGTCGGTCCCTAAGAGACTGCTCGGTTACACTCATATCTATACACATATTATAAATAGTTTTGTTTGCAGGAGGTGATCTACGGAATTACTAATTCGATCATAATAGGTATAAAATATTTTACTTTTTATATAGTATAAACGAGCAATTAGAGCCATTTTCATGACTGCCGACGCCCATAGACATCTGCACAGAGGCTATACATATGCGTTACCTTCCATCCTCCTCCCTCCTACAGAGGCCACCGGCTACTTACACACCGCACGAAACGCGACATCAAAACTTTACACCGGTGTCATGTTAGCTAGATGGGAAGAAGATGACTGGGAAGGTATTCCCAGTCGTGCGGGACCAATTCGGCTTATAAAAAATAATCATAAAATCTACACCTTAAGAAAATAGCTGATTGATATTCTTCAAACTACTGGAACTATTTTTACCAAATGTACGAAGAGTACACTACAACCACGGTAAGGAGAGCATCAAATGAAAAAAAAGCATTGAAATGGGTTCATTGGCATCGCTTTAAAGGCTACGTGCCGGAGATTCACACTTGAAACTCAAACTTATAAGTTATACCTTACTTATAAATTATACCTTACTTACTATTTACTACTTATAATTTATACTGTTGTTAGCATTAAAAATACCTTGGCGCACTCGCCGCTGTAGTAGGGCATGCTGGTGTGGCCGTCCCACCGGACGATCTGTCCGGGGATCTCGCTGCCGGCGCCGGACGTCACCTCCATGTAGCCGTCCGTGTCGATGGAGTTGTTCCTCTGTAACAGACCAGCGGGCATTGGACGTGCTGCTAGGGGACACAGGAAACTTTGATTTTTAAAATTGTCACAATAATATAGAACACTAGCTGCCCTCCGAGGTAAGTTTCGATCCTGTGGAAATATCGAGATGAAAAATGTTGGGCGATTCTCAGACCTACCCGATAGGCAAAATTTCATGAGAATCGGTCGAGCCGTTTCGGAGGAGCATGGTAACTAGCATTGTGACACGAGAAATGTACCTTTTAAGTATAAGAAGATAGTTGATTGGTGCTGTGGTATGTGGTTAGCCAAAGACTTTTTTATTTTAATTATTTTCAACACAAAAGATACAATTTTAAATTTTATAAATAGATAACAGCATCTAAAACCACCAAGGTTTAAACATGTGCTATACATTTACACAAGACGTGATTACGGCATGTAATATTAATTACTGATTGGTGACAAGTTGGTTTTTAATTAACACAAAGTACATATGATTTTTATGAGGATCCATTTTCATAATATTTTATATTAGTACAACTAGGCTTTAAAAAAAGGTGATTATTTTCTATAAAATATTTTTTCAGCAAATGTTATTTTATATTTCAGAAAGGGGTTCAGTGTGACAGTTCGATGGATAACTTATTAGCTGCTAGCTTACCTTGGGGACAGAGCAGCTGATGTCTCCTTAGCATCATCTGTCAACTCTCATGTGTTACCACGAGTGAGATATCAATATGTAACAGTAGTGTGTGAACTCCATATTACAGATCAAATCTATTATTATCTATAGGTATATATTATAAAAATAAAACTCAAAGGTGACATATTCATCTATCAACGCACAGCCCAAACCACTGACGGATCGGGCTGAAATTTGGAATGCAGGTAGAGGATATGACGTAGGCGTCCGCTAAGAAACCGCTTTTAGGAATTCAATCCCTAAGGGAGTGAAATAGGGTGTTGAAATTTATATGGATTAGAAACTAAACGCAGGTGAAACTGCGGGGCACAGCCCGAGTCTTCTCGTCGATAGTCATCAGGCTCAGACTGTTCGTCAAAACCGGTCAAGTGCGAGTCGGACTCGCGCACGAAGAGTTCCGTACCATTATTACCATCTTAAAGTAAAAAAAAATGCTTAAAACAACGTTTACTGTATGGGAATACCCCTCGAATTTTTTATTATTATTAGTATTTATTGTCATAGCGGCAACGGAAATCTGATATGTGAAAATTTCAGATTTCTATCTATCATGGTTTATGAGATATAGCCTGGTGACAGACAAGCAGATAGCGGATGATTAGTAATAGGGTTCCATTTTTACCTTTTAAGTACGGAACCTTAAAAAGAATAAGTCTATTACTTATACTTTACCGATAATTAGAGGCCTTCAAGTACATATTATAGTATTATACTCTAAGTATTGGTCCGGAAGTACCGATGGCGGCCGATTCCACGAATCCGGTGCAAGTTATGTCGCAAAAAAGTTTTGCTATGTAAATATATTCAAAAACTGCCGCAATCTCGTTAAAACCGGACCGGTTAAACTAGACATTGTTGATTCTTAATTTATTTGAATTTTTAAACTTAACTCGTTTAAAAGCTTACATCAAGAGCCACATCAAAATTCGCCAGTCCGGGTGGTATTTCCCAACAAACTGACTCTCTACACATACTAAGCATAGGTATTTACTACGTGTAACAAGCCAGTTTGTAGTGAATAAGAAACTATAAGTATCTCTCTACTAATATTGTCAGCATATAGGAATTGTGTTGGAGTGCTAAAGGCTGTCACACACTATGCAGATACAATAAGATTCTATGGCCTCAATGCAAGGCAACCTGTATAAAATCTCTAGACACTATCTGCCGATATATTTGTGTGGTACAATCTGACCATCATTCAATATACGTGTCTACAGATACTTGATGGTAAAGTATAAACTATCTATCTGCGTAGTTTGTGATGCTCCTTAAGTTTAGTATAGAGAGCTATATTGACAGATATGCGCTCAGATACAGATATCTTATAGCATCTGAAGTGTGTGTCAGCTTAATTATGTTGTATTTAAAAAACCAAATTGTTACCAATCAGTACCTAATTAATATTACATACCGTAATCACGTCTTGTTAAAACCTTGCACATGTTTAAACCTTAATGATTTTTTGATGCTATTATGTATTTATAAAATTTTTAATGTTTCCTTTGTATTGATAATAAATAAAAAAAAATTAATAGAATAAAAACATTGAGTTATTATTACTACGTACGTACGTAGTACATATAACTCAATGAATAAAAACAAGTAATAAAATACCATTTTTAAACCAAGTGCGTGTCCACTTGCGCAAATTACTATCCACTTCAATTGATTATACATAAGTGTCAGCATTAACATATCTGAGAGCACTTATACCATAGCAACTGCCGCTAGATTGTTAATCAATACTTTATCGTGACAATTAAACTGATGATTATTGTCAACAATGTAATTACTCTGCAATATAATTATAATGGCGTGTTTTTACTATTGGCAACTTTAGATCTCTCGATCTACTCTTTTTTTTTCTGTACTGCATCAGGAGGGTACTGTTTCTTGTAGTAAATTTCAATGTTCCCCGCTACAAGCTTGAAATCTTGACGGTTTTTTTACGATGTATTTTTTTACGTTAGCTTCGTCTTGATAACGAAACTTGAAAATACATTTTAAGGTTATTAGGAATGAAAATATGAAAATTTGAATACTGGAAAAGCTAATAGATTTTCCCGTCATAAATTCAATAATCTAGATTCGCTTGCTCTAATGAGACAATAATTCAAACTACGAAACTACGAAAATGAGCAGTCGAAGACATTTTCATGACTACCAACGTGACGTCCAAAGTATAGCAAAGAGGCTATTCATATGCACGGCCCTTCTTCGTTTCTCTTCCTCCATGAGCCACCGAATCCTGGGATGTTGGGAGAGAGAGTCTTATTGATGAACTTCCACAGGCTTCAGACAGTATAGATACGCCACTGACAAGAATATCGTAATATAATTAAACAGATTTACTAACCCCATAAAACAGGCCGAATCTATCGACGGGCGGGGCGCCTCCCGTGGCGCTAGACGGCATGCTCTTGGCCAAGTCGATGAAGGGGTCGTCGTAGCCGTCGAACAGCAGCTCGCCGGCCAGCTTGGACACTGACATGCCGTGGCCGAACATCGCCAGGGCCATGGACAGCGCCTTCTGCCTCAGGAAACCCCACTCTCGTGAGCGGTAGACTGCAGACTGGAAAAGAACATAAATTTAAACTTATAAATAACCCCGCGGTTTCACCCGCGTAAATTTCGATCCCGTAAAAATAGAAAATCATCCCATGGCATCCCATTGGAATATTTTATCCGGTTAAGAACTATCCTATGTGTTAATCCAAATTACCCTCTATGTGTGTGCCAAATTTCATGAAAATCGGTTGAGCACTTTTCGCGTGAAGGAGTAACAAACAAAAACATAAACAAACAAACGTACAAACTTTCGCATTTATAATATTTATAGCATGTGTCCCGCGGTTTCACTCGCGTTTAATTTCTAATAAATTCATATAAACTTCAACACCCTATTTCACCCCCTTAGGGGTTGAATTTCTAAAAATCCTTTCTTAGCGGATGCCTACGTCATAACATCTACCTGCATGCCATTTTAGCTTGATTCGTCCAGTGGATTGGGCTGTGCGTTGATAGATCACTGTCACCTTTGAGTTTTATATATATATCTATAGATAGACCAGCTGACTTGGCTACGCGTTGCTGTGTGCACAAATTAATATCGCGGTCATTGTCGTAATAAAATATGTTCTACCTTTTAGTTGAATAAAGTTATAATATAGGTACATATATATATTCAAATTTTTATTAAAATAAGCATAAAGGTATCATATATATATAGCATAAAGGATCAGGTATCATCCACATAATATCCACATTTCACATAATCAAAAGAAAGGAAGATGCGTTCCTTTCTTTTCAATCCAATCCTCAATACATATAACAGGTATTGCAGCATGCGGAGATTCTGAATCCAGTCCGATATTCTAAATGAAAGAATAGAAAAGTGAAGACCTATTTCGTCGACCGGGCCGATGCGATTTTACTGCAATTCTAGGAAACTCAATATCGTTTTCTCATGAATTTACGCATTTAACGATTAATTTGGGCTGATAATAAATAACGACGAAGATTTATTTTGATTTTTACTTTATGTATGTAAATAAGTGAATATTTATTTAAATATTTAAACGGCAAAGCAATTAAAATAAAAGTATAATAACGTACGATCGACCTCGGAGAGGTTAATGATGAACCAGCACGGGATCATTTTAATCTCTACATTTTCCGTTCATTAGCGTCAGTAAATCCGTCAGTAACGAGTTGCTAAAGGTCTGATAACGATCTGAGGGATTACAGGATAACGGCCAAACTTCTTTACATAACATTTACATACCTATTGGGAGTCAAAAATAATCATAATTCATTATAATGTATGTAGCCTTCTACTAGTGAAAGAACAATTAAAATAAGTCCAGTGGTTTTGAAGCCTGTTCCATACAATCAAACAAAAAAAATCTATCCTCTTTATAACATTAGGTGTGTCTAATCATGATGAATATGAAATGAATATTGAATCATTAAAATATTGTATATCGTGAATGTTCTCTACACTTGCATTCCGCTATGCCAGATCAGAGGCAGCGCCTTATCAACGGCGGGTGGCATTGTTTTCGATCATACCTGCATACCGTTGACCTCTACTACTACTACTCAGCTGTGTTGTATATGTACGGAAATGGTCGAAATGTTAAACAATTTTTTGTTACGCCGATATTAATAAATGTTGTAACAATTGCAAATTCATACATTGCTAATTGACCAATACTTGTGTATATCTATACATATAATAAAACAGTAACGTTTTAGTGTCTGTACATCTATATATATAAAACTCAAACGTGACATAGCTAGCTATCAACGCACAGCCCAAACCACTGGACGGATCAACCTGAAATTTGGCATCCAGGTAGATGTTACGACGTAGGCATCCGCTAAGATGGATTTTTAGAAATTCAACCACTAAGGGGGTGAAATAGGGTTTTTGAAGTGTATATGGATTTCTTAGAAATTAAACGCGGGTGAAACCGCGGGACAGCTAGTTGAATATATTTACGAAAAACTAATTTGGGGGCGATTTTAAAATAGTAACAGAACACTCTTCTATGATTTTTAATTTTTTTGTTTGTCTGTTTGTCCGTTTGTTCGGGCTAATCTCCGAAACTACTGGACGGATTTTCATGAAACTTTACATTAATATAGCTTTCATATCAGAATAACTTAATAAGTTAAAATTTTGAATAATTTTTGAAGTCCGAAATCCACGCGGGCAAATCCGCGGGCGGAAGCTATCGTACTATAATTTTGATTAATGGAATAACAGGGATTTTACAGAAGGACAAATAAGCAATCGAAGCCATTTGGTGACCTCGGACGTCCATTAATATCCACATGTGCAAATGCGTTGCTATTCTTCGGCTCATAAAGATCACCCAATTACAAGTCTGCTGTAGCTACTCAGTCTAATGCACAAAGTTTTTTCTTTACAAGCTGTTTTCAGGGTTTTAGTAAGAGGTAGTGCCACGCTGTATGCTTGCATGCAGCCGAATTGGGCCGGCACGACCGGGGAGGTACCTCTCGCTTACACGAGACCGGCGTGAAGTGACAGCTGTGCTGTCGCGTTTCGTGCGGTGTGTAAGTAGCCGGTGGCCCATGGAGGTGGGAGGAGAAAGGGGGGCAGCGCATCTGTATAGTCTCTATGCAGATGTCTATGGGCGTCGGTAGTCACGAAAATGGCTACAACTGCTCGTTTGCCCCCCTATACCATAAAAAAAAAGGGTTCTATATCTCAAAGGGTCCTTTATATAATCACTATGATGTCTCTCTGTCTGTCCGTCTATTTGTCAGTCTGTCTCTGAGGTCTGTTACCTCTTACCTTGACTCCCACCTTGATTTTTTGAATTGTCTATCTTTTTTTATATATATCTGTCCTTCTTTTTAAATTACTAAAAAAATGTATAGTGTTATGTCACTCACGGCAGCGATGACGTTGAGGATGGTGATGTTGTCCTCCAGCGTGCCGCCGCTGGTCTCCGGCTCGAACTGCCAGCTCCTCTGCGTGCGGTAGGCGATGGTGCCGTTGGAGGCGTGCCACGTCACGTTCACATGCCGACGGTACTCCCGGAACCGGTACGGCCCTGGAAGGTGCTGTAGCGTTAGCAGAATAATGCGCCATATGTATGAAACTTAGTTTATACAGTACTAGCTTCCGCCTGCGACTTCGCCCGCGTGGATTT
>LUGF01059220.1:571561-582251 GCA_001625245.1 Calycopis cecrops
TCCGCTCACCGCGCCGGTCTCTCTCTCACTCGCGCGTCGAGTATCGAGAGAAAGAGAGACAGACGACCGCTCACCGCGCCGCAATTCGCACCGCTGTGGTCGTGAACGCGCTGTTAGGTACCTTTTGGGCACCTTTCAGTGCAGAATCATGTCTACATAAAAGATAAACTCTAGCCTTACGTCGGACCAGAATTTTCTTTTTATTGCAGAGAGGACAAGCGAGCAAATGATGTTTCAGTCGAGGCTTTTAATGATCCATAAACCAGGCATAAACCAGGAGATTACCAGGCGTGATACTTCAGTACCTAAAGTCCCACAATTTCCTAATCGACACGAACAGCGAAAGTAGCAACATTTCGTAAGCGAGAGGTACCTCCCATGTCGATATCGCTACCTCATAAAACAAGATTTTTAAGCTGGTGTTTCCTAAAATTGGCATCATAATAAGCAGTTTGCCGAAAGTTAGATGAGGCCATTCAACCTGCAATAGTGAATGATAAATGGACGGATACCACTACAAGTGGCTTAAAAACAAATTTATTCAATAATCCGGAAGATATCTAAACAGGCTTAACAAGTATCAAATTGTAACCGACATGAATGCCTTCCGAGACTGGATTCTCAGAAATAATTTTAATTTCATTTTCTTTAAATTAATTTCGAGACTGGAATAACAGGAATAATGTCAATTTCAATTTATTTATTTTTAAACATTATAGGCCCATTATAGATGGAACAAGTAGATCATCATCGTCAGGTATTTTTTAGGCTGGGGAATGCATTTAGGCCCCCGTAAAATGTGGGTATGAGGTGCTAGAGAGCAGAAATACAGCCACCCTATTCAAATAGCCCTCTATCTCCTTGTCTGCCAGTAGGAGGGGCTGTAAGTAAGTAAAGGAGGGGAGGGGACGGGGTAGTAGCACACATGTGATTCTACCAGTGGGTGCCCCAGCGGCAATCTATATATATAAAACTCAAACGTGACTTCATAGCCATCTATCAACGCACAGCCCAAACCACTGGACGGATCAAGCTGAAATTTGGTATCCAGGTAGATGTTACAACGTAGGCATTCGCTAAGAAAGGATTTTTAGAAATTCAACACCTAAGGGGGTGAAATGGGGTGTTGAAACTTATATGGATTTCGCGGTTGAAACCGCAGGGCACAGCTAGTACTGTTAACTGTACTAAATTGATCGTTTATGAGTGATTGCATCATAGTAAAACCGTATAATAAAACCTTAGGCTTGCGCAGACGAGAGATTTTAGTCCGCGGACTTTTTAGTTCGCTAAAATATCGCTTGCAACTGTACCTACCTACTCGAGTCATGCAAACGAAGGATTAAAAGTACGCAGTACTTTGCACACATTTTTGTCCGCGGAATAAATTTCCTCGTCTACCTTAAAACTACACAGTTACTTTAGTGAGATGATATATATAGCTAAGCTATTTTATGCTGCGCTGCACATTACAAGATCAAAAACAACTCTATTAAATTTGAATTCACTAATTTTAATGTCTGTACATACTTAGGTTTATCGTTTTTATACCCACGACTCTGCGAGCAAGAAATATCTAACTTGATATCCATGCATCTTGCAATCGTTACGAGCTATGCTTATAAGTTTCACAGTATTGAATGGTGCCTATGTCGAGAAAACCACAAAGTA
The DNA here is from genome assembly GCA_001625245.1 of Calycopis cecrops. NCBI lineage: Eukaryota > Metazoa > Arthropoda > Insecta > Lepidoptera > Lycaenidae > Calycopis > Calycopis cecrops. Next base: position 573,233 of record LUGF01059220.1, read on the forward strand.
ATTAAATATAACAACTAATAATCATAACTCCCAATTTTTGTACACGGAGTAAATCGTGTTGTCAAGACGAATTTAAAGAGCTATTTAGCCAGATTACAATATAGATTAGTTTATCTTCATACAAATGAGCTGTTTATGTGCGTGCCGCCCTGTTTCCGCACATCACATTTGGACAAAATCCTAATAAACCCTTATATATTTTACAGTTTGCTCCGGGAACATTATAAACTAACGAAAAATAATGTGTTAAATTGTAAATGATTAGTGCAGTTCACAATTTTCCGATAGTTTACAATCTTCCGAGTTATTTTGTAATCTTCCGGTTTTTACAATCTTACGGTGACATATACAATAAAGCGGCTGTCGGCCGAAATTCGCCGGGCGCGGGCGCGTCTATTTTTTTCTGATTCTAATGAATATGTTAGTTAGCTTAGGCGTTTAATGCAGATTAAAATTGCACCTTACACTATATCAATCAGATTAATAGGTTTAGAGATATCGTCATACGGGTAGGGCTAGTGCCAAGTAATCATATAAATTTTGAAAATTTTAAATAATTCGATGATTTTTCAAAGAAACTAAATAATAAAAAAGTAATATTAAAAGGGATCATCCTTGCAAAAATTCATCAATGAAATTACTTAAGTGAGAGATCTGACAATCTCGCAACATGCGACTGCGACTCGAGTCTCGACATCGCGCATGATATGAATTTACGCGACGTTACAACCGGACCTCGGCGAGAGACTTCTTTAAGTATTATTGGTTGCTCTAGGTTAAGTATAATGCTATTTTATAAAAAAAATAATTAATTCGTAAATAATAATGTTTAATGGAAATGTAAATACGTCCATGAAATGAAAATGCGAAATCATCATCGCGGCGCCACGTTGTATATGTTCCATCGAACATCATAAGTAAAATACTTATGTAAAGATTTAATTCGCGTTTTATTTTTCGTAATAAAATTGGCAAGTTAAAACCAGTTGGATTTTACCTATTTAGGTATATATTATATAATTATTATACCTATAAAACTAGAGAACATTTATTTCGGTCAAAATTAACGTCATAACGTCATTTAGTATCGTAAATAAGAAATAAAAATAAATTGAAACATTAAGTTTAATATTCGTGAAAAAAAAGAGGCGCTTCATAGGTTTCGCACACAGGCGCTGTGGGGGGTCGGCGCGGCCCTGAGCTCGTGCAATGAGCTGTCTCTCACAATCTCTTAGAGCTTAATGTAAGAGGTAGTGCCACGCTGTATGCTTGCATGCAGCCGAATTGGGCCGGCACGACCGGGGAGGTACCTCTCGCTTACACGAGACCGGCGTGAAGTGACAGCTGTGCTGTCACGTTTCGTGCGGTGTGTAAGTAGCCGGTGGCCCATGGAGGTGGGAGGAGAAAGGAGGGCAGCGCATCTGTCTAGCCTCTATGCGGATGTTTGTGGGCGTCGGTAGTCATGAAAATGGCTCCGGCTGCTCGTTTGCCCCCCTATACCATAATAAAAAAAAAAGCTATGGGCCTTTGCGGCTGAATCAGCCTGCACGATCGGGAAAGTACTTCTCTCTCGCATGATACCGCTACGTACTGACAACACACTGTCGCATTTTGTGTGGCTTGTGAGTTTCCATTCAGGGAGGGGAAAGGCAATATTGCATATTCTCTGGAAATTAGGAAATATTGGCGTCGGATGCTACCATTATATTATGATCTCACATGAATATTCTAAAAAATAAAAATACACAAGACAAGGAAAAAATAAATAAAAAAAACATCTGAGAATAAAAGTGACAAACAAAATTAACATAAGATTTTAGGTTAGTTTAGGTTATTTTAGTAAGTTAGGCATATTTCACAAAAAGGTATGACCTCATTTTTTCATTTAAGTTAGGAGAATACCTAACACAAATTTTCAGGCCTACATTTCTGTGGTGCTGCATGTCTGACTGTCCCTTATTGAATAACTCATTAACTCAATCATCAGATAACCAGCCCTATCTCCTCCCTTGCTAAATGTAGCGTAATATTTTAGCACCTGTTCGTTATCGTCTCTGATAAACTCGCTATCATGAGCATCGACTGTTATTATCACGTATGAGATATTGTATAATTATATTTGTTACTTTTACTACGAGTTGTAAAGAAATAAAACCACTCTTAAGTCCGTTCTCAATATTTTATGTGTTAATTTGTTATTGAGACATATTATCCTGTATTGAAATTACGACAAAATTTTGTCTCCCGAAGATAGATATTGAAAACGGCCATATAAAAATCTCATGGTACAGTTTTGATGGCTACAGTCCTCCGAAACTGCTGTATTTTAATGAAATCTTTTGTGTACATTCGGTCAGTCTGAAAATGGATCGTCAAGTTTTTAGAAAGTTCGTAACGTAAAAGATCATCCCGATACTTTTATAGAATCGAACTTAAACTGTTGAAACTGCGGGGGCCAATTAATAAGCATACTTATAAGTATAAATTTCATCTCACTGTGTTTGTCCGAGAACACTACAATACCAATTAATGAGACCAAGACACTGACCAATCAATGCAATTTCACAAAGCTTTGTAACTTCGTGTAACTAAAAATATAGACTTATATTAGTAAGTAATATATCATAGGTTTCCAATAAGTCCAGATAAGCTACCGTAAGACTGTTTTCTATTTTCTATCTATCAATGCCCTTGTCCCTTACTAAATTTGTCAAAAGTGTATGCCCGATAGCCAAAAGGAAGGATCCTATCTGGATATGAAAACCGACCGTTATTTGGAAAAAGAACTAACTTCGGATTCACAGGTTCCGGTTAGAAGTAATTAATACGAGCACTTATGTGCTGGTAAAATATCAACTAGATAGTCGAGTCTATAATAAAACCGGCAATAATAATAATAAATATTTCAATTCGGGGTATAAAACCAATAAACAATTATAAGAGCTACAGCAACACGTAGCCGGGCCAGCCAGTTCCAAGTATAAAGAAAAAGTAAGATTAAATTAAATTACTTGATGTCGTGTGTTTTCCGTAAGGCGGGAAAGCATAGCTCCGACTTGACCACCACTGCACACTTTGATTTGTTTGTACAAAGACTCATTTCAATTCAAAGTTAGTGTACACTTATAAGTTTGTTGAGCCTACGACCCGCACTTATATTTGTTTATTATAATTTATTCACAACTTAATTAATTGTTCGATAGTTATTAAATACACAAACACGTGTTTCTCGTGTGCCGACGACATTACGAGTGGTGTTTTTAAGATAAAAAAATATATTTTAAACACTCATATTTTTTTGAACTGGTTCTTAACGTTTACATTCGCAAATAATTATACTTCATACGTTACCTACCGCTTAAAGCTTATATTATTACACTTTTACATAATACATTTAATTGGAACAGATATACATCTTAAATATATTTTATTAATATGCATGCATGTAATTTAGGTAACGGAGAAGATGAACACGAACGAAATTGATGGGGTCCGTGTGAAGTGTTCGCAACCGGCGTGTTTCTATAAAGAGAGTTAGGAGTGTGGACGAGGCAATACAATACTGTAAAGACATGACAGTACTCGGTTAGCTCTGCCTTCTTCATGGGATGAACTGGCCTGAAGATGTGTTGTTATTTTAATAGTATAAGGGATAAATGAATCTTTTGGTGACTGTCGAAGCCTTATATATAGAGATTATTCAGATATGTTGCCCCTGACCTTTCTCCTTTTTCCCAATGGGCTACCTTATACTCACTCGGAATTTTGGTTTAAAGTAGTGCATACATTTTGAATTGCTCATCAAAAAACATTAAATGTATCAAGGATCATTCTAACTTTTATAAAACTTAACGTCTGACACAATTTAGAATGTTAATACACAATTCATAATTTTACTTCATATTAAACGTAACTATAACCATATTCGTCGAACCGATAACACTTATTCACCTAAGCCATAGTACATAATATGAGCATGATATTCCTTATATAATCCTCAGCGGGATACAACCCGATGTCGATCCGCATATTTTCCGTTCTAATAAAAATGAATTGAACTGCAGAAGTCGTATTCCCGAAGTGCTATCACATAAGTGCCAAATGTATGGTGTGCAAAACACCCCAGTGCAAGTGTGATTAGATACTGAAATTATCACTTCGTTAATATATTAACTTGACAATACGTTTTACTATAGTATAAATATAGATTAACACTATCCTAAATTGATGGTTAATCATAATAATAACATCTTTAAATATATACCTATAGAAAGATATTTAGTCTGCGCCACCACTAAAGTTTGCTCACCTAACACCACACAAAACCTATGCATTATTAACATCATTTCTCATAACATAATGGTAGCAACCGAAGCCAGTAGGTACACCCGAATTCCCAAAGAATATTATGCGCTACTCCCTAAATGACTTGACGCATTTTAACGTATGGTTTCTTTAGATACGTCTTGATAACACAATTGACTCTGTGTACAAAAATATATATTAAACAGTTTGGAATTATTATTATTATTAATTATTAGTTGTTATATTTAATTATATTGCGCGGAGACATAAAAGTATAAAAACAATACAACTACTATAGTCTATAGTCAGACAGTATATAGTTTGTAAATTCAAATTTTGTAGTTATTTTTAAACTTGTAATGAGCATCTCAATGGAATAATATAAATAATATAGCTTAACTATTATTATAGCCGTTTCATACCGTTCAACTTTATTCGTTTCGTAAGATTAAACGTCAAAAACTAGTTATTTATTTTTCGAATAGGCTTTTTGCCTTCTGCATCAAGCAATAGTTTAACTTTACTAATTCTTCACAGCATTCTTTTTTCTTCATAACAGCGAATGTGAAGGAGCGGATCAATAATATTTGTAATACTACTAGCTGCGCCCCACGGTTTCACCCGCGTAAATTTCGGGATAAAAAATGTCCTGTGTTAATCCCAGTTACCCTCTATGTGTGTGCCAAATTTCATAAAAATCGGTTCAGCAGTTTATGCGTGAAGGAGTAACAAACAAACAAACATACAAACTTTCGCGTTTATAATATTAATAAGATGATACTAATTTTGTAGGGACAGCCCAAGTTAACTTGACCCCACATCAAAGGTTCAATTAATTTAAATTACTTGTTCATTATGTATCATATTATTTTTATATAATATACTTGTATAATAAATATATTTGTATAATAACTCCTTTTTAATTTTTAATAATTTCTTGTATATATGCTATATGAATAAAAAATCAGTTTTTTTTTCATCATCATTTAAATCATTATATTTTTCATTTATTTTGTTACGTTTAAATATAATCACAGATGATAAAATCCTATTGTAATTGTTCCTATTTTAATTACTCTGTGAAGAGTTATGAGTTAGGATTTTTCGAATATTTGTTTCTAGTCTTTGTACCAACGCAAGTCACAATTCCAAAAATCACAAAGCTACTATAACTTGTTTCTCATAAGGATCTTATGTACATACTACACACTAGCTGCCCGACAGACGTTGTCTTGTCATTAATTTTCATGGTAACGTGTAACAATGTGGCCGAATTGTCAACCCGTTACTTTACCCTACAGTATTTTAATTCGAGATACCGACTGTAGCGCCATATGCTGGGCTGATTTGTGAATCCTTTCTCAAATCGGTTTCCGAAAAATTTCGTCAAAATCGCTCCAGTTGTTTAGAAGGAGTTCAGTGACACACACACGCACACAAGAAATACTTAAAGATAGGTAGTGCTCAAGAGTATGGTAAACGATGATATGAATAAAAAAAACAGTGGCTAAGAGCTACAAACTTGGTCTATCCTTTCTACTTGGTAAATACAATGGATCAATTAGATACAAAACAGGCTTATTATGATGATGATGAGTTACGACTAACCTTAAATATAAAGTTATATTTAAGATTATAGTATATTATAAAGTTGGAAAAGAATATTTATATTTGTACATTTATTATAATTGCAGTTTATTCAAATTATATTTTTTTTTGCACATGGAAGCCAGCACAGCACACCAAGTAAAAAATATTCCATCATTTCGAAAAATCATTTTGCTTTTATAAAATTACGCGCATTGATTACGAAGGGTGCTGATCAGCCCACCGTCGAAGCGGAAGCTTATATGTCATCATCATCAATTACTCCTATTATATTTCTCTCAAACCTTGTTTGTGATTTCGACTGGGAAGAACTTGCTCGTGGATTTTTATTTATTAATAATTTTTATAATATAAAGTGACAAACGAGCCATTTTCATGACCACCGACGCCCATAGACATCCGCATAAAGGTTATACAGATGCGTTGCCCTCCCTCCTCCTACCCCCTCCGCGGGCCTCTGGTTACTAACACACCACACTACACGGCCTAATGGTCGCAGCACAATTATCAACTCGGAAAGGGATCGTAACCGTATCACCTCGAGCCGGTCAGTATTCTTTGTATGAAACCTCATACGCACACTAATGGGAAACGTAACGTAATCGTATCGTATTCGCTTTTCTAGGCGAGGCGTTCACGATCCTTTTCCGAGTTGATAAGTGCGGCGACCATAATTCGGCTGCGTGCAGTGCGAAATATCTTTTGCATATCAAAATATTTGACCATTCGAACGACGCTTACAATTTGACACACAATTTGATCGTTTATAAGACACTTTATTGTAACTCCTACCTACGCTATATACAAGTATAATTATACATATGTATATCCTGCACTGTACAAGGCCTATAAATACTAGTATGAAATACGCTCTTGCCCTTAATCGTGCAAAGGTCACTGCCCTCCTTTATCTACTGTTTACATTATGTTATCAAATATCATAACCATAACAATATAACTAGACTGCATATAGATAAAGAGTGTTTTTCATTGCCCCTACTAATTGCAGGTCTAAGTAGCGGATGGTGACCTGTAGATAGAGCCTGTGCAGGTCTTTTCCCACACACGCTGCGGTAGGCACCGGGGGGTCGGTAATACACTAAGTGTCGAGTCGGACATGGGTCTAGGGTCCACCCGGGCGCCCAGGTAAATGTATTTCTCTGGGTTTACAAGAAAAAAAAGGGTAGAAGACCACTAGTGTTGCCCCATTCTCTATTCCAATGGTAATCACACACGATTAAAGCCAACTTTCTTATTCCGTAAGATTATTTACACCGACTGGATCGATTACTGAAAATTATTGTTATTCTTCTTATTATTATTTTTAACTTAATCTACTCTCAAAGGTCGTCAACATCAAATTAATAAAAAAAATATACTTGTCTTTATCTGTTGACCATGTTCTAAATCTTTTAATTTAATCTATGTAAAATATAATGAACAAAATTCAAATTTGACAAGTAAAAACATAAGTTACTCGAATAATTAATCTTTCGCTTTTTTAATTAAATCTCTGTGATAATATAACCTAAAAGGTAACCTTAAAGAAATGCCCTCAAGGTTCGTTTATTTCTACAATAAATTTAACACTTATGCACTACCCTTTAAAAAGTAATTAATAAATAGTACATTTATAATTTACATAATATACGTCTTTACTAAGAATCGTCATTGTTGTCAATTGGTCCAATTTTAGACTTTTATCATACAGAATTGAATACAAATAAAAACATTTGATTCACATTGAGTATTTTCAAGTAAATAATTAATTAATCTTATTTTATTAAAATAGGGATAATTTCATGAAAATTGTCAAGTGTATACCTTTTATTTTTTTAATAAAGTATGCTAAATACCTACAAAATAAAATATATACGAAAAACTTTATTTAAAAATGTCTAATGAACAACTACTTTGTGCAAGTAAACGGTGTCCCATGGCGGGTGTGAGGAGAAAGGAGGACAGCGCATCTGTAAATCCTCTTATAGGTCTATCGACGTCGCTAATCATGAAAATGTCTCCGACTGCTTGTTTGCCCCCTATACAATACAAAAAAAGGAAGAAAAAAAGTAGATTCAAAGTCTCATAATAATCTTTCCGACAAAAGCTTGAAAAATAACCCAAGTGAGTCAAATGTTATCTTAGATAAATTTCGTCGGCATATCGCTAAAGGAGCTAAATGTTTCTAAGTATACAATTAAAACTAATGTAATTAAATACTCGATGAAATACTTTTCCTTATATGTGTATAAGACATTTTTTGTGGGTAACATTTTTGGTAGGTAAATAACTTTATCCTCACCATTCTCTATCAGTCTATTGCCAGGTATTTTTATTCGACCATAAATACAGAAGCTCGAGCTACCTTAGGGCACTCGCCTCTCATACAGATGAAGCTGCACTGGGCCTTCAGCCTGTCAAAAAAAAAAGGTATTTTTAAAACAAAGTCGGTCGTATCTGCAGCTACCCATGTCCATCCCCGGGTTGGCCGGCCAGATCGTCTTGACGTCATTTACGTTGGGTAAAAGTTTTAGGACTTTCACGCACGCTGCGGTAGCCTTGATGACCTTGACTGCTTAAAGTCACACATTTAAGAAAAATAAAGCCATGCCGTTGGAAAAAAGAGCCATACTATCTTGGCCTTGCGTACCGAAATAAAAATCATCACGAACGCCTAAAGCGTTATGTATACCGTACGTATTATAATTATCAACATAAGTTTCAGTTCCGGGACTTTACGATCCCAGGTCCGCTTGCCCGGAAGAAGAAGAAGGAAGCTTAAGAATTAGTTGGAGCAAAAACTTTTGAGCCTTCTAATATATTTACTGTTACACAAAAATAGTGTAATCTAAACTCAAAAATATACTCAGTATATATTCAATATTTTTTTTTTATTTTTTTTATAGTAATTATTTTATATTAAAAAAAATTAAGGGGCAAACGAGCAGTCGGGTCACCGAGATGATGGTGTTTTCCGACGCCCACAATTATTATCAACATAAGTTTCAGTTCCGGGACTTTACGATCCCAGGTCCGCTTGCCCGGAAGAAGAAGAAGGAAGCTTGAGAATTAGTTGGAGCAAAAACTTTTGAGCCTTCTAATATAT
>LUGF01059220.1:593787-605535 GCA_001625245.1 Calycopis cecrops
ACCGACGGCTTAACGTGCTCTCCGAGGCACGGGGGTGTAACACCGCCAACTTCCTGACTCCGGACTGTTATTAGAAATTGAAAAGTCCCAATAACAATTTTCGGTCCGACCCGGGATTCGAACCCGGGACCTCACGTCTGTGGTTGAACACGCTTGCCACTAGACCACGAGGCAGGTAATGGTTATAATAGTGGTAGTGCCATGCATTATCGCAGCCGCATTCGGCCAGCGCATCCGGAGTACTTTCGCTCATATGTCGCCATGTTGTCGTGTTTCGTGCGGTGTGTGAATTTCTTAACCAATCGAAGGGTAACGCGGAAGGACGGATCTGTATGGCCGTCTGGAGTCAGCACCCGATTGGGGCTTAGGGAGGTTGCAGCGACGGGCTCCGTGAGGCTTAGGGGTGTTAAGATCATTTTTGTATCCATAAAAGAGCCCCCTGACACAACTACATTGTGTCCCGGGTCCCGACAGAGCTTAAAGGTGTTCGCACATTACTTACACAGGAACATCTTAATCCGGCGATCTTTGAAGGCAGTAGGATTCTTAGCTATAAACCATGACATGTATGATCATTTTACGGAACAAATTATTACTTTTCATACATGTATATATATGAAATAAGTATAATATAATCCCACCAAAAACATTCTGTAACAAAACTAGCCAAGTCTCGATGGAGCTGCTTGTTTATCTCTAAAAAGTAATTTATTTATTTATTTATTAATTTATTTATTGAAAGAAAAACCTACAGCTATAACATGACAATATTAAATTTAGTATACAAATCAAGTAATGTAATCTAGACAAAGTCGTGCCAAGTCTAAGGTTCCTTACTGCGATTTCTTTATTATTATAGTTAATGTTGTGTGACTCGCGTTGATTTGTATCCAAAGTACTTGTCTAAAGTGTAATTGTAATGAGAAAATAGAGAGCACTTGTGTCTGCGCTTGTACCTCGTGGTTAATCTCTAAAGAGATGGCCACTGCAGCCGAAATTTCGCCTTAAGAACATTAAAATATCATATTTCACAATACTATGTACACTAGTAATGTCGCCAACTCTCTGACTCCGGACTGTAATTAGAAATTGAAAAACCCCAATAACACTTTTTGGTCCGACCCGAGATTCGAACCCGGGACCTCTAGACAACAACTGGGGGAAACACTACCGACGCAGGACACCCGCTGTCCTCGGCCAAGATAATAATAGTATAACCTATTAATCGCAATAATCCGGTTTGCCTCCTCCCAGACTAGCTGGGAAATAAGGGGGGGTCTGCACCCCCATCGACCATAAAAACAGAGTTAGCCGTTAGCGTAGAATCTATCTAAAAAAAAAAAATACACGCGACGCGACGGCTCGGCTGACTAACTCTTAGCTTCACATCCACCCAATTATTGTGTAGTTGCCTTTCTTACCTTCTACTTCTTTCTTTTTTCTACTTCTTTCAAACAACAATAAACGCAACAGCATAACTGTCACTGCATGTGAGCCTGTTGACTGTTGAGACGAATTAAAATATTGATCGGCGCGTAATAACCAATCATAAACAAGTGAGACAATGAATAAGATTCGTCAACAATACCGTAACCTTGGCATCAAGCATGTGTAGTGAATCATACAAGCGGCCACCGACGGGTAGTTGGTGCACATAACAAGCAATACAACGGAAAGTAAAAAAATTGTAGACTCGTAATGTTCATACTTACTATGAAGTAATAAAGAACCTGAACTATAACTATGTAAATTCGACTTTGTCCGTTTTTAATAATCATATTTGTATTGTCTTTCTAAAGCACGTTTTTCTACTCCATAAAAGTTCAAAGTCCAATGGCTATTACTATTTAGTGATGAAGAGGTAGTGCCACGCTGTATGCACGCACGCAGCCGAATTGGGCCGACACCACCGCGCCGGGGAGGTACCTCTTGCTTACATGATACCAGCGTAAAGTAACATCTCTATAGCCTTTATACGGATGTCTATAGGCGTCGAAAGTAATAAAAATGGTGATTTGCCCGCTTATACTAAATTAAAAATATCGATGTACTGTCGCGACAGTGTGTGCTCCCCTTAATACTGGCACGATGACGCGGCCGCCTAGCGGCACGTGGAGCTGTCCTCATTGATGCACCAAACGTATCTGCTTTGTTTTGTATCGCTATTTACGGAGTTATTTACAAGAGTAACTTGCTACAAGTGTGTGGTGACTCATCCAGTCATGTTTCGATGTCTATGGGGATCTCCCTTTACGCAGACTCAAAGTTGAAGTTTAAAAAAACTTTTTTTAAAATAAAAACCAGACTGCTTAAAACATAATTTAATGTAACTCGCATTATTAATACCTAGCTATTAAAATCCGTAAAGCTTAGCAGGGAAAATAAAAATCAACATCTCAAAAATCATCACCCTCTGACACAGTCGGCAAAATTTAGGAGAACATTAAAAATTGAAACGAAACAAGATTACAAAGAACTTATAAAGTACAAATAGTTCGGCTAATTTGCATGTGATTAAGTTTAACATAGGCATAATACTAAATGATAACAAATAATTATATACTAAGAAAAAATTAAGGTAACATATACTTAAATTAATGAAAAATAAAAAAATTTAAAATGTTTGTACTTACTTTAGTCAGTCATTATTAAAATACTTTTGCCTTTAAAACTACGCACAAAAACAGGAAGTTCAAGCTACGCAATTCGCCTTGTACAGTTTGAGTTATTTTGAGCTCAAATGACACAAATTATATCCTTCTAACATCAAAGTTTGTGTTTCATTTTAAAAAAATTAGACATAAGAATAATAAAATTTTAAAATGAAATATTTTTATTCATACTAATTATCATAAGACTGACGAACACCCGCAACTTCCTTCACATGAATCCGTTTTTTTAGAACAGTTCGGTTAAAAAGTAGCCTCCCTCGGTAATGGACTAGCTTATACAAAATGAATTTTTCAAATATGACCTAGTAGTTCCAGAGATTAGCGCGATCAAACAAACAAACAAAAAAACAAACTCTTCAGCTTTATATTATTAGTATAGATATGTTTACACTAGCTGCAACTCGCGTATATACCCTCATGACTCGAGTACTCCGCTGGGTTCGGTCGTAGCGTGATAGAAATAGCCTATAACCTTTCTTGATAAATGTGTTATCTAACAATGAAAGAATTCCTCAAATCGCACAAGTAGTTCCTGAGATAAGCTCGTTCAAATAAACAAGCACTTGAGCATCAGGCACTAAAATGTGACTTTAGGTTTATGATAAAATTACATTTAAAACAAGATCTACATCCATAGAGAAATGTGCAAATCTAGACCTTAAAAATTTAGTTATTTAATTAATTAAATAAATTAACTATGTTTATAGATACTTCTTCATAAAATAATTAAATGAATGAACTAAATGTGTTTCCCCATTTAGTTCGTCTGAACGAACATATTATCGAATAATTATTAGGTATTAACTGGGTGTACAAAATGCATTTAGTCACTTTCAATAACAGCAACAATATCTTGTCAGTCTGTCACTAGAACGTACTGGCACTTTTCTTCAAACTCAGACATTAAACAATACAAAATATCTAAATTATACAAATACAGGCCCTGACTTTGTCCATTCTCTGTCTACCCCAACTACCATGACTTAATAGACAGTTACGTATATCCATTTCAATATTAGTAGACCACCAAGGCAGTATTTCTGTCGACGTTCATAAATCGCATGCAAACCTACACGCAACAACCCCTGGGACTTAGGCTGGTGGCCCCGCGGGAAATTACCACTACCAAGGACAAGTTTCAAATAGATTGGCGCTCTACATCGTAGTCGTAGTTACGTTACCCACCTGCCACGAGTGTAGTGGGACATGGAATTAGATGGCAAGGCATTTGGTACAAAGACTGGAAAGAGTAAGTATTTTGTTCTCTACTAATGATAGGTAAATATTGTTACTACTTACTACTGTTAACTCGAGACGTCATCTCGTGTGTTCTTATTAAAATTACGTCAGAATCTTAATATATAAAAATCTTCTTAGCCTGTTTATATAATTTTAGTATCAGAGGCATGTCCGGCCTCGTTGGTGATTATTATTAATATACTAGCTGCGTCCCGCGTTTTTACCCACGTAAGTTTCGATCCCGTGGAAATATCGAGATGAAAAATCGATGTTGGATTCTCAAGCCTAGGAGAATCGGCCATCTATTTTTCATCTCGATGTTTCCACGGGATCTAAACTTACGTGGGTGAAAACGCGGAGTTTAGCTAGTTTATATTTATGTACTTATAAGATAGATACTAAAACAATGCGCATGATCTCATATCACTCAGCAGTGAGTTTACTAAGTAACATGGATGATATACTCGTAGCTCATCTCATTGTCGCTGACTCTTGCGCGATATTTCACAATTTTGAGTAATATTGCAGCTCACGTTGATTGTATATCCAGTACACAAGTTTAATATATACATATAATAAAACTGTAGAAGACGTCATTATGTCTGTGTCTTGTGCGACTTTTACACAAAAACTACTGGACGGATTTAGATGAAACTTTTTTGTTATACAGGTATTAATCCTGGGTAACAATTAATATAATAGCTATAATTAATCTATGTATATAATGCTGCGGTCGGCATTTCGACTTGATATACATTATTGTAGGGCAAAATTACGGATTGGGAATTCGGCCACATAACATTAGACGTTACCATGACAACATATTTTCCAATAATGACAAGACAACGGCTGTAGGGTCGACTAGTTAACAATAAGATGTATGTAGACAGCAGAATGGTCGTATGCATGATGTCAAATCATAAGATATTTTTTATGTAAATGTAAGTTGCTCTCCGATAATGAACGAGTTCTAATGACGTCTTTCTTTCTTTCCTTATTATTTATGGGTAGGTACTATGACAACGGGTTCGTAATCCGACACAGGTAGAAAGGCGTGGGATAGACAGCTATTCACCTTGTAAACAAGTTTCCCGTTTAGGCAGTTTCAGTGCAATACTTATTATACTCGTAATGTTTTTTTTATGATATACGGGGCAAACGAGCAGGTTAGTGACTACCGCCGCCCATAGACATCCGCAAAACTAGATGTCTTGCAGACGAGTTGCCGGCCTGTAAGAAAGAGGAATGCTCTTTTCTTGAAGATTTCTTTTCTTGAGGAAATACCTAATAATAAATAAATAAATAAATACATAATATAATATAATGTATTGCGAGTATTATTTTCGACGAAGGCCCGCTATGTTTCGTCAGTTTTTCTTAGGACTGGGCTGGATCGGAACTTATGATTTTTGATTATGACATAAATGATGATGATTTTAATATTCTCTCTGGGGAATATCTTCCCCAGAATTGTCGATTCCGAACTTCTATTAATTACATTTTATTATACCTTGCATATTTATATTATATTTTTTTTGACGACCAGGCTGGCGCAGTGGTACAGGGCCCGGTTAAGCGGAGCATGTTGCGCCAGGGGTCGCGGGTTCGAATCCCGCCTAGGTCATGGATGTTTATCTATGTATTATATGTATTTCTATAATAAAAATCTTAAATATATAAAATTTCTTAAATTTATAAAACATATTAAATATATTTCCGTTGTCTAGTACCCGTAACACAAGTCCTTACGGTACTTAGCACGGGGCTAGACTAACGTGGTGTGTAAAGTCCACAAATATTATTATATTATTATATTATTATTTATTTTTAGATTTTTAGATTTATACACATCTAAATTATGATGTAAGTAAATGCCAAACCTAAGGACGTGATAATTTTTCCGTAGAGAGTAGAAAATGTACTGGGATAGTGTAAGGGCTTGCTTCGCTTTCTAATATCTAGTAACTTTACCTTAAAATAACTAAAACCATTAATTCATCATAACTGCTGCGTGCGGTGCATTTTAAGTATGAGAAGCCTACGGAGGCTTCTTGGACAAACATAAACAAGCTGCTTCCTTTGTGGTCGGCATTGTGGTGGCACTTAAACGCTATTGTGTTGCATGGAACGTAAACAGAAACTCTAGGATATACGATATACAGTATACATACCACTATGAGCCTGCCAACATATCATCTCTGTGCTTGTCTTTGTTGTCTTGTTGTCACTTCATGGCTTTACTGACGTTGTAGACATACGACGTATAGACATTTTCACTACACCGGCGTAGTGTCAGCTGCTGTGCTGTCGCGTTTCGTGTGTAAGTAGCCGGTGGCCCATGGAGATGGGAGGAGGGAGGAGGAAAACGCATCTGTGTGGCGTCTGTGCGGTCTATGGGCGTCGGTAGTCATGAAAATGGCTCCGATTACTCCTTTGCCTCATTATTCCTTAAAAATATATACATATAGGTAGGTGTATAAAATTGGCAAAGCGTCAACATTGCTTTTTTAATATTAGATTTTGAATATTTAATTTTCCTCATTAAATTTAAATATACTTATTAAAATTAATAAGAATCCGCATATCTACAACATGTTTGTATTTCAAATGTCAGCTGTATTGAAAAAGTAAGCGTAGTAGATTGTTCTATCTCACTTATAATTAAATACTAGCTTCGCTCCGCGGTTTCACCCGCGTTGATCCTGTGGAAATATCGAGATGAAAAATAGATGTTGGCCGATTCTCAGACCTACCCAGTACGGTAACTACCATTGTAACACGATAATCTAATATATAAAATTCTCGTGTCACAGTTTTCGTTGCCATACTCCTCCGAAACGGCTTGACCGATTCTCATGAAATTTTGTGAGCATATTGAGTAGGTCTGAGAATCGGCCAACATCTATTTTTCATCCCGATATTCCCACGGGATCGAAAGTTACGCGGGTGAAACCGCGGGGCGCAGCTAGTTTTATATATATTTTTATAGAAATTATATAAGTGAATCATACGAATAGAGACTAGCAGACGATCGCAATTTTTTAATCAAATTTTACTGTATAGGTAATGTGTCATTGTCAGTCCATTTGGTACCTGAAACCGAAATTCGTGTTTTATTTGATTCTTATGTTAGCATTAGGCTAAGTGTGACTTTAATTCAATGAATATAAGTTATACCGACCCTGGTAACTTTGTGACATATGGAAAAAGAATTAGTTGGCGCTCATGTCTGTGGTGCCCCGGTCGTGCCGGCCCGCTTCAGCTGTAATGCAGCACGGCACTACCTCTTACTAAACGCTAGATGCTTTATACGTCACAGCTTTGCTAAGTGCTCAAATCGATGACTGAACAACTTCTTTACCTCTCCAACACGGAATAGCACAATCCAATTTTCACCTTATATATAGGTACTTAAAGACTTCGCTAAAAATCTCCTAGCATTGTAAACGCGGAAGGTTGAGGAACGAATTTATGTACCCAGCGCCAGATTAAGCTCTGGAGGGGCCCAAGGCACCAAGACTCTAGGACTTGCGACTGGGTTCTTAATATGAAAATGATCTTATTGCACTTAACCTTTTAGCATAAAGCCTAGCCCCTGAGCCCCTGCTAGATAGTTCACCTCATCAAAACAACTTTAGAAAATAAGAAAGATACAGGAAAAATAATAAAAGTATCGTCGTAAAATATATAATTTTACAATAATATATTATGTGGAACATTAGCGGACAAGCGATAACGACTAGACAAACAAATAAAATTAAAACTTTTTAACGATTATTGTTAATTATTACTTCTAAGTTTTACGATTGTGTTAACACGTCGAATTCATAAAAAGAAAACAACTGGAAAACGTTAAAATTAATAAGTTTATCCCGTGTGATCGGTGCTACCAATACCTAGTGTATTTGTTTTTGAGAACCCATTCACAGAAATTGAGGGTCAATGTATTAATAACAGAGAAAACGACTAATGATAATGATAATAATAATAATTAAGTCGTCCTAACCGAATTTAGACTACGCCAGTCCATTTCTATAGGGACATATTGCAGTGCATGAGTGTTTGCGCCGACCCAAGTGCACTTTGTATTCCCTCATTCTCCTATTCCAAAAATCTGACGCAGGATTCATCCAGCAAGGGCTTGTATCACCGCCAAGTTTCTGTCTCCGGATTGTTCTCAGAAATTGAAAAATAACTTTATTCTGACCCATCCCAGTAATACTTTGTTCCGGGCCCAGATTCGAGCCCCGGACCACGAGGCAGGTATATGCCATAAACGACAACAAGATATGCTGCAGACATTTTAGATTTGTTACTACTGAGCACACAATAAGGCAGGTATTTATACATGCGTGACTAATATTTTCACCTAACTTAAACTTACACTCAGATGACAACGAGCAAAGTTAACCAACTGTAACTGTAACTTCTAGTTATAAAATCAACATGAGAATGAACAATTTGCATCGCTCTTGTCCGCCTAGTGCTAGGAAATGTGACTATTGTGTGTTGATCCAGCTCATATGACATGATTGTGCACTGCGCTGGCAATAACAAGGTCCGCTTTGCTTGCTCTATGTACTAACTTTCCTTTGTAGGATGCAGTATGTATAATATCTATTTCATCTATAAGCGGTACAAGAAATAATGGTTTTCATATTGACCGCGAAGAGGCCATACTCGGCTTGGATGCAGACTGGAAATTTAACAAAAACCATGAAATAAGGCAATGTAATTAAATACTAAATAAATGACTTAAGAAGAGACTGTATGGTCTATAGATCCTTGCCTGTCCATAAGGACGAAACAAAAAAAAAAGACTCGGAGCTATGACATCATATTATATTGTTAACTATAAAGTTTATTATCATTGTTATTATCTCATCATTAGTTAATCTGCAGTACAAGTACGCACTGTACCTTACTAACAGGGTCAGTTGTGCATTTTTGTAGTACATTACGGATAACAACGTATCTCATGGCACGGACGTGTTTAATGCACCACGTACAATCAGATGAATCAACCACAATATTTTTATATTAATAAGCTTCTTGTCGTCTCGTCTTATCAAGGCACTGGTCATTCTTCCATCTGCGAGATCGCGCTTTCGTATCTCATCAAAACAATTTGGTTATATGTAATTTTTTTCTGGATATTAAAGATATTTTCGTTTGTAAAATTGTTTCCGTCATCTTGTAATTGTAATTCAAGTTTATGACCCTTAAGGCTTTTATTTATAACGCGGCTGTTGTAAATGACTCCTTAAATTACTTTTATTTCA
Source organism: Calycopis cecrops (assembly GCA_001625245.1). Lineage (NCBI taxonomy): Eukaryota > Metazoa > Arthropoda > Insecta > Lepidoptera > Lycaenidae > Calycopis > Calycopis cecrops. The sequence goes on from LUGF01059220.1 coordinate 602,981, forward strand.
AAAAGCCATGTACGTACTTCCTACTGTTGGTTCCAATATGATTTCAAAATGTGTAGCTGCGTATAATACATTACATTGTTCCAAACAAACCTATAATATTGCGGCCGTACCCCTACACCACCAGAAAATAGGAAAATGTGATGCCGTCCTTTAACCGATCCATAGCGTAGGGTAAAATGTACAAAGTGCAAATTCGTTAGGAAAGGTGTCACTGTTATAGGTATTATTTGAAACTAAGTACCTAATTTCCCGGATAGTGCCCCGGATGCATCCGCCCGCCATCCCTCATGACTACAACATCGGGGCGTGATTGTACACCACAAGTGTCACTGATAAAGTGATGGTGACTCACAAGGATGAAATCCAATCTGTTCTACAATTTAATATGAATAATTATATGCAACATGTGTTACATTAAATAAGTCAGCGAAGCGCGAAAGATAACTTACGAATAAGAATAATACTAACAAGACTAACTGTCTTAACAATTGTTGCAAATGTTCAAATAAATCTTTTACAATTCTGAATTATACTCTACGTCTAGGGAATTTGGCCAAAATACTTTGCTCATAGTTTAGATAAAACTAACGTTGCAGCATTATTATTTAATCGTGAATCCCTCGAGAACTCTACCAATAATATATATCGTCCGTGGTAACTGGTAGTGTTTAAAGAAAGAGTTTTATTAGCAAGCGGATGGAGCAATTTCGTCAAAGACCTGACAGTTGATGTCCAATGAAGCGGACTTCATTGGGAAATGACTTCAATTGCGTTAATATGGACAAGTATACTCGAGATTATTATCACGGTCTGTTGTTTAAATAGCAGCGAGCTCGTGTTTGTACACGAATAGAACGAACTCTCTTTTTTAATTTCTTTTTTTCTCTTCTCTTGAATACAGAAAATATTAAAATGTTTGGTTATTAATTATTACCTCTTAGCAAAAAGGAAATCGCTGGACTTGGAAGATTTTTAGGTATTTTTTTATTATTTACTAGTCATATTTTATTCAATGTCTAGACATATTCAAATTACTAAGTTAAAGAAGATTGTGTAAGCTGTACGTAGGTTTTAGATTAGAAGGATATAAAATAGGGCACGAGAGCAGATAAATCGTAGATAAAGTTGAGCGGGAAACATCACTGCGAAAAATTGTATTTACATTTTACAGTAAATAGGAAATTTATTTGAGCCGAGTCCTAAGCTGTGTCCAAACTCAACGCGGATAATTTTGTTTATTTTTTTGTCAACAGTTTAAAGTTGAACGGTCTTAAACCCGTTGACTGGAACGTTGCCCTTTTACCCAATAATAACGTTATAAATATTACGTATTTACCAGTTAGGTCATTGAACTTTAGAGTCAGGTTAGATTGTGAACGGACAATCATTTTTAGGGTTCCGTATCTCAAAGAGAAAAAACGGAACCCTTATAGGATCACTTTGTTGTCCGTCTGTCTGTACGTCTGTCAAGACCTTTTTCTTTAAAACGCGTGGAGGGATTAAGCTGAAATTTTTGTCAAGTACGGAAGTCAGTTACGTCTTGAGGCCTTGGAAAAATCACACTTCTAAGTTAACGCAATAAAAAGTTATAGCCATTTATGCACAAATTTTGTATGAAAACGCACTTTTTGGAAAATTTATAGGGTACTTCCCGTTGAGCTAGAATTCTAAAATTTGGCAAGAAGTAAGACCTTACAGTATACATATAGGAATATGGGACTTATGCATGTAGTTCGTTTCATACTAAATGTATGCAAGCACCCGCATATATATGTTTGTCAACTTGTTGCAGAGAAGTGTAATTTTCTCAACGTTTATTACTTTTGCTCATACCGTTCCTACGGAACCCTCGGTGTGCGAATCCGACTCGCACTTGGCCGGTTTTCATCATGCACCCACCTTCTTAGGACAAACATGTTTAGTTGGAATTCCCCACGAAAACAAAAAAGAGATCAACGTGCGTGTTTTACGAGCATAAGTCCAAAATTTATGTGGCACTAGCGACTACCCATGGCTTTGCTCGAGTCCGTATTTCATTTTCTATATATATATATATCTTTTTATAGTGTAAGGGGATAAACTAGCAGTTGGAGCCATTTTCATGACTACCGACACCCATAGACATTCGCATAGAGTTTACACAGATGCGTTGACCTCCTTTCTCCTCCATCCTCTTTGGGCCAGACACTACTTCTACTACACCGCACAATGCGACAGCACTGCTTTCACTTTACGCCTCTTTTTATTTCTAATACTTCTAAGAATATGTGTACACAGTTTAATGGTGATCGGTTTAGTAGTTGTAACGCGAAAGGGTAACAAACAAACTCAAATTCATATTTATAACATTAGTAAGCAAGTTCGTATGGTATAAACAACTTCACATTTTCAACAAAAAGTCAAGACAAAAAAATTAATAAGTACCATGAAATAAATTTGCCTTAAATTTAAAACTATAAATACACAGCGGAAGCATTTATTATTTTAAGATTAATCATTAATATTATTATTTTATGCCATAACAGCATGTTATATCATTAACATATTAAAGTAGG
>LUGF01059220.1:610605-623653 GCA_001625245.1 Calycopis cecrops
TCGAACACATGTTTCGGAGAACGTTGAAAAAAGTAAACTTTTTTTTATTAATAATTTATTTAAGGTCGTTTTATAACAACTCAGGTCCTTAGCGACCACGGTAATAATTTACAAAAGTTTGTACATATTAATCATTTTAATAAATTCTAGTGTACGTGTGCATCCTTCTCCAACCAAGCAGTCTTTTATATTACCAGGAACTTTGCATTTAAGCCAAGTTCCTCCACTAACAATACACTCCACTAACAAGTGTGATACAGTTAGGTCCAGCCCACATTTATTACATTTATTTCTATTAGCTTTAGTAATTAAATGAACGTGTGTTAAATTAGTATGACCAATACGCAGTCTAGTGATGGCCACTTGATCTTTTCTGCATAAAAAGGATGTTGGGGGTTTATCAAAAATGGAATGTCTTATGTTAATTAATTTACTTATGTTCCCTGCTTTCCAATTCTCATTCCGACTCTTTTTAATTTCCAGTTTAATGAATTTTTTGATTTCGGCTTGACTAGCTTTTACTGATTTATCTACTTGTATTATTTTAGTTGCTTTTTTAGCTTCATTGTCCGCCATTTCATTTCCAATTAGTCCTTGATGACTTGGAATCCAGATCAATTCAATATCAAAGTTATATTTTGTAAGGTGAACAATTTTTTCTTTTATTTCTATAATAAGCGGGTGTGTATTTTTAATATTTTGTAGAGCTATTAAACATGATTTTGAGTCTGTATATATTACCGATTTTTTAATATTTTGTTCATGACAATTGTCAAACATTGTCAATGAAGAAATTCTAAGGACTAAAGAATAGCAATAGCTTCACAACTAAAAATTGAATGGCAATCCAACAGTCTGTATCGATAATATTTATTACCAGATATAATGGCACAACCTGTTTTACCCTCTATAATTGACCCATCTGTGTAACACCTTTTACTAAATTTATACCTCTCATTAAGTTCATAAAATATTTTTTTATAGAGACATTGTGGTGTATAATTTTTTTTATTTCCTGCCAAACTTAAATCAATAGGAATATAAAATTTTTCCCATGGTGGAAAAGAAGGTACTTTTTTACTAAGAATAGGAGGTATAGCAAATATATAGGTAAAGCAGTCAGTTCAGTATTAAGAAGCATTTTTACTTATACCTATGTACACTTCAGTTTTTTACAAACCTGTGTAAGGTTTCAGACCGAACGACATTTAAACGTTAATATTTCTATAGCTCATTATAATTATGTTATTCTGGTACAGAAACTACAAATATGCCGAGTTTCATAGAAATCTGTTTAGTAGTTTTAGCAAGCATCCATTCCGTCTTGCATACATTTACTCATCCAAACTTTTTATCCAAACATTCATAATACTCGTATTAGTATAGACTCTTCTTCCTACACTTTTTAAAATGTACACGAATTTTATTTTTCTCTTTTATGAATATATTAACGAAGACGCAGATCGAAATAGCATTTTTATTTGTCCTTGTGAATTCGGAGAAATATACATATTATTTTTCTTACTTGTATTTAACACATAATAATAGTACTAAATTTATGTACTTTAAGATACATCTTTACATATAAATGGAAATACACAGAGAGATCGATCCGCCTAGTGAGTAGAACCATGCTTGTGGCAAATGGACTTATTCTTTCATAAGAAGGTAGGTACATCATAATAATTATAGAACATAATATTACTGATTAAAAGCGTAATTTAATTAAAGTAAAAATAAAAACAAAATTGAGTTAGCATTTGCATTTATTAAAATTATCAGACCTAAATTAAGTTTGGACCTTTTTTTTGTACCGCTCTACCTATTTACCTGCGTTTGTTTGTGTTTGTAAAAGTAAGAGGTAGTTCCACACGGCATCCTTGCATGCAGACCGGCACGACCGGGGAGGTACCTCTAGCTTACACGAGACCAGCGTCAAGTAACGCGTACTCGGAATATATATTGATATGATATTTTCTAATTTCATATAGTTTCTTCATAGCATAAAAATTAACATCATTACCTACCTTTATCACTAATCAGTCTTTCACTGTTAATCATTATACCTAAGGACATGATGATTGAAAACATGTAGCAAAGTAGGTGAGGGTTCAGCTATAACATAATTAAAATTGACGGTTAACCTGATTTTAAAAGTAGACTGTTTTTTATATTTAGCTGATTACCTTTATTTTCGCGCACTTGTTATATTAGGTTAAGGTAAATTGTCAAGGTTACGTAATATTAATATTTTTGAGTACATTTATATGATAAGATAATTAAGGCCTATATATGTCCATTATCCGATATTTCGAATGATTTTATAGATGAGCGTCTTCCCTTAATTTTAAAGTAAATGTATAATGATAAAACTTCTATTGGAACACTGTCTATGAAGTCATAAACACGTTGTACCAAGTCAAATTGGTAGGCGAAGATAGAAGAGGGTCCGCTTTAATTTATAATGGTGTTATTTAAATTTTATAACCTTATAATAATTCAGAAGGTCATTCATAAGAACGTAAAATAAGCTGGAAATGAAATACCGCCCTACCCTTTATGTTATATCTGGTACCTACATACACGAGTAACGTCCATCAAAAAAAATGTACACACATTACAGTACAACTCACAATACAGTTTTGTCAACCGCATATCAATACATTTAATTCTAAAAAAAACTGACAAATGCATTTTAGGTAGTCTTGATAATAGCAGAAGCCCTACAATAGTAGTTTATGCAACTGTCATATAAAGAAGGGTATTAAAACACGAGTTTGACTTTTTGAAACGAGCTTTAGCGAGTTTCAAAATAGTACCTAACGAGTGTTTTAATACCCGTGTTATATGCAGTTGCATACACTAATTTATCTTCACTAATGCAATTAATCAATTAATCAAACATTGCGAAACATGAAATTCACGCGTAAGTAGGTACGTGTATTGTCCGACTGACGACTGTTTTACCGACGAGGCGACGACTGCTTGACCGACAAGGCGACGACTGTTTGACCGACCGACGTGGCGACGACTGCTTGACCGACAATTTAAAATGTTCTTGAAAATAAATATTTTTATTAAATACTTTAATTTGATTGCAAAAATTGCGGCACGTAAAAATATACTTTTTATAATTCAACGTTAAAATACTAGCTTCAATGTTGAAATATAATGTGAAAAAATCACATGACTTTACTTTTAAATTTCTACTAAACAGTAGATTATTCGTTATCTGTGACGTACATTTTTGCTTTCATTTTTTTGTAGAGCTTTGTCTCTTTCTCACAAATCCTTCGCAAGCTGGCATTGAACCAATGAGAGCGCAGCTGCAGCGCTCTGGGCCAATCAGGAGCGAGCGCGCGCTGTTAAGGATTTTGACATACGTCTCTCTCACCATTTTTCTCTCCCTCTCGCTCTCACACAGTGTTATAATGAGATTTTACGATATCGATTTGGATAATATAACATAATGTCAAATTGAGTTTTTTGTTGTCTGAGCTATAACAGTAGTCATTATAAGTCAAGTATTGGAAACATAAGTAGAATGTTACAACATTAGTGTAGATAAAAATACTTTGTTACCCGTCTGTACCGTACGTCTATCATTATCTCTTTGTTATTAATGCGCGAAGGTATAAAACTAATTTTCATGTCAAACACCAAGATCTGCGAAATTTGAACGGGGAAAAAATCGAACTTTTTAGTATCTATGTAAGAAAATCGAATCAATATAAGGATACTGTATCTGTATCTGTACTGTATCGATTACCATGAATCGATTTTATTACTTATATAGCAGGTAATTTTGAGTGATAAAAATATTAAAAATCCGGTCAAGTGCGTTATGGGTTAACAAGGTAGAGCTGAACCTGTCGTCCTTTTTATGTTTCCATTTACTGTGATAGATAAAAAGAGCAAACGAGTTCTGCCAGCGTGCAGCGTGTCGGGAGAAAGCTCAGACCCTTTACTGACATATAAAATGATATCTTTGTCGTATTGATCGATGAGTCGATTGTGTATCTAAAGTAAAACTATTTTATGAATTAAAACTAAATAATGTATTTATCAAATTATGTCATAACAGTAACCTTGCGTTTTACATGACTTTAAGCCTTTATTTTGTTGACTCAGTAAAATACATTTATGTATGATACCTAGGAAGTCGTGTGGCCCCTAGGTCTATGTCGGACTCGAAACTTGGGAGTGCAATACCACCACCACCACCAACTAACCACCTGCGGATGCCTTCATCCGCTATAATTGGATAGTCCCGGATCCGCAGGCAACAGCATCCCTCCAGCGACAGGCTGACCTCCGCGAGAAGGCCAGACTTCTCCTCCTTGCGGACCATCCGGCTGCCTCTGAACAGTCCCTACCGTAACGTCGGAAGCGTGCAATGAGACCACATTATATATAGGTTCCAATCCTGGTTCCTGGCCCCAGCACTCCTAAGGAGCACACCACCAATGCGCCCTCAATTGGATCCGGCACTCATCCCAATCCACGTCGCGTCTTCTGATTCCGAGGGAAGGGTGGAATAAAAGACCCTAAGTTGAGCTCCTTTTAGTCTGGCCTCTCCCCTCAAGACTGTCCAATATGGGTAGCCCTGTCCAGCATAGCCTTGGGGATCACACAGGCACGCAAGCCCCCCCACCACGACAAGCTGGCAGCATCTTCGGAGGGGACATGAGTTTAAGACTTTAGTAATATTATACAAGTCTAAGGTTTAAACATTGTGTGCGTGACGACGTGGGTTTCATTCAGGTTAAATAATAAAATCGAATGCATGTTATAAATTCTAGATTTCTACACATCTTCTTTATATAATCTTCAACTGTGTATGTGCTCTTCCATTGCGATAATTTTCTTTCTTCTTTTTCTTCACTTCTTCATTATTACAAAGATATTATTGAAGATTATGAAATTCTCATCAATAGATGTTATTTAAGTATCTATATACTAGCTGTTACTACGCTTTTTCGTGCAAAACATTCTTTACAGAATTCCAAAGTTTTTAAATACGTTACTGATATGTCTATTATTATTCCAGAGTTGATTTAAAACAAAGAAACAAACATTGTTTTTTATTGTTGCTGTGCCAATTCAAACTATCATTATCATTAATCAAATTACAATTTGGCATATAATATTATGAGTTGGATCAAGTTACACCAGATGTGCAAAATTTCATAAAATCGGTAGGTAGTTTTGGAGATGAGCACGGACAAACATCGCTACACGAGATTTTTATAAATTGATAGATAATGTTTGCTTTAATGACGTCTGGTATTTATTTTTAGGGTTACTAGCCCTAAAAATGAATATTTACATCCATCATAAAATAAAATGTTACAAAAATGCTATCTGATGTTATCTAGGTTCTCCAAAAAATATGGGAAGGAAAATATAAAATTTTATTTACTTCACTGAGAATAGTCAACCTCATTTATAGGAACGGTTGTATAGGAAAAAGCAGATTTTAATAAGTTGTAATTACATATCAATTACTTGTGTTTCTTCTGCTTGTAAATTACTAGACAATTATGACACATTTTTTGTAACACCACTTATAGATCCAAGGTTACGACAGGAAACAAACAATGTTTGAATTTATTACTGTAATATGTAATTTTATAGGAATTAATAAATACATTTGTATACCAATTCTCGCATATTATCATCTTGGGAAAAATTATAATATTTTTTTCCCAAGATAGTTTTTCAGATTGTAAAGTATAATTATAATACTAATAAATAATTATAAAGGTATTTTCGGTTTTGTTATCTCTGAATTACATATGAAGCGGTTTTACTGTTAAATGATACTCTTAAATAGTATTCACGTGATATGACAACAATACATTGAAAGGAAGGAAAAACTATATTTAAGAATTATAAATATGTCGCATTGTGTCTACTTTGTGAGAATGCCGGATGGTCCGTTAGGGGATGTCACATGTAAACGATTTATTTTCCATAGCACACGAACGGGTCATGGTGAGCCACACGGAGACATCAGCACAGCTATGGCTGCGTACTCCGATAATTTACCATGCTGGTTCACCATGACCCGACCAATCGTCTACGATCTATAATAAATCGATGAGATCTGAGATGAATATGCTTGGACAGCTATGATAATTATGGCTCAACGTATTAGATACGTTGAAATTCCGTGTAGTGTTTCATATTTTTTAATGTAAATATTGCAGAAATCTTTTTGCGCATTTAATATTGCTTATAATCTGCTCCTCATTCTGCCGTCTCCCCGTGTGAGTGACTTGTATTACATAGACATCTTACAGCAGTAGTCAGCAGCCAGGAGTACGTTACACATGCCAAAGATTATGGAATCACTAGATGAGAACTATGAAATACACTCACCAGTCGCCGTTTTATTTACCTACCTAAAAGCTGCAGCATTGAGGGAGGTTCCTAGTTTTATACAAGACTAGCAGTCCGTGCGACTCCGCACGCGTGGCACAATAATAAAATTGATTAAATATTTTTTGCCCGACACAGACAGACAGACGAAAATTGTAAAAAATGGTATTTAGGTATGTGTATCGTATATAATTACATACATTCATGCGCATATATTAAGAAGCGGTTATTTTTATATTACAAACAGACACCCCAAATTTATAATTTTTTGTATACAAGGAGCGTGTGTGGACGATATAATCTGCCACATAGAATCTATCACTTGTGAATGTTACGAGTATTACAATATTGACATAATTATTATCTAGGAGAGTCAAAGGTAAGCGTTTGAAGTGTCTCGCGATAAATATTAAGCGACAATGGTGCGAGCGAGAAAATAAAGTAGATACAAACGAGCAGTCGGAGACATTTTCATGACTACCGACTCATCACATCCGCCTAGACGTTATGCAGGTGCGTTGTCCTCCTTCCCCCTCCACCTTTAAGGGCCACCGGCTACTTCCACTCCGCACTAAACACGACAGCACAGCTATCATTACGTTATCGTGTAAGCGAGAGATACCACCATCCCAATTCGGCTGCATGCATGCACGCATGCAGAGTGGCACTACCTCTTACTTATTAACATTAGCTCAGCAGCTTACAACTAAACAGCATGAGTAGGCAAAGAGCTAATATTAAAATATTATGGTCGACTTAGATTTTTTAACAGAACATTGGTTATGTGTTTATCGATTATTTTTATTAAAGCCAGATCAAATTTTGTTAGATAAAATAAAAATGCTATCTATAAGTGGACGCGTTCTTTTTACATAAAAATACGAAACTAGTTCAATGCCAGAATTCATGTGTTACAGACCACTTACATAATTACAGAAATAAAAAATAAGTTAACATTACAGAAGTGTCAAACTCGCATGTGCCATTTAAAATAATGATTAGATGTCGTCATTATATACATGTTATTCTATTAGCTATAGGTATATATTATCTAATTATATAAAACTCAAAGGTGGACATAGTCATCTATCAACGCACATCTCAAACCACTGGACGGATCGGGCTGATATTTGGCATGCAGATAGATGTTTAGGAATCCGCTAAGAAAGGATTTTTAAAAATTCAACCCCCAAGGGGGTGAAATAGGGTATTGAAGTTTATATATGAAGATATATATGATGTTAATAAAATGAAGATATTTTTTAATAAATACAACAACAACACATCCTCACGCCAGGGCCCCACGGAGAGTGAATACGCGGTCCACCATATCACGATCCTTACACACTTGTGTTAATAAATAATAAATCAACTTTTTCACGGCAAAGGTTTCGTTCCGGTTTAGCTTGTAGGTAATATTGGTATCATATATTATCATCTTATTATAATTAGAATGTTATAAATTACTACTTTTGTCCCGCGGTTTCGATAGCGTCTGTATAATCTTTTTTTTATACATTAAGTGTCCTACGTCCTACCTCTAAGAATATGTGTGCAAAGTTTCACGAAAATTAGTTGATTAATTTTGACGTGAAATCATAATAAACAGACTCATATTCATATGTATAATATAGTAATATAGAACTAAAGGGAGAGCTAGACACCTACTGGTAATTTCATAGATAGGTAGGTATATTCCCTATAAACCTATCTATGAAATTACCACTAGGTGTAAAGCTCTTCAGCTGCAAGAAGAACCCTGACTTTGGATACCTACACTAATTTTGATAATAATATATTTTGAAAGTCGAATTTGTTATCGTTGAGATAATAAATAGCACGAAACATACAATGTTTCTTTAAACTACGCAGGAAATAAAATGTCTCAAACTATTAGAGGAGACAAATTCAAAGTGTTATAGGCACCTACTACTAATAGGTATCGTGAGCCGGATAGTCACGGATCTAGAACTCTGATTCTGAACTGATATTCCTATATAGTATCCTTTTTCGTTTTTAAAGACTTTTTAACAAACTTTACAAATACTTTTGTTATTTTTGGCTACTGCTATGTTATTTGTTTTTTTCTTTTCTTATTTTGTTTTTAATTACTATTTTATGATTGTTTATAAGTATTGTTTTGCCCGCCATATAATGGCAAATACACTATTACGCATAATTGTAGTGAAGACAATATATACTATGTGTATTGGCAAATAAAGATAATTCTTATTATTCTTGTTATTTTGTTTGTTTATATTACCAACACCTGTGCAAATTGTGAATAGTTCTTTCATTCTACCCTGTTTTTGGGTCCTTTAGGGGTCAAATAAATCCAGACAAAATTGGGTTAAAGCGACAATAACAAGTCTACAATGTCTATTCACAAAGTAAATTTTACCAATTTATTTCCTGGTTGTATGTGTATTGAAAGACTTCTTATCAATCTTCGTTATACCTACAAATACAAGAAAATCCATTGCTCGGGTCCATCACAAAATGATCAAAACTTAATTTATAATTCTTAATTACTTCAATATCTTATCTTTTATTTATATGTTTGCTTAATTTAATTTATAACAAAGGATCACATAACATAAACGCGTGTGAATTTGAATTTGTTCGCAAACAGGCGTATTTCTTTAGACTCGTGCATAATAATCAGTATTATCTCTAATCTTTATGAAAATATAGTCCATCACGTTTCTATACCGCAACATTATATTACAAACTCTATTGTCAAACGCTTAGGGTCTATCAAAACTGACTTACCTTCCCCCTCGAGCCTGCAGACCAGGTTACCTCAGCACAAAGTCCACAAACATGTATTCAGTAAAACCACTGCGAGAACCATTTATCTTTGACTATGATATGCGACAGTTTTGAGTATCGACACACGTTCTTCTGTAGATGCGGTTGACATAACACTGGCCGCCGTCGCCTGATAAGTAATATCTGTTGTGACCGATACGGAATAATTCCAATTTAATAGAAGTTTCATGTTTATTCGGCTCTATGCCACGATCCCCTTACATTGTATTTAATTGACAATGTGAATGTTATCATTTGGCAACATTTACTACTAGAATAGGTTACACTTAGTTGAAATGAAAATATAATTCAAAGCCATATTATTTATATTTCTCGTCCACTTGTAATCTTAAAACAATAGTCTTTTATTATATTTGGTATAAGGGGACAAAGTAGCAGTCGGAGCCATTTTCATGACTAGCGACGCCCATAGACATCCGCACAAAAGCTAAACAGATACGTTGTCCTCCATCCTCCTCCCTCCTACGTGGTCCACCGGCTACTTAGACATCGCACGAAACGCGATAGCTCAGCTGTCACTTTACGCCGGTGTCGTGTAAGCGAGAGTCACCTCCCCGGTCGTGCCGGCCTAGTGCATACAAGCAAGCAGTGTGGAACTACCTCTTACAAAATGTACCTCATTGTATTTTTTCTCGTTATCCTCTTAATATTATAAATGCGTAAATTTGTATGTTTGTTTCTTTGTTTGTTACTCCTTCACGCAAAAACTGCTGAACCGATTTTCATGGAAATTGGCACACACATAGAGAGTAACTTGGATTAACACATAGGATATAGGAGTAAGAGGTAGTGCCACACTGCATGCTTGCATGCAGCCGAATTGGGCCGGCACGACCGGGGAGGCACCTCTCGCTTACACGAGACCTGCGTAAAGTGACAGCTGTGCTGTCGCGTTTCGTGCGGTGTGTAAGTAGCCGGTGGCCCATGGAGGTGGGAGGAGAAAGGGGGGCAGCGCAAATGTATATTCTCTATGCAGATGTCTATGGGCGTCGGTAGTCATGAAAATGGCTACAACTGCTCGTTTGCCCCCCTATACCATAAAAAAAAAAAAAAAAATATAGGATAGTTTTTATCCCGATAAAAAGTTTCTATGGGATGCCATGGGATGATTTTCCAAGGGATCGAAATTTACGCGGGTGCAACCTCGGGGCGCAGCTAGTCTTCGATAAATTCTTTATAATTAACTGCTGAAGTTATTATTTTACAACGTAAATAGGATACATTTAAGATTAATAAGATGATTATTAAATACTTGGCCAATTAAATATTTAATATTTGAGATCTAAGTTAGATCTTAGAGATTATATTATAAATTAAGAAACACAGAAATATCTGACAAAGACTTTAAAATGTAGACTAAACTAAAATTCATTATTTAAAATTATAATTATGTGTGTTTTAAATAATTTGTATAATATTATTCTTGTGCATTTTTTATGTATTGAAGATGTTTGTATATTATTTACTAGCTGTGCCCCGCGGTTTCACCCGTGTATAATTTAGAGGGAAATGGGAATCATCAATAGTAGATAGTACTTCGGTATATTCGACGTTTTTGGTCTTATTTTCACGAGGTATTGGAATATAATAATTTTCGTCGCACCCGTACCTACCTAGATAAAGCAACATATAATTATAACATATAAGGTCATGAGCAAACAGCATTCTTATATCCATCTCTACCATGTCGGCGTAGATTTAAGGGAATGATTGAATGTCTGGCCCTGTGCTATATTTACGATTTATTGTCTGCAAACGGTCACTTTCAATTTAAAAAGAATACAGTTTCCTGTAAGTGTGCAAGTCTGTGTTTCTGTTTGTGTGCCTAACTGCTAAAGCACTAACTAAAGCAGCTAAATTTAATTTGAACTCTAATAGCCCCCGATAGTTGGAAAGACGCATCCTAAGGACGCATCTAACAAAAAGGTAAAAGGAGAAAAAATATTTGAATGTCAAAATCGGGAGTTTCATTACCGATTTCATTGTCTTTAGAAGAGAAATAAAATGAAAATAATTTATGTACAAAATGATTACCAATTTGATTTCTCATAATATGAGAAATATACAAAAAATATCCTTTTCTTTTAATTAGTTCTTCAAGAAAATCCTTTTTTTCTTAGCATTTTTTTTGTATTTTTGTATCAGGGACTATTGTGAAAGAAGTTGTCGCACGAACCTCCTCTCAGGACGCAGTAGTACTCTTTGATAAGAAGGGTTCTAATATTCTATTTATTGCACGAGTTACCTCGAATAGCTTCCTCTAAGATACTATATAATATACCTCTAAGAACACGCACAAGTTTTTAGTATGTTAAATTGAATTGTTATAATTCGTAAATAAAGTTTTTTAAAGTCATCTTGGTTGTTCCTAATTTAACTCACGCATGTATCTCGTGGGTTTTGTCAGTTTGGCCGTTCGGTAAATAGCATTGTTGAATTGTTTTCATTTTATATTTTCACATAAACTATACATCTAAATAACATTGCGTAAAGGACGATCTTTATCTTCACAATATTGCCTTGTTGATGAAGTACTTTTTGTTCATAAGTAATAATATGCCTACCTAATAATTGTACTGCTCAAAAGTCACTAACAATATTCATGATCAAAATTTTTTTGACTCAAAATTTATTATTGTAGCTTATAAGAGATACCTAGATAAGTACATAGTGACGCATAGCTGCAAAAACTCATTCATTATCTGACATTTGATTTAGAATGACTTTGAGAAATTATTTTTTTCATAACTTTTTTTCATCAATAACGTAGGTACAGTGTTATCAATAAATAATTGATTATTCAAAGTTTTGTAAATGTCAATTAATGAGTTCTTGCAGTACTTATAGACACAATAATATTACAGTACTAACTTCCGCCCGTGACTTCACGTGATGCCTGAACATACAGACAGACAGACAGACAAAAATTTTTTAATCGCATATTTGGGTTTGGTATCGATCCAGTAACACCCCCTGCTATTTATTTTTTCAACGTACAGAATTGACCCTTCTACAGATTAATTATATGTGTAGATTGTTGTCGGCGATATTGAATATATTTGTAGTATCACTTACGTATTATTAGTTAAGCAACCAAGACGCCAGTGCACGCGGATACAATGTATACGTACTACACTTTTTCTTCCCACTAAATTGCAAATATATAATGCTATGGGCGCCAGCAGCGGTGCAATGGCACCCCCTGTCGGTATGGAATACAATACATAAAGAAAATTAAATATTTTTTACCCTATTGAACTAGTAACATAACCCGACTGAACTAAAAAGGACTTAATACTCGCAACTCTGTTATCCAATGATCCACATGTTATAGGTACATGTGAAGTTCTATATTTTATATCGGTTAATAGTAGGTATGTATAAGTAGATGCAAATTCTGCACCTCCTTGAAAATAATCCTGGCTGCGCCCATGTATAGGTGCGCTCTTTCTAAATGCCTATAACCAACCTTTCCCAAGAACGTAACCATCATACATAAAAAGATTATTTAAATTCCCACTTGTAGTTCTAGAAAATTGTCCCGTTCAAATAAACAAACAAACAAAACCTCTTCCTATTTAATATATTTTTTATACATTTAGATAAAGATAAAAAACTACTGCGAACAAGCAAGACGATTTACTGTAAGATGCTTTAAGGCCTACGCAGACGAGAGATTTTTATATGCGGAACTTTATGTCAGCTAAAATTTATGTCAGCTAAAATAGATCGCTTATAAGTTACTAGCTGCGCCCCGCGGCTTCGCCCGCGTAAATTTCGATATCGTGGAAAATCATTCCATGGCATCCCTCAGGAACATTTTTTCGGGATA
>LUGF01059220.1:637621-651549 GCA_001625245.1 Calycopis cecrops
ATTTCAAAAATTGGACATAAGGAATTACACCTGGATTTTTTAAAATATTTAATTTTAATTTATCACAGCCAGAAATTCGACGATCAGTAAGTAGGTAAATATAAGTAATATTCTTAGAAAAAAAAAATGATGTAGTTCTTATGCATATTGGCTTGAGCTCCAAGAACGAGAAACAGAAGGTTTGGAAATAAGTTAATATCTATAATGATGGAAGACTTAGAAATAGAAAAAACTTTATTCATGCCATTAAAAAAAATATAACAATAGCCCATATTACATTACCGCAAAACCTCTAGAAACAATTTTATATGAAAATACACATAAATTCAGGGCCGCGCCGCGCCGTTCCCACACAGCGCCGTGTGCGAAACCTAGGAAGCGCCTCTTTTTTCATGAATCTTAAACTTAATGTTTCAATTTGTTTTTATTTCTTATTTGTTAATTTTGACCGAAATAAATGTTCTCATAGGGGCGGCGCCGCCTCGCACATAATATACTAAGTTAATAATATATATTTTGCCCTATTAGATACGTTTAAAGGGTTGGTATCGACGGATGCCCGTATCCGTTTGATTAGAAGCGGATCCACCAAGCTGTATCTGCCGATACCCGTACCAACTCATAAGACAACTTCCAACACTCTCATACTTCCAACACATAAGAATTATTTTATAAAAATCTCGAGTCAATTTGCTTGTGTTCACTACTCCTTCGAAAAAGTTCAACTAACATTTTTGAAATTATCTATTAAATTCGGTAGTAGGTCAAGGAATAGATTAATAAGTTTTATTTTTTTACGATATTTCCAAGAGACCGAAAATTACGCTAGTGAATCCACGGGACGCAGCGAGTAAATACTTTTGTATTAAAACAAAAGGTGATTGGCATGGACTAAAGACGTGAGAAATGAAACTTAAGGAAGACCCTCCACATGTATGCAGTAGTAGTGTAGTTGCAAACCGTTACATTTACCTATCAATTAATAATTAATTATCAGTGGACACGGGATTGAATGGATTCGTTGCTATATCCGTGGATTCAAACGCGTAAACCCATGGCTTTATTTACTGACGTAATTAATTACGCATTATATTATTATCAGAATCTTGTTTTTCCCTGACCTGACCATGGAAACGTTTAATTCCAGAACCTTCGGGATTCTATTGTACATGGAGAGATGGAGAAATAGGTAGACTTCTAGGGTAGTTCACACTCCATGTACTGTATATACTCCACGATTTTTAATTTTAGAATTCATATATTTAATTAATTATAACAATAAAAATGTAAGAAACATATTTAATTGTGTTTATATAATTTATTTTTATTGCTTAAAGATTCCAGTTGGAAATTCTGATATAAATAGGCTCTAGAATTGAGGTCACACTATCATTTAATATGTTTTTTAAATATTTTTTTTCCAAAATATGTCTATATTCATTTATACACCCTTGACATAAGCTTGCTCGCAAGGGATAATTGACTCAGCATTGTAGAACGTGTTTTTCTCTCAAATACTTACAAAGGACGCGTTAGCGTGGACATTGTAAATATGTGTGTGTATTACGGAAACTGGATAATTCAAATACATTATTGGGTAAACGAATAGCGGTCAGGCACATTCATAGACAAGTACTAAAGTAATTATTTATTTATAATTTACAATTTTCACAACAATATTAACACAAAAATTTGCAGTTTGTGGACGGTATTCTTCTCTCAATACTTAAAGAAAAAATAAATATTTTAAAAGTACGTTATTAACAATTTATAAAAGGTTATTTTATAATATAATAATACTAAAATAAGTACTAAAGTACGCACATGACACATCCGAATAGCCTAAAATTATCCATGACGTACATGCCATCGCTCCATGCCCCTCTATGTAGTATCCGAAGTCCGGACTCAACATAATTTTCAAAATGACAACACATGCAATTAACAGGGATCGCTAAGTCGGGGCGCATCTTCATTTGGCGCGTCAATCTAGTTTTGATCGGCGCGGTTAGTGTACGCGTTCAAAAAAATATATTTTTTGGTAAGTTTTTTCATAGCTTATATTATATCAGGTAGAAATTTTCTTTGTTTTGTATTATTTTAATTTTTTTGTTTTTTCTTTGAATTTTACTTAATTGTATTCAAGTGAAATTAATAAATGGTTAATTACATTGTTGTGCTGTGTATAAAGTATTGATGTGGAATCTATATTTTAACTTGTAAAACCGGGTTAAAAAGTCAACTTAATATAATTTTATAATTTATTGTATTTAAAAATACACAATATCCTTATTTGTTTAATTATAATTCAGTCGTTTCTTACTAGTTTTATAAGATTTTATTAATAAATAATACAAGTGAAACTTAAGCTTCCGTCCGCCCTAATGACTGTCTATAATGAAATCTTTCATTATTTAATGAATATAACAAAAATATTGTTGTATTATATTCTGCTAAAGGAAAGTTTAATCCCCGACCTAAAGAGGGGTGTTCAAGTTTGATGGGCCTGTTTGTTTATGTGTATATCTCTATCTAGAGCAGAGGTCCTTAACCACAGCTCCGCGGACCACTAGTGGTTCTTGGAAGAATTTCAAGTGGTCCACGAGCCATTCCATTACCTCCAGATCAATATAAAAATTTCGTTACCACCCACTAGGGGTGGTCCGCGGTGTAACAAAAATTGTGTCAAATGGTCCCTCAGGACTAAAAGGTTAAGAACCACTGCTCTAGAGAAATTGACTAATTTGATGGCAATTTTTTGCTTAAACTCCTGTCATCTAAATGGTTTTTCAATAAGTTATAAATTGCTGTTAAGCCGTTTATTTATTATTATCAGTCTTTACCAACTGAAGAAAAGTTTTTAAGAGGACTGAAGTTACTTAATCTGACTCACTTTCACAGGGCCAATGGTATTAAAATTTGTTCATACATAAACATTTATTTTCATGGTATTATCAATACTTTATATTACAGCGTCGAATAGTTTAAAAATACTCGGTTTCCAAGGAATTTAAAGTAAATATTGTCGTAGCAACCGACGAGTGAAATCACTAGTTACATGCATGTAGGTATCCATTAACAAATATTTCATGACCTTTTTTATTTTTACATAGATAATTAATAATCTAGCAAAAAAACATTATTATTAATGGTTAAATATATAAACCAAACAACTTTGGCTTCACTATGTCAATGAAAGTATCAATCACTATAATGATATAGATAGTAAGATCATGTAGGTACAAACCTTACATAGGGATCGCGTGTTAGGGCAACTTAAATCATGGCCCATGGAGGTGGGTGGAGAAAGGGGGGCAGCGCATCTGTATAGTCTCTATGCAGATGTCTATGGGCGTCGGTAGTCATGAAAATGGCTACAACTGCTCGTTTGCTCCCCTATACCATAAAAAAAAAATCAAAATTAATAATGTTAATGTATTACTACTAAGCCTCGGCAAAATTACTGTGTAGATATTTGGCAATTTACATTCGCTGCTAAGTTTCGGTGTGTCGGTAGGTATATTTAATGTGAACCAGGAGTGAGGTTAGCATATGTAACGTGTGCCTCCTAAGTGTTCATGTCCAGGGGTTGGGAAGGGATGGGAATTGCTCATTTGTGATAGTTATAAGATCTGGGAGCCTCTAATCAGGTGAACGGTACTCCGTGTTTTAGCCAGAAGTAAGCCCTACATATATCTTCTTTATATAAATGCGTAAGGGACGACGCTATTGCGAGACAAGCCGATACAACGCACAGACGACAGATCTGATCGCAAGGTGAAATTTGGACTTAAAAAAAATCCGTCTCTAACTTAAGGGTAAAATAGATTTTGAAAATTAAAACTTATGCGGGTGAAGCATATGATATAAATTATATACTAGTTGGTTCAACCGAGCAGCCCACTCAGGTGGTGAAAGTGTTGAAGGTATCTACTAGAATGTATCAAAACCACTGCAGTTAAACCATAAATGACAGCTTCAGTAAGCATGGGGCTTCCTTGCTTGCAGAAAGCGACTAACAGAAGTGAATGACGTCGACGAACATGCCTGAAAACAAAAACAAAACAAACAAATCAATGATTTCGATGTCATATCTTCAATATTGTGTAAATATTTGGCTTAAGATGATATTAACCTGGGAACCGAATTATATAAGCCTAGCAAATCGTGAATCTGTTGGTATTACGTTACGAGTATTCGCCCCGTTCGTAGTCTAACGTGTGTGCTGATGTCTGACATTACATATGTCTGAAAGCTTATTTGTTAAAAGTGTTTAACAGTAACAGAGCTTATGATGAGGTGGAGTGTCTCTAAGGAGAACCGATGGTCGTCACGAAGTCAGTATCGATCATAGTCCACTACACCCTGCATTTGGGACGAAAGTTAGCGTATCGAGGCACATGATTAAGGTACTCTGTTCTATTACTCTTGTCAATTCAACTTCCTTAAAAAGGATGAATTTGATGATGTACCATGGAGGATGCCTACTGGTTCGTAGAAATCCAGGATAACGTTGTATATTTATTTATTTACACTAGGGGATTTGTTAGAACAGGCGCGCCCAGTTTAGTCATAATCATCATCAGCACGTTCACTGCCACACACAACCACAATCAGAAGCTGTTGGCACCGAGCGTCTCCCCTTGACCATGACCAGGTCATCAGTTCAGCACCAACACTACACTTTTCGGCGCGAGGTCTCCACTCGAAAACCTTTTTCACACATAGGCTATCACTTGTCTCTTCATCATGCTTACATTCTGTACTATGTCGGTTAGTCTCATTCTAATGCGGAACACCAAATTCCTGATCTTAACTCGTATACAAATCTTGAGCGTAGCTCCGTCCATAGCGTGCTGAGCTACTCTTGAGCTTATGTAAGAAGCCTAGATTTAGCGGAAAGTCTTCAATCCATGTAATACACCCTGATAGAAAACTTACGATTTCAAGTATTTTGAACTCTCGTTCAATCCTCTGCAGGTTCCTAAGCACTGCCTATGCGAGTTGTATTCGGCGATAGACCTCTTTCTTAAAGTGAGAATTACCTAACTTATCAACAACTTCATAAGTTGAGTAAAGGTGCAACATGAACGTTGGACACGATTTTTGTCATTTTAATGGTGGGTCTTAAAATGAACTTAAACAAGAAGACAAGTTTAGGAACTCGATCAAGGCACAAATCTTCCTGCGATTCTACCATGACCACGATATCGTCTGCAAACCGAATTACCTACTTATCAACGACAGCACTTAACCATGACGTTGATGTACCTAATATTATTGAACATATTTTATTATCTATGACGCACATAATAAATATAAAAATTTATTAATGAAAATAAAATAAACAATTTTTTTCTGCGGACAGAAAGGTCAGGATATTCAAAACTATTTTATATCCCTCATTATTAAATAATTATATTTAATATTTTTTAAATAAATTTATTTAATATTTTCGTCGGCGGCGCGTCGCATCATGTTTTGGTTTTGGTTGTTATAATTTCTTTTTTTTTTTTTAGATAGAATCTACGCTAGCAGAACTGAAAGCCCAGTGGAGCTTCGTCTGTATGAGAAATAATTTCTGTTGATCGTGTCCGCCTTAAAACGTAGCTGCCGATAACATTTTAATATTAGGGCTCTCACACATTATGTAGACGCGGTAAGATCTGTATCTGAGCGCTTATCAGCCAATATCGCTATCTACACTGAACTCAAGGAGCACCATTACGCCGATAATTTATATTTTACCGTCAAATATCTAGAGGAACACATACCTTCAAGGATGGTTTTATACGCTGATGAAATCTTATCGTAGCTGCTTAGTGTGTGACAGCCTTTACTCATGTTGATAACACAACCCGTCTACCGCGCGAGCTTAAGCGACCTTACAGAAGGTTACGACTTTTGCCACAGGTCACGCGAAAAAGTGTTCGGACATGATTGTCACCCTGTCCTTATCGATCCGACACATGTTTTAGTTGGCATTGCCACTCTCAAATCTTATAATCCAATTAACACTAATCTCATTTGTTACTTTTATCTGACGTCATTTATTGTGATGTTAATTTTTAGCACATTGAAGTGAATTGTGTAGGAAATAATATATTATATTCTAATAATATAAAAAACATAAAAATAAATATATATATTTCAAAATTAATATAAAGTTAAGTCGAAGCTCAGTTGCTCCTAGGTTTGATTAGACAAAGCTCAAGATTGACATAAAAACTCAGCTCACGATCTTACGTTCGTTCATCATAATAATGTTATATACGAATCTACAGCTAGGAATTACTGCTCATTTCAGCACTTTCAAATCTACTTACTAATACCTCCTTACTTACTTTACACTATAATATCTTTATTTTATATTTGAGATTAATATTACCACCAAGTCTTGGCGTGGACTAGGTAGTACTCATCATTAAAAACAGCACTGAGACATGTTTGTCAATACTAAAAATGAATCTGATTTATGATTTGCTGCATTTTTTTGTTACTACGTACCACATTGAGAAACTTGCTTAGGGTAAGCATGCAAACCCTCTATTGTTAATAATAATTTAAAATAATATTAGTTGTATTTACATTATTACCATGAAAATACAGCTTTATTCCGCCAAATACGAGGATATATATTTTTTTAATTACTAAAATATTTATTATAACATTTTAATCGATCTTAAGCTCAAGCCAAGTTGCGCTTACCCCCTGATACTGCCTCGTGTACCCCCTTAGGGTACGGGTATCACTAATTGGAAATAATGCTCGTGGTATCTGCAAGAGCGAAGCAGAATAGGCACATATTATAGTTGACGAAAATATGACCAAGGACGAATCATTAAGAACAATTTGGCTGTTAAACTCTTGATTGACCTGACACGTGTTTGAATTAGGCATTAGATTATGTTCGAGCTTTAATTAACCCGTAATCAACTTCTTCAGACGTTGAAATTGAAATTGAAGTCCCGAACAAATAAATTAATGTCGGATAAATGACTGAAAGATTAATTGTATAGCTATGTGTTATGTAAGGCTAGTTTTAATTTATATTTTTTCTTGTTCTAAATAAGATATTTCAGTGTTACAATTAAGCTACAATACACATGCTTAGAGGTATATTTCATTTCACTGACGGTAACTTGACTGATCTTCGGCGGCTTAAAATAAATTTTTAACGAAGCACTGAAGATGTGGCTGATTTTGTAAGAGATTACCCGTAGAGAAGTCTTTAGCTAGTCTTCGTCGGTTCCTGTGATGATTCAGGAAGCCAAAGCTTGTTGTCGCAGAACTTGCTTGACAAGTGGAAGTTCCATCCAAGTATCTATCTATCGTCAAAGATACCTCGTATTCTCTGAAATATAGATTTACTCACATTAGGTATGTTTTCTATAAACAGTATGATTATAGGTGTTGTAGAGATTACGGATGATTGAATTAAAAAAATATGTGACTCTTAACTCCATTGTATCCATCCACACACCTACCAGACAGAAAATAGGTGGTGCCTACCCATATCATCGTGGTCAGTGACGTGGATGGAGCAGACAGATCTGCTTCTGTCTATGCACCGTGAAGCTCACGTCATTTTCAACATCATATTGTCAGATTAAATGATCAATTTGTTTACTTTAGGTATCTTATTTTTTTTGCATTTGGTTATTTTTTACAATTTTTAGTCAGTTTTAGTTATTTTTATGAACAATTCGTTTAATTTAATTTATCTTTTTTTTTTGCTTGTTTTTTAATCACTGTTATTTTTATGAAGTTGTGCCCGTTAAATCTGAATCAGTGAACTTACGCGTGTGGTCTGCCATTTGACATTATACCTTGCTTTCGTTATCATATCTGCATTTTGCACTGGCTCGTCACATTGACCTCAAATGTCTCAGCGACTGTAGGTGGCTGGTGAATGATAAACTTTAATACTAACTATTACTACTGACTCCGATCTCGTCATTTCATGTTATTTCATAAAGTCAGGATTAATATTCTATTATTCTATCATTTTATTTATGTTAGGCCTACACCTGGTGTCATGGTCTTACCTAGGTACAACTTGGGGCACAATTTAAACCTAAACATTTGTTAACAACATTACGTGGACTAGGCGGGTTCTTGTACTGTTAATTAACTTCTTTCACTACTTAGGTAATCTTATTAATATTATAAATGCGAAAGTTTGTTTGTTTGTTTGTTTGTTTGTTTGTTACTCCTTCACACAAAAACTGCTGAACCGATTTTCATGAAATTTGGCACACACATAGAGAGTAACTTAGATTAACACATAGGATAGTTTTTATCCTTTTCCACCATATTGAAATTACGCGAGTGAAACTGCGGGGCGCAGCTTGTACAAAATAATGTTTCATTTTGTTTCTCATACCAATAATTTTCATTATATTTTCTCCTTCTTATGCTAGGTAAAAATATGTTAGATTCAAAGTAATAATAAATAAATAATAATTCCTAATAATCTTCAATCACGTCGAATTCCTTCAGTGGTATACAAGTAAAAGCCGACAAAGATTATAGTTCAACTGACTGACATAGTTTTATTCGAAATATATGTATATGCATAATATTTAAAATTGCATTGAAAAATTTAAATAATTAATTTTATCACAAACTACGTCATTCAACTATCTACGTCATTCAATTGGGATGCATACTTTTTAGATAATGAATACACTTAATTAGTAAATTTAGATAACAACTATTTTATACACTTTCAGCTAGGTAAAATAACTTAAATCGCTTGCAACTTCTTGCATCGTTATATCTGAGAAACGGTGGCTTTTAAGAATATTGATACCTTTTTTTATAGATGATTTTATTATGTATATTTTTTATCTGAAGTATTTGGCGATAAAACTTATCGTTTTGAAGAAAATTGCGAAATACCGTGTGACGTTTGACTGGAGTAGTACTAACTATGGAGTATTTTGAAATTTTGTTTATAATTGTGTTTTGAACCACTGTACTCATTTTCAGCTTGATGGGAATTCATGTAACTTCGAATGTCTAAATTGACCGGACTATATTATTCTAGACAAATTCTAAACAAATTTCATCCAAATCCGTTTATACTTTGTGCGTCAAATAGTAACAAACTTTCGCGTTTATAGTTAGTAGAAAGTAAGAAATCCTTACTAGTTAGTAAGGACATAGAAGATTGTAATAAACGTGAACGAGATTGGTGCGCCAGTGCTTCTAAGTCAGGGCTAGGGTTGGACCGTAATAAATGAAACGTATTTTTTTTATTGCAAACATAATTTTGAATAAAAGTATTTTGATATAATTTCAGAATATCTATTTCTGTGACATATAATGTTACTAATGGCTATTGTTGATGAATTTAGTTTGAAATTTATCGTAGAGTGAAATAATATACATAAATAAATGAAAACATACCAACGATTAGGATCCAATTGTGTGTCCATAGAGATAACTGTCGAGTGAACCTGACCTACGTCACACCGCGCGAGCCTGAAGACAACATGGACGCTGCCTTCAAGTTCCACATCACTCGTCGTCGAGGCAATCACAATATGGCCGACATATCGGACTGTAATCTCTGTCTATATTATGGCAATCTTCCACAACTGTATATTTTTAGAGAGACCGAGAAAGCAGTCTGAGACGTTTGGTGATCACCGCCGCCCATAAGCATCCGCACTGATATAACTTATGCAATTTGTATGCCTTCCTATACTACACCACCCAAAGGGTCACAGGCCTCCCATGAGCGGTACCCCGGTCGTGTCTGCGGGGGTGAGGCCAGTTTGCAATTTTAACATAAGTATAGGACTTATAACCACCTCGTACAAAAAAATAGGTAGGTTTATAATATACGTATTATTTTGCTCCTTTCTCTGAAGACACCTATTTCGTAGTTGTCGTCCTCACCTGAAGTCAGTTGTCCATTTGCCACCACGTATCGATATAACAAGTCACTTCTACTCTTGTTATCCTCCCAATCAGTTATTTTTTTGGGCAGCTCGGTCACGATGAAAAGCTCTTGCAAATCCGACCAACATCCCTTTTAGAGCTGCAATTTCACAGACCTGCATACAAACACTTGAAACTTATAAAACACATTGAATCTTATAAAAACACATTGAAACTTATAAAATTACGAGGTGTATTTCGTCGAATATAAAAAAATGTAATTCAATTTTAAATTTTTTAAAATTTAGTTTAAAATATTCGGGAAACTTATTTCTGGTTAGATTTTATGAATAAGACCTAAGGACTTTCAATAGTTCAATATTAACAAGCAATTTCAATTTCTGTAAATTAAATCTTTGCCAATAACAAAACATTTTGATACCATTCCATACAATTTCCTACTTAACAGCCAATACCTGCCTGTTCGTCAGGATGTAGGCCTCCTCTTTCACCTCACTCTGTTCGCATGTTTCCCTTGTCTACTTTTTTCCCATGATGGCTACGATGTTGGCTGTCCACACAGTCTCTCTCTCTCTCTACACACCTAAAATTAATTCTCCTTTCATTATCAAATATTTCTCTCATATGAAAATTCTAGATCCGTAAATTGTGAATCAATGCGTAGTATTGATAGAACATCATTATTATGTTATTGTTTATTATTATATAATATTGTTATTGTAATGTTATTCACCATAAAATTATATGTTGCTTGTAATAGAAAAAACACAAAATTGTAGATCATAATGATAATTACGCGATGCATGTAAATTACGATTGCTATAAAAACCCGTCTTCTTACGGTGACGGCTATCTTACTAACTGTAGTCACAATCACACTGTTTTAACATAGACGCCAGTTATGAAACACCTAGTGTAAGAAAAATCGACATATATAAGTATTTTCAGATGATAGAAAAATGTTTCTGAATGTAAGTAAAGTTTTTCAATTATCCGTAATTTTGAGGTGATTATCTAGTCAATTCATATAAAAAGCTATTAGCTACGCAGCTACGTAGAATACTGTCTTCAAAAATCTAAAGTTGTATGTTTGATTTCTTTAAAATAATTAATAACGAATAACGTGTTTCTTGGGAATTATTTATGTATAAGAAAATTGTAAGACATTATATATTGGGCTACATCATATAGTATTAGAGATAAATTCGAGTAAAAAAACAATACCTACTGTTTAAGATTGTTACAAATTATAGGCGAATAAAAAATAATATTCTTTTATAATTTAATTAAGTACCTACATCTCAATTTACAATATATCTGTTGCAATACCTTTTCATTTTGGCGAAGTTCAGCCAATGGGCACTGTACTTGCACACGATAAGTCTGCATCACAGATAATGATGGATACTCGTAATATCTGTTAGATAAATACTATATACGAGTATATTTGATTCATTGGATAGTGTACGGATCGAAAAGTGCCCGGAGATATTTCAAGAACCATGTGGAAGTTTGGTGTCTGGATAGAATGGAGGTAGGAAAACTTTTTAAGATCCGATTAGCATGACTATTTTTAGCTATTCTTTTGTTGAATCGTCAGAGTGATTATAATTTAGTGTTGAAAATCACCAAAATTAAACATATGTAATACTTTTTACTATTTGTTAAACAAAAAAGGTGGTTATTAGTTCCATTTCAAGCATTTATTTTAAATAAATAAAAATGCTGCTAAGTATACGCTAATTTATTGTGGTTGATCTGTGATAAAAGGTGACTTTGAATAATTAAAATGTATATATTATTGTTTGAGTATAAGTTCAGCTAAAGCGCCACTTGTTATCTTTAGTTAAGTAAATATAATTATAAGCACGAGAAGGCGTATATTCAATTAAAAGTTCAATTTATTAATAACATCTTAATAAAGTAGTCGGAACAGACTAAATAATATAATTTATTATCGACGATTAGCGCAGCTAGCGCTTACACTAGGTATCTTATGTAGGATCCGCCCCCAAAGATGCTGCCACCTTGCAGTGGCACGACCCCTGCTTGCGTGCGACATGACAGAGTCATCCCCAAGGCTATGCCGGACAGGGCTACCCATACCGGACAAGCTTGGGGGAGAAGAGTAGCTCAACTGAGGGATCTCTTACCGTCCCTCTGAATCAGCACCAGACGACTGCAAGGATTCGGATGGCTGTCGGTCCGACTTCGGACAGATTGATAGAGTGCTACTTTGGAGCACAGAGGCCAGGGGTCAGGATGGATACCTGACCCCATTGCATGGTTCCGACGTTGTAGTAGGGACTGTTCAGAGGATGGGAGGAGAAGTCTGGCCTCTTCGTCGAAGCCAGCGAAGTCGTTGGAGTGTCAATGGTGGGATTCTATTGCCTGCAGATTAAGGCAGGAGTTTAGTTGGTATTGCGCTAAGTGTCGAGTCCGACATAGATCTAGGGACCACCCGGGCTCCTAGGCATCATACGTAAATGTATTTCCCTTGCGTCTAAAAAAAAGGAATTGAGTTATTCCGAGAAGACAATCTTAAAAGCTGAGGGAAACAATCAACAGAGATAAAGGATGCAATGTAAACATCTGATTAATACAGTTTTTATATCTACTAATGATTATGTAAATTGTTATTCTATCTGAGTGATGATCAATTATCATTTAATTACATATTAGTCGATACTTTTCCGAGCCGCCGCCGTCGACTGACGCCGTTGTCTGTTAGTTGCAACGCCTCAGCCTTGTTTCCTTTTTTTATAGTATGAGAGAGCAAACGAGAAATTGGAGTCTTTTTATGACTACCGACGTTCATCGTCATCGATTGTTGCGCAGATCCATTGCCCTTCTCCTCAACTTGGCCCAACAAGTTATTATTTTACGTTTGGAACTAGAGAGAACTTGGACTAGAGAAAAACACCACTGTGATTGCGATCATACAATTCCAGATATGCGTCAGATACCTTGTGGCTTTTGGCCGACTCCCAAAGAGAGATGTATGTAAGATTCACCAACCATTTTCAGAAAACTTTTACAGCCGAAAATATATCACTATGTCAGTTGACATGTGCCCAGCATCAGCTTACTCGCGTAGATGCACTCGACGGTCAGTCAAAGCAATATTTTTGTTAACAATGTCTTCAGAAGTAACTTCAATAGTTGCGAGATATCGTTGGTCGTACATAAAGTATGTTCACAACGGAAATCTGTGAACCACTTATGTCCCATCCAGATGGCATGAGACGGCGCTGAATTCCCGTAATATTTTTCCAATTTGTCCTCGGTCTGCTTCATAGTTTTTGCACATAATACTTAATACTTAATTATTATTTATACACGAAATTCAGATTCATCCATTTCCTCCAAACTTCTTTTATTTTTTAAATACGAAAAAATTAATACTGTTCTTATGATAGATTTTAAGCAAGTGAAACCGCGGGTCTCAGCTCCCTCTTGCAACCTTTGCATTCTTCTGCATAAACTAACATAGCTAAAACACGAACTAAACCTTTCTATTCTTTCTATGGATGACATAATACAATATACCAAACTACCTTTAAATCGTTTGTTTTAAAGCAAACCAAAATATTAATCTACCCTACGCATAAAGTGTCACATATTTGTTCTATCGTTTGCTTCTTTTGAGTATAAAGGTATAAAAGCCAAAATAAGATTAGAGTATATAACGAGTGGGAGGAAAAGGTCAACTTCGATATGGAATCCACAACAATACATTTCATTTTTATTTGCTTGCAACTAAATCAAAACCGTATCGTAAGTACATTATAAATTAATTCTCTCGATAACCTCTGTATAAAAACATTGATTAAGTACTTATTAATCTAATATATAAAATTCTCGTGTCACAATAGGGAATACGCATGTATTTTTTTTATATTTTTAAATGATAATTTATATAATTACATTAATGTAAAAAAAATACCAGCGCTGAACAAACAATATTAAGTTCAAAAAAAATGTTTCAAATTAGTAGGCCGATAACAGCTTTTTAA
>LUGF01059220.1:665175-676502 GCA_001625245.1 Calycopis cecrops
CAGAGGATATTCTCGCGAGGAGAGCCTCACAGATACAAGTGGAGCAGCTCGGGCCGTACGTCTTTAGAGAGATTCACAAAAAGGTTAGTTTTTTTGTAGTTATAATAGTAGTAAAAATGGAATCCTATTACTATGACTTCACTGTCCGTCTGTCCGTCCGTCCGTTTGTCTGTCTGTACGTCACCAGGCTGTATCTCATAAACTCTAATAGCTCGAATACTGAAAATTTTAAAAATTATGTATTTCTATTACCGCCATAAGTAATAATTGTAATAATGTACAGACGGAACCCTTCGTGCGCGACTCCGACTCGCAGTTGGCCGGTTTTTTGTTACAGCTGCTAGTTATCATAAATTAAATTACGCATACCCGACATCATGAAAAAAATTAAAATTTATTTTATTTACGTCTGTACCAAAGGCATTTGTTGATGCTCAAAGATTCTATCAACAATTATTTCGCCATTATCCTTTGTTTGCAATAATAAATGATTGCGACAAACACTCATGATCATTTATAATTATGAGAATTTAGTTTTATAAACGATTTTATCTACACTAATGTTGTAACATTCTACTTATGTTTTCAATACTTGACTTATAATAACTAATATTATAGCTCAGACAACAAAAAACTCAATTTAAGCAATTTGACAAGATGTTATAATATCCAAATCGATATCGTAAAATCTCATTATAACACTGTGAGAGCGAGAGAGAGAGAGTGAGTGGTGAGAGAGCCTTATGTCAAAATCTTCTTCTTCTCTTCCTCGTTTGTGATAAGGTCTCTCCATGTTATGCCGAGTATGCTTCGAAGACAGCGCAGGTGGAAAGTATTTACTCGACGTTCGTGTTTTGCATACGACGTCCAGGTTTCTGCTCCGTACAAGAGGGTGTTGAGGACACAAGCCTGATAAACAAGCATTTTGGTACCCACTGTAAGATGTTTGTTGTCCCACACTCTTTTACGCAGCTTTCCGAACGTGGTAGCCGCTTTGCCGATGCGGTTGTCGATCTCCACATTTAGTGAGAGATTGTTCGACACGTGCGATCCCAAGTAGCAAAACCGATCGACTACTTCCAGAGGAGAACCGTCCAGTAAGATTACTGGTGGCACCACCTCTCCCTGCGCTAGCACTACGGTCTTCTTCGCCTTTATTGACATCGAGAATATCGCGCACGCTCTCGAGAACCTGTCCATGAGGCACTGGAGTTCGACTTCGCTGTGTGCGACAAAAACGGCGTCGTCAGCAAACAGAAGACTGTGTATGTAGAAGTCCTCGCGGAGACGTTTGGACTTGAGAAGTCCGATGTTAAAAAGTTTCCTATCAGTCCTTGTGTGCAGATGGGTACCCTGTTCAGCATCGCCGAAAGCAACTTTCAAAAGCAGCGAGAAAAATATGCCGAACAGGGTAGGTGCCAAGACGCAGCCCTGGCGGACACCTCTACGAACATCGAAAGGAGCAGACGTGTCGCCATTGAATACAACAGCTCCCCTCATGCCCTCGTGGAAAGACTTGACGAGACTCAAGAGCTTAGGCGGACATCCAACCCTTTCGAGTATTTTGTATAGCCCCTCTCTACTCACCGTATCAAAGGCCTTGTTAAGGTCCACAAAAGCAATAAGTAGAGGGGTTTGCTGCTCTCTACACTTCTCCTGAACCTGGCGCAGTGTGAATATCATATCCACCGTTGAACGCTGTGCACGGAAGCCGCACTGAGCCTCGGGATATACGCGGTCGGCGAGTTTCTGGAGTTTGCCCAGAACAACACGGGCTTTGCCGACAATGCTAAGAAGGGATATGCCACGGTATATATATATGGTGACAATATTAGCATCGCGCATGTCTTGCGGAACGCTTCCTTCTTCCCAGCATTTTAAAAGATGGTTATGAAGCACAGGCAGGAGACACTTTATTTTGAGTACTTCTGCGTGGACAAAGTCTTTCCCGGGGCTTTTACCGCTCTTGAGCTCTGTGATGGCTTGATGTATCTCCGCTAAAGTGGGTACGGCGTCCAGCTCGTGCCAGATTGCTAATTCGGAATTTGATCCACTGCTACTGGCTGAATGTCGACTGCACACGAATAGAGGCCGGTGTAGTGTTCTACCCAACGCTTCAGCTGGCGACTGCTATCGGTTATGATAGTGCCGTCAGCCTCCTTTAGGGGTGTCGATTTTTTTGGTAAGGGACCAAGAGCTCTTTTAATTCCCGAGTATACCCCACTAATGTTGCCTGTGTCAGCACTTGCTTGGATACTTTGGCAGAGCTCCCTACAGTATGCGTTAGTGATAAATCGCGTATTGCGCTGAAGGGATGCCTTCGCCTTAGTTAGCTCAGCACGTGTTCTGTCACAGGGGGAGAGGCGATAGTTTAGGGCTGCTGAGTGCTGAGCGTTTTGTATCGATAAGGGCCTGCAGTCGCTCTTGATTTTCGAGGAACCAGTCTGGGGATTTTGTTTTTTGGTACCCAAAGATACTACAAGCTGTGTCGGTGCAGAGGGCTTTAATCCTCTCCCATTCATCCTCGATAGACGCGTTTTTGTCCCAAGTTGCCAGTACCTGTCGCACCCTGCTCCCAAAAGTATCCAATGCCTCGGGGTCTTTGGTCTTAGTCAGACACATTTTCTTTTTGCCCAAGGGTAAGAAGAATGAATCTTCATGGAAACTAGGCGAGCCACTGTTACTACCAGGGAGTGGTCACTATCGCAGTCTGCGTTGTGGAATGAGCGAGTATGGAGAGTTTATTTTAAGTCCTTCTTTCGAGTAAGAGTAAGATCGAGTTGGTGCCAATGTTTGGATCGGGGATGCATCCAGGAGACTTTTCTCATGAACTTGCCTTTAAAGTAGGTGTTGGTAACACACAGCTGATGCTTAGAGCAAAATTCCAACAATAGTTGCCCGTTGGAGTTTTGCTTCCCCACGCCGTGATTACCTAGGCAATCGGGCCAAGAGGTGGTGTCCTGTCCAACACGGGCATTAAAGTCTCCCAGGAGAAACAGTCGGTCACCTGGGTGAACCCCGCGCACCGCTTCGTCCAGTTGATTGTAGAATTGTTCTTTGGCTACAGTTGTTGAGGGAAGTGTTGGAGCATAGGCAGAAATAATGGTGACAAACCCGCAAGAGGTGTTAAGGCGCAGGACCATTATGCGCTCGGAGATACCCACAGGACTCTCAATCGTAGATAGAATGTCATTCCTGATTGCGAATCCTATTCCGTGCTCGCGAGTATCCACCGCATCTTTACCCTTCCAGAAGAAGGTGTACCGTGCTTCCCTGATTAAACCTTCATCCTCGATCCTGGTCTCTTGCAAGGCACATATAGCCATATTTAGCCTTTGAAGCTCTGTGGCGATGATGGCTGTTTTGCGCAGATCTTGTGCGCCATCTAGACTTCCACTGATGTTCGGGAAGCCTGTCCTTATTGTGCGGACATTCCATGTCGCAAAACGTATGTAAGTGGGGAGGGTTTTATTTTTAACAGGTGTTTGAGGCACAGCGTCGGTCTTCTAGTTTTGGCTAGTGTTCCGTACACCCAAGCGAAACAAACCTACGCCGAGGCGGACCAGTACCTTACAGACCGAGGGCTGCTCAGTTTATAGCGGGCGGTAACTGGTCAATGGATCTGCGATGGATCCTCCCACTGTCAAGAGTGACCCCTGGCGTCTGCACCTACGCCCATTTGCGCAGACTTATAACCGGTGACTGTCACTCCCCGTGTTGTTTTCCACCTGATGGTCGGGTGGGCGAAGTGTCCTCTCCGCGAAAGCTGCTATGCCTGGGACATAAATAAGGCTATACGTGCTTGCCCAGCACACGTGTCACCCTCTAGGCCTAGCTGGCGTGATCCACAGGAACGACAAGTCGATACGTGCGGCACCAGTTCAGTTGCAGGAATCTGCGGCTTGTGCCTAACGGAGATGCCATACCGGGTTTGTTTTCGGAGTTTTCCTTCTCCTGGACAGACATCAAGATGTGCGGTCTGTTTCTCCAGGTTATATTAAGGTTCCAAGGTGTTGTCTGGAATCCTTTTACTCCCGTAATTTGTACCTTAGTCGCCTTTTACGACACCTCGGTAAGAATGAGGACGGTGCTATTCTCACGGCGGCCACCATACGCCAATACATTGTATAATATATTGCGATATTAAAATGGAGTGGGGTGATAAAGAGAACAGAATCGCTGTGACTGCATTACACAAAGTAGGTATTGCGCAAAATGCAATTTTTTAAACTCCCCTACACTTGGTATTATTACTATTAATAGAGACTTCCTCTGTTTGTGACAGAGAAAGATTTGCCCGTCCACGTAGTGTTTGAACGAAAAAGGTGGTCAAAGCAGTAAGGGAAAGAATTCGAAGAAATCTTGCCGAAAGCAAAAGATTTTATCTCAGGAAATAAGGATAGCATCTAGAACCATGTCGCGTATTTTAGGAGAGACTTAGGATTTGCAGCCTATAAGAGGCCTGTTGGTCATTTCGTAACTGATAAATAAAAGATGAATAGGTTGGTAAAATAGAAATAACTAATGAAGCGATACGCAAAGGGAGATCCGGAAATTTTTTTTTCTACGAATGAGACAATTTTTACAATGGACTATTTATCAGTATTAAAAATAAAAGCTTATTAAACTTAATATTTATTTATAATATTATTTTTAAGTCATTATGTAGTGAAATAATTTGTAAATAATTAAATCAATACATTATTTCTAAATATATTTTTTTTCAAAGCGTATTTTTTTATTCATGAGTCACGTGACTCGAAACGACGTAAAATTGACGGTGACGTAACACATACGTGAGCCAACAAATCATAGAGGCTGCATTCCGGAATCTACTGATAGTACTAGTTAATTACTTTAAAATTTAACATATTTTTTCTGTATTCTGTAATTTGACTAATAAAATATATTTCATTTATTCATTCATTCATAGTACTAGTCACTTGTCTAATTTCTACCTCAACTCATGGATTTGATAACTGACAACAACAACAAAAAAGATCCTAATAGTATTACTGACAGTGATTTTTGGAACGCTACAAAGCTAATAGTTCACAAGACGCCATTTTGCTTAAAGAAGCGTTTTCGCGAGTTTTATAAATTATATCTTTACAGCAAAAATGATGTTTGTAATTAATGATTTTTTAATAATAAACTTTGTGATCACTTTATATCAGGTGACCCAACTGCTCGTTTGCCTCCTATGCTATAAAAAAATTGAAATAAAACTTATCAGTATTAAAAACAAAAAATTGTATGTTCCTTAATCGCTGATAAACATTCTGGAGCGGTTTTTGAAAACTTGGAAATTAGCCTATTGAACAACACTTTAACAAACAAAATGGCCATACGCTGAAATGACCTTATGCTCAAAGCTCTACGGAAGCTTCTCAATTAGTTGACAGAGTGCAAAGTGGGCACTATCCGACTTCAGTGATGGTTTGGTGGGGAATGTTAGCTATGAAGGAGTGACAGACATATTTTTGTGAAAAAGGTATCAAAACATCGGCACTATTGTATCAAGCCATTCTTGAGAAGTTAGAACTTGAAGAGTTAAGCCCTTTACATAATGTTCAATAATCAAGTATGGTCCTTCCAGCACGACTCGAGGCCAGATTATAAAGCTAGGTCCACGAAGTCTTGGTTGGAATCGAACGTCTCGGACTTCATCAGAGCTGAAGAATGGCCATCGTCTAGTCCCGGTCTTAATCCGCTGGATTATGATTCATGGTGAGTTTTAGATAGTACAGCTTCCTCTAAACGCCATGATAATTTGGAGCCCCTAAAACAATCCACACGATTGGCAGTGAAGAATTTTCCAATGGAAAGAGTGCGTGCTTCTATTGATAACTGGCCTCAGCGTTTAAAGGACTGTATTGCAGCCAATGGAGACCACTTCGAATACACTTTTTATATTTTTAATTGTAAAAGTAAAAAAACAATGTAAAAGTAATAAATGTTATTTGTAATTAAAAACAATTTTTTTTTTCTTTGTAATAGAACTTATGGCTAGACTAGGTATATCTTTCTTCATTATAAATACTCAATATCTTTCAATTATTAATATTTAAATAATATTTCACTAACAATAACTTCTCTAAAATATTACGCCTTTAAAAATTCCTTTCTGAAAATGTGTCACAAAACTAACAGTCACTATTTTTCTTTAATTAAAATATTTATAATTTGATCGCGACGAAGATTATACATTTACTAAATGTAATCTTATCATCAAAAGTCATTCAACTTGAATCTAAGGAGATACTCTTTTTCAATCAAAATAAAAAGATTAAGAAATTATTTTAATTTAAAGAATACAATAAATCTGTACCTTTTTTTGGTAACGCATGGGAATTACTTGCGCTATCCAGGAATCCGAAAACCGTAAAAAGTCGGGCTCGGCAATTGAGTTGCCCCTACTGACGAAACTCCTACGGGTGCCTTCACCCTCCTTAATTGGAGGGTCCCGGATCTACAAGAAACAGGATCCCTCCAGCGACAGGCCTTCCTCGGCGAAGAGGTCAGTCCTTTCCTTGGGCTGCCTTTCAACATTGTCTATCCCAGTCCAAATTGGACCCGGCGCTAGATCCAATCACCGCCGCCCTCTGCTAATTTGGAGGGACAGGAGGAGGACCGTCAGTCAAGCTTCTCTTAGTATGGCCTCTCCCCCAAGTCTGTCCGGTATGGGTAGCCCGGTATGAGTAGCCGACATAGCCTTGTGAATCACAGAGGCACGCAAGATCTCTCCTCCACGACAAGGTGGCAACATCTACGAGGAGGAATGAATCTGCACCTAACCTAGCCAATATTTCTTAATGCTGAAACCAAACAATTTTAATCCGAATCTCTCTATAAATTAAAGCTTATTATTTTATATAGCTTAAAATGCTTGCTTTTAAATTAACAGTGGCAGAAAATTAAATACGTATCAGATTTTTTATAAAAAAAGACTGAAGTTCACTAATATTTAGGTAAACACCGCTGAGTTTGTACTCAGGTCAGGGCTAGCTTTGACCGACATTCAATGGGTATCTTTTAGACTTTAAAATCCTAAGGTCAAAAAGGGATCCTATTACAATAAATTACTATGACCATCAAGCTATACGTTTCTAAAGCAATTTCGCAATAATAAAAAGAAGAGAAGAAGAAAAAGAAATGAAAAGCAAAGGGCAACGGCTCTGATGGCGGCAGACTGATATAAAAGTTTGAATGTTATCGGTCATTTGCAATAGACTTGTACTAATTAACCGATCATATTGATTAAACACACATAATAATATTATTTAATATTAGTCATTGCCAGTTACTTCGTACCTACACAAGGAATTATATGTATACAAAGAGCTTAAGCGGTGAATTAGGGATAAAACTAACGCTTGGCTGTTTCGTTATTTACTTCAGAATCTAAATGTCTGCATCACCTCCATGATGGTAGCGAAACGGCGAAGCCTACGCCTAAGGGTCGGTAGAGTTAAGCCGTGTAGATTCAGAATCTTGGCTCTACATGATACCTGATATATTTTATTAATTTTATGTCTGTCTTTCGGTCTTAAATAATCTGGGTTGGAAAGATTTTTTGAGTGATGATAATACATGGCTGCTCGGTGTTGAATTTTTAAGTCTACTCGTTGGACTCCGGCAAGATCAGGTAAGGTAGCGTGCTGACCGTGCGATAGGCCTTACATAGAAAAATTAAAGTATAGTCTTTGCGGCGCCTATGGTAGCTTTGTTAGCTCACACTGGAGATCCGTAGCATATACTTCCTACCTAAGTGTTTATTCTAAGTAAATAGGATACTAACATACAGACGATTATTTATAATTTATAATAATTATCATCATCTTCATCAACATCGTCATCTTAAGAACTGTCCATCTATATTTATCTAATATATAAAATTCTCGTGTCACAGTTTTCGTTGCCATACTCCTCCGAAACGGCTTGACCGATTCTCATGAAATTTTCTGAGCATATTGAGTAGGTCTGAGAATCGGCCAACATCTATTTTCCATCCCGATATTCCCACGGGATCGAAAGTTACGCGGGTGAAACCGCGGGGCGCAGCTAGTATAAGTATATAAAACTCAAACGTGACATAGCCATCTATCAACGCACAGCCCAAACCACTGTACGGATCAAGCTGCAATTTGGCATCCAGGTAGATGTTATGATGTAGGCATCCGCTAAGAAAGGATTTTTTGAAATTCAACCCCTATGGGGAAATAGGGTGTTGAACTTTATATGGATTTCTTAGAAATTAAACGCGGGTGAAACCGCGGGGCACAGCTAGTTTATTATATAATTTTGCTGTGCAAAAGATAATAGAACATTTTTTCCACAGGTCAATATAACGTGGAATGAAAACAGCACAGTGACCTTCCGGAACCAGCGCTGGTGGTACTTCCAGCCGGACATGTCTAACGGGAGCCTGTCCGACATGGTCACCAGCATCAACCCCATTATTGCGGTAGGTCAATTCGGATAGTTCCATTCTACAAACATGAAATATTTGTGAGGTGATATAAAATATTAGAAAAATATAAAAAACCCCCAGCAACAACCAAGAAAAAACCGCGCGCAAGGCAAATCGAATGGTAATAATATAGTATAGGTCAATTTATTGGTAGACAAACCAATTAAACCAAGGGGTCTCCTCGTACTTATTTGATTGATTTTTTGCCTATCTCTGAATCAAGACAGCTTTATTATGAGCTATAAGGCTTCGTCCAGGACGGCAGAGTTTAAAGCGGACGGCGCGGTGTTTACTACGTCAGGCGGCCATGCAATTCACCAAGACGCTTTAGACGCTTTAGAAGCTTAAAACGCTTTAGACGCTGGCGTCCAGGCCGCAGCCTAACACGCTCAATAAGCCGTAAGATATCATTCATCTTGCATGCATATTGCATAGGTTATCATGATTTCAATCGGGGCTAATGATGCGTACGGTATAAAGCTATCATGATTTAAGTCGTGGCTAGTGATACATACGGTATAAATCATGATTTAAGTCGTGGCTAGTGATGTTTACGGTATAAAGCTATCATGATTTAAGTCGTGGTTAGTGATGCATACGGTATGAAACTAACTATAGGTAATAATTTATGTCGTGGCTAGTGATGAATACGGTATAAAACTACCTAGGTGTACTTAGGTAATGATTTATGTCGTGGCTAGTGATGCATACGGTATATTAAGGCGCTATGGGTCCCAATTGCGATCCGCCTAGTTAGTTTTGCGTGGACGGCGCTCGAAAATAGAGACAATATTTAGATAAATATTATTTTATAAAATTAACCATACGCTTATTTAAAAAAGTGACTCCTAAAATTTCTTCAATTACTTATTGGGAATAGATACATATTTTAGTTGTGGATATAACTTTCATACTTATTGAATAGTATAGATTTAAAAATTGATGGAAACGTCAAAAAAAGTGTTTTTCATTAAAGTTTACGATTTTTTTCTATCGAGGCAAAATTCTTTAATCGTGTTTCGACGACCTAAGCACTATGCCGTATTTTGTTAACATTAACCACAGCTAAAAAAAATATGATAATCAATAGTTTTTAAAGGTTACGTTTTGAATATACGTGAGCACGGATTGACAGATTTGGAGCCCATTAGCTGTCTTGGTTTATGTTGTGGCTGGTGATGCATACAGTATACAGCTATCATGATATAAGTCGTGCCTAGTGATATTTACGGTATAACCTGTCATGACTTATGATGCATATTACATTTTAAGCTATTATGATTGGCGTAACGGGGAATAGGAAATAGGTATGGATATTGTGTAGGCTATCATTGAAAGCTAGATAAGACTTCAGGTTTGACCAAGAGCGATCAGGATCCAAATCATCCAATTGTATTTTTAATCATCTATGAAACCATCGAAATACCCATATATATTTTCAACCAAATCAGTTCAACCGTTTCGGAGTTTGTCCGTTTTCACATGAGAGAGAAGCATTTGTCCGCGTTAAAAATTAGCCTATGTCCATCATGAATAATATCGGCTTCTAACGGTAAAATATTTTTTCAGGACGGTCCAGTAGTGTCAGAGCCTATTCATACAAACAAACAAGCCTTTCCTCTTCATAATATTAGTTTAGATTGTAATTGCATCATTTGTCACATTATGACTTCCTATCCAACTAATTAATTAGTCCAAAAAAAATATTATTAATAATTTAATTGGATATCCTCAAATTCAAGATGACAGAAAATTAAATGTTTTATGCAAATTTTTATACAACCTATCGATATTAATTATAAATTTCATCAATATAATATTGGGTATCCTCCATATTTATCGTATTATGGTACTATATGTAAATAATATTTTGAATATGTTATAATATACCTATAGAGATATGCCGACTATTACTTTGGCCGGCTAACTGACTAGCCGGCTAGCCGAGTAATCGGTCGTAAAATGGCCGACTAGTCGGCCGACTAACCGATCATTGTTCACACATTTTTATATTTTACATTTATTAGGGTTACAATTACACTAGTTTACATAGTTTTTATACGATTTATATAAAATGAAACGTATGGTTTTATCGTTTTAGGGTCAATTCACACCAAAAGCGCGGCGAAGCGCAGCGAAGCGCAGCGAAGCGAAGCGCAGTTTATGTGTCATATGAATTTTAACTTTATAATAATTACTATGATATTTATTATCGTATGAGAAACTCGAACGAGTCGCGCGGATTCCCGCGACTGCGCGAGTATTCGCTGGAATCCGCACGGAAGTCGCGAGAATTCGATAATAAGTACTACAGTAATGAAAATAAAGTTTAAATTTATATGACACTGAAAGTGCGCTCCGCTTCGCCGCGCTTTTCGTGTGAATTGAGCCTTAGACATTCTGACCCGAAAAAAAATATGGAAAAAAATACACATCAAAATTTTGAGATATTCTACTTCAGAAATTGGAATATCCTAGATTCCTAAAATATTTGCAATCACAAACATACAAATCAAATCGCAAAATTGATACTTGAATTTTCTATAAGTTTTCAGACACCATGGAAAAATCTGTAGAAAAAAATTTGTCAAAGTGTAACATAAGACCAAATTATGCCGAAAAATTTGTATTTTACCACTTTTAAGTAAAAATTTCTTGAAAACCTGACGTGATAGCCCAATTTGACGGTTGAATTTTGAATTGACTGTCTAAAACTTTTTGAAAATAGATCTACCTATTTTTTTTGTTTCATCAATTGTATGTAATGTGTGTATCAAATTTCTAAACTAGTGTTATCATTGGAGTTACTTATGAAATTAGTGAAAACATGAAAATAAAATTATGAAATGGCAAC
>LUGF01059248.1:0-15368 GCA_001625245.1 Calycopis cecrops
TAAGAAATGAAATGTTAATTGAATTATGTTTCAAACGTTTCAACGAGGCCCTCACAACAGACATTTACGCAAAAGGACCCTTAACCGCTTAACAATCACCACTCTGTTAATTAGATATACCGAACGTATTTTACATAAGGGTTTCATAAAAGTATGAACCACAAATTCGATAAAAGTAGATGTGACAAAATTCCGTGCATCAGAATTTAATAAAGGACCGCTTGATCCATTCAGTTGGGAACCTAATATCGTGGTATTTGCTAGTTCGTGCTTATCGCAAGTTACGCCCCGGAGCCTCACACAACTTCATCAACTCCATGTTGATTACTTATGTAATAACGTTATGTTTGGACACACAATCACGGGAAAAACTATTTATTAGTTGGACTGGAACTTATATAATTAGTTTCACAGATTTAGTACGTAATATGATATTTCTCGACATCAGAAGAAGGAAATGTGATGATATGTGTGTCATAATGGTATGTGATATGTATGTTTAGATAACAATATTTTAACTCAAAATAGATACGAGTGACGACGACGACGATTTGAGATAAACTCAAAGAATATGAATTCTAAATATCTCTTATATTTTTCTCAAGTATATGAATACTTTTTATACCTGTTTATTGAATTGCATATCCTTTACAATTTACACTTTCTACAATCCAACCACTTTATTAACAGTTAAACAAATATTACATGTTTATATGTTTTAAGTGTTTATTTTATTTATTTACAAATGATGTCAAATAAAAGGCAAAAAACAAATTTCTTCTTCAATTTCCCTAAAACTCCATTTGCTGGAGAACACGTCTGATGCGCAGGTAGCTCAGGAGACGGGCTTATTAATATTAAATCATCTCAAACAATCTATAATAGACCGCCTTCGTATTTTCTACAAAACTTATTTTTTTTTTTTATAATTTCACTAATACTGGTTTGAGACTTTCGCGTTTGTTACACATATTATTGTGGTTATTTTACGGGTTTTAAAACGAGAAGACTTATTAAAGGTACTAGTTAAAACATATACCTTTGCTCGACGTTTCTACTGGGTTACACCAGCCGTGGTCACGAGCCGACTCTTTACGACGTAACGAGTTTTAACTAGTACCTTTGATAAGTCTTATCGTGTTAAAACCCGTAAAGTTAAAAAAAAACAATTTCACTAATGTCTAGCACAATCCAATTAACTAATTATCAAAGGCATACAAACGCAATTTTTTACCATCCAATCAAAATACAAGTAAACAAAGTTTCTCTCTCAGTTTTCCTGAAACGAGCTCACTCAATTCGCTGGAGAGCGCGTGAAGAGCACGTGACAGGCCTGTTTATAATACATCACCTCCGACGTAGACGTCCTTTGTGCCCCCGAGCCCACCTGGGATTTACTTCGTGGACTCCACGTCTTACATTTTTAGTGCTAACCGTATCTCGTAAGCTCAAAGGCAACTTGTTTATGTAATGTTGTGTTTGGATTTACTATGTTGTTATATCTTCTTGTAAGCTTAACAACATAGGTATTTTATTTCAATTCAATTTTTTTTTTATAGTATAGGAGGGCAAACGAGCGGTCGGAGTCATTTTCATGACTACCGACGCCCACAAACATCCGCATAGAGGCTATACAGATGTGCTGCCCTCCTTTCTCCTCCCACCTCTATGGGCCACCGGCTACTTACACACCGCACGAAACGCGACAGCACAGCTGTCACTTTACGCCGGTCTCGTGTAAGCGAGAGGTACCTCCCCGGGAGTGCCAGCCCAATTCGAATACATGCAAGTATGCAGTGTGGCACTACCTCTTCTCTTAATGTTCAATTTGTCAAATAGTTAAATATAAAAGCAATTATTAACAAATAGTTAATGAAAAATGATATTGTAAGGCCTTTATATTGTGTATTTCAGCTGTTTATTTAATAATAGGAGTAGGGTAAGGAGATCCTTACTCTCCAAGACGTCGAATATGAATTTAACTGGGAGAAATATTATAAGCGATTTGTGAAATTGTCCATACATGGTGCATACTAAATATAAATGTGATTTTGTTTAAAATATTGAAAGTATTGTTCTTATTGACAATTATTCTCATATAAGTATAATAAATCAATGAGAATTTCATTACTTAAATAATATTCAAATTGTGCAATCTTTTGTCTTTCTCGTCTTGTCTTCTCTTTAACGTATTTTATGTATTGTAAGTACAAGCTTAGTGCTTAGTACTTAAGTATTCTTACACGTTATTGCCTTCAAACTACTAGAGATCAATGAACTTAGCCGAGACTTAAGCGAACTAACCTTCAATATAATTACAACCTTCTATCGGAATATCGCTCAAAGTTATATCTTCAAAACTTCTAAGTGGGTAAAATTTGGTTTAAAGCTATCTGCTCTCTGTATAATATGTTAGTTGAATATGAACGTTCTTCATAAAGTTCCATATTAATATTTTAATTATATTATTATTTTTTCCATTTACTTTTTCCCCATAATGTAAAAAAAATTACATGAAATGCTGGTAATGCTGTCGCTTTTCGTAGGTGTATTAGGATAAAAGAGGGCAAATCAACTTGAATACGTCTTTATATTTAGATGACACAAGGTATGCATCAAAAAGCACTTTTACCTTATGTCTCACCCCATAATCGATATTAAAAACTTGCAGGACAGAAACAAATCATACTAACAGCTTCTTTGTTTATAAACTCAATACCAAATACATATTAGGCTACGAGACATTGAATACTAGAAATAGCGTACATAAAATAACATATTACATGTCTAATTTGTTCCATATGAGCCTTGAAAGTTGGCACAACTATTCACATCACATCTATTGTTCAGTATTCATGCATAAGTAATAACTCGTAAAAACATATTCTTTAGCCGTCGTGTCTGAGAGAACGCGTTTCGTATACATATTTTTCAAAATGATTACTATAACTTATATCAAGCTAACTACGTAAGTTGTTTCTTCGCAGTCGCAAAAAATGTCTCTTAATTCTTGCAGCTAACAGAGATTTTGTGGACACTTGCTTTTGTGATTACTTAATTAAAGTAAGCAAGGCCAGTATATAAGGATCATAATTTCATGTGGCAGTCTGTACTAGAGCAAAGCTGTGCCTCTTTAAAGAACTGGGGTAAAGATTCGTTGTTGTTGTTAAAAAAAAAAGTTAATAACAAGATTAAATCGTTTTTATTTCACCCAAAAACTTCTTAATGAATTTGAGTTTAATTTGTCCATAAACGCATTTTAAAATCTAAAATAAATTTTTTTATTAATCTAATTTAATCTAAAAGTAATGGTTCCCAGCTATATTTAAAACGGTTGAAAACTCGTCGCCTATAATGTTGGGAAATTTTCTTGACATAATAATTTTGAAAAGTGAGCGGATGAAACCCGTGACTAAAAGCGTCTAAAATAAACTCCACTTTGGCGGCAGCTATTTATATCAATAGTTGAATTGGTGATGAGCGCACTCACGTCGCTTAACGAAAGTGCCTTCGGCGTTAACGAGAACTTGCAGTCGCTTTACTTGGTTGGAGAGTTCGTTTTTGTACTGCGTTTTGACTTTATGCGCTGTATAATTTTACGGTTTATTTAAAGGTGTGAGGGGGATCTGCCATTTTAAAGCTTACTTCGCTACTAATTATTTTTTATAAAAGGTGTGTGTATCAAACTATAAGAGGTAGACCATGCTGCCAGTTGCAGTGGCGTAACTATACCACCCGCGGCCCGTGGCAAATTCATGTGATGGGCCCCCCAACATAAAAAGCATTTTCCAACTGGGGGCCTGTAGTATTTTGCTTGCTTGCTCTGTAACATGTTTATTGTCTTGAGTCGCGCGGTTTGTGACTAAAGAGGCCAACAGTTTCGCATAACAATTATGTTGATTTCTACGAGTGTCACTATTCATCGAAAAGCTTTAGCTGCTATTTTGCCTCCTTATACATTCAAAAAGGAAAGTATTAAAAATATCAGTGGTTGCTTTACGAGGACCTCAATAGGTATTGACAAAGATAATAATAATATAATAATCTCTATGGACTGTGTGTAAGTACCGTAAGTACTTATGTTACAAGAACTACATAACGAAA
The DNA here is from genome assembly GCA_001625245.1 of Calycopis cecrops. Lineage (NCBI taxonomy): Eukaryota > Metazoa > Arthropoda > Insecta > Lepidoptera > Lycaenidae > Calycopis > Calycopis cecrops. The sequence goes on from LUGF01059248.1 coordinate 4,105, forward strand.
ATATATTTATTTTTTTTATATATTTAAGAAATAATATGTATTTAAGATTTTTATTATAGAAAAACAAATAATACATAGATAAACACATCCATGCGTGGGCGGAATTCGAACTCGTAACTCCTGACGCAACATGCTCGGCTTATCTTATTAATTACCACTGCGCCAACCGGTCTACGCCAAAATCAATTTATTTTTGTTCAAAATAAATATTCAAAAATTATTTTTGACGTCCGCTATCATCTCTAATACTTATAGTAAAGCTAAAACAATTTTATTTAATTTGTTACCATGGGCAGCCAAGTTAGTGAAAATGCTGAAACTCCTAAAAGCATATGACGCAGATGTGTTGCTATTAGAACCGAACGAAACGTAAAAACATAGCAATATTGCAGGTTTACTTAGAAGGTTTACTTATCTCTAAAAATCGAATTATCTTTTTGCGTGCATAAGCCGTTACGATTAAAGGAGGAACCGTAGTCCCCATAATCCAACAGCAGCTCTCAAAATCCATTATAGGATTAAAGGATTCTGATTAAAATAATTTTATACTTCTTTCATTGTCGAATCCATTTTGTACATTAAGCTAATAAATAACAGACATATTTATGTTTAGATGTAGCTGTTTTATTAGCGTCTGTGTTGTTCTTTACTTATACCTATAATAAGAATAATGGTGCTTCTGATCGTGTCGGCCAATGTCAATGGAGCCTAGCCAAGTTCGTGGATACAATAGTATGAGCTACAAGATCACTCACTTTTTTCTTACACTAGCGTTGATCTGGTACGCCCGGAAGACTATAGGAACGGAGGACTGACAGACTTTCATGTTTCCAAAGCACGCGGGTAGTCACATGTATTTCAAGGCTCTCGACTGTGGCTACAACACATTTGGTTCGACATGAAAGCCAGACACAATACTTACGGATTTAATAAGCCGAGCTCTCAAGTTTTGCGACAAATCGTACGTCTAAACCACTAAATAAGCCTTCTATTGTGGTCTAATAAAAAGGAATAATACGAATTTATTTGATAAACCAGACCCCTTTACCAGCCACGTCATTTTTTATCCTTAGACGAGAAAATGATAAAACGCTGTACTTTTGTACTTTGATCTCATACTGGTATTATTTATCCTTATTACCTCTACATTACGCTACATTGAACATTGTTGACCTCAAATCTATTCCAGAAAATAAAATATTCCAGATAAGGAAACGAGTCAATTAAATCGGAGGTCAAAATTGGGTTAATCCTATGAAATAGATCAGGGCACGGTCGATTGCATCCCTTATTCATAACCGAGACCAACCGATGAGAGCCGTCTGAGCGAAAAACCCTAAATTAACTCTTTAGATATCGAGGGGTCTTTCGTTTTGGTTATTGACAAATAGTTTACTAAGTGATATCGGATACATAAAGTGACGTAGTCATCCGGTCATAGCCTCAACGACCTCGCAAAATGACAAAACATACTCGTGAAACATTTGACTATTTGATACGGATTGAAAAAGAGAAAACTTATACACATTACATATAATGTGTATAAGTTTATACGCCTCTGTGACTTTTTAGGCCAATTAATTTCAATAATTATAATAGATTTTATTAGTTTATAATCTAAAGCGATCTAGATAATTTTGTGCTATTGATGCATTACAACCGAATCGGGCCGGCACGACCGACGAGATATCTTTTACTAATTAAGTGATATTTTTTTTATAGAATAAGGGGCAAACGAGCAGCTGTTAGATTCAAAATCAAAATCAAAAAGTTTTTATTCAAAATAGAATTACAGGAATTACTTTTTGAACGTCAACAATAAAATCTACCACCGCTTCAACCCTAGCTCTGTCCTGAGAAGAACCGGCGAAACAAACCCAGCGGGCCTCATGTTGTGATATGTAAAAGTAAAAAATATAAAAATACAAAAACATTTGCATATTATTAATGATTACAACCGCCGTCCATAGAAATCCGCAAAATTGGAGGCTTTACTGGCGGGTTGCCGGCCTTTTAAATAAGAGTAAGCTCTTTTCTTCTGGCAGCAGATTCCACAATGATGTTGTGCGCGTTAAAAAGTTGCGCCTGAAACGGACTTTGAGACATCGAGGTGGTGGCAGTGGAACTCAGAGTTCTGTCGTGATCTCCTAAAGTGGAACTCCGCTGCAGGTATTAACTAGAACAACTCCTCGTCACACTCCCCATTGTAGATACGGTATAAGATGCAGAGCGAACTAAAATCTTCTACTGTATCTACAAAGGGGAGTGTTCCGAGAATCGTGCGGATTATGAGTTGCTGGTGGCGCATTTGGGGTTTGAAGCGCACAGCGCATCTGCATAACAGTTTAATTGTTCGTCTTCCTATATTATAAAAAAAAATCACTGTTACATATTATGCATTTTTTCCAAAATACTTCTTAAAAAACTTACCACTACATAACGTAGAACTACAATCATAACGTATCACTTTCAGAGAACAGGAACGTGCGTTCCATATTTTTGTAGAAAGAGTTATGTATTGTTATTATAATGTATGTCAATTAAAATAAATTAAAACAGAATTGTTTAATTTTTGTAAATAAATATCTATCTGTTTATCTTTATCATAAAAATATTGTTAACATAAAATAATATCCCTTAACCTTCGATCGCTACGTCTTTACAAGTTGTAAGCATTTCACTGCCAGAAGTTTTGCGGGACTTAGCGAGTTCTGTTGTGTTTGTGAACCACCAACACAAAGTCCAAACTCTTGTATTATGTAAATAGACTGTAAAGTTTTGGATTATACACCTCAGTATATACAGTTATAAGCAGGGGTGAATATGAATACTTGTAAGAAGTAGTGTCACGCCTCGTTGCAGCTGGATAGGCCGGCACGACCTGGGAGGTATCTCTCGCTAAACGGTAGGTACTGGAGTAAAGTGACAGCTGTGCTATCTCATTTTGTGCGGTGTGTAAATATCCGGCTACTCATAGAGGAAGCACGGCAATAGTCCGGTTGACCGGACAGCTGAACTGTACCACGGGTGATAGACGGGCAGTGCACTGTATAGCCTCTATGCGCATGTCTATATATGTGGCGGTAGTATTAAAAAATGGCTGTTCGTTAGCCCCCTACGTAGTATCTAAATCAATGGGCTGCCTAGAACAAATCCTCTAAGAGAGATGATCTATATATTAATAAGTAAAGCAAAAACTTCGAGAACATTTTTACGAAAATTGCACGGACGATGGAGTATGAAATTTGGTACGCTTATAGTTTATATATAAGTGAACTTCAGAACACTAATATTTTGTAATAATAATGCTTTTAAAGTACATTAATTCAATAAATAAAACATTACACACCCATGCATTTGACATGTGTCTTTTGCAAGGGTTATTGCGAATGACTGTATATAAATTGAGTACCGTAGTCACAATGACATAACATATCACAATATGATATTTAGTTTTTAATTACAACAAAGCTTCACTTAGATCGAATTTCGATCTTCGCGGGATCACTAGTATTAGTTAATCCTCATCCAATTATTTGAATAGAAAAATTAAATCCCTTAATCTCTGGTTATTGTAGTATAAATGAAGAATCTAGCTGCGACTTATAATCGTCTGGAATATTAAGTACTTAAGTAAAACGAGACAGAATCTCAGAGATTTTTTTTCTCTCTAATTTCTCTTTCTCTTTAATCTCTCTTAATATAATATCTTAGATAACGTTATTTTATTTCTTTTAGTTTTTGTTTATGCGTATTTTAACATTCTACCTATAAAACGTTTTTGGTAAAAGCTAGTAAGTACAAAGCTATTAGCTACTGAGGCATATTTTGGTGACGTAGAGGAATGCTTTTACGCACGCTACCCAGGAGCCCGTGTGGCTCAACCGGGTACAGTGTCGGACTCGACGATTCAGTGCCCCTGCCAACTTTAGTTGGCTCTGCAGATGCCTTCAGCTACTATAATTGAAGGGAACTGGGAAACATGATCGACAAGCAACATGATATTTTAAATATTTTCCTAGAGAGTAATTTCCAAAAAAGTAATAAATATCATCATCCATACTAATACTATAAATGCGAAAGTGTATTTGTTTGTTTGTTTGTTTCTTTGTCCTTCTTTCAAGTCAAATCGGATCCACAGTTCAATGTGATATTTAGTATGGAGATAGTTAAAGGACTGAAGAGTCCCATAGAACAAGAAATAGAAAAACCACGAGAGCGAAGCGGTGGGTAATAACTAACATATCATAAAGAAACAATCATAATGCCTAACTTTTACTACCACTTACATACATACCGATACATATGCAAAGGTTTCCTCGCATGGCATCACGTATTTAATATGTAGCGATAAATTTGCACATCCCTACAACACAACAACAAATACAACTCCAAAAAGGTTCCACTCTGGTTCAGCGCAAACAGCTTCTATTTGAAATTCAAATACGGTGATATTTTGTCGCATACATTTTATCACAAATAGAGTGCACCTATATTTGGACAAGGCGTTAAAAATACACAAAAATATACAAGTAGCCTCATATGACTGTGTAACACATCACGTTTTGGAAAAACATAGGTATTCGGTGAATGTCTATAATATAATTAAAATACAATAGGTTTGGGTAGAAGTAATAGTAAAGGTGAAATATATTAAAAAGTATTTATTAGGTTTAATTTAACGCATTCACAATCAAACATTCCAAAAACAAAATCAGTGCAATCATAAAAAACGTTATATATTATGGTTGTAACACAAGCACGTTTATTAACTTTAAAAATCACTTATGACTAATCGATCTGCCAAAAACAGCCAGCATTTATTTAAATATTAAATACAATATTCCCAAAAGGTCCATCGAGTAAATGTGACACATAAAATATTTTCAGAAGTCAACCTCCAGTCGAGATACTTTCTAACGTCTGCAATAAAAGTTTATTACTTCGGGCCACACTTCGGCGATATCTAAATTCCGATACAGCGTTATGGCCCGCGCACGGCGTCATTACGGAGGTAGGTGACATCCACAAAGCGCTGAGGAGCGAGTGGGGTCGAGGGAGCCGATATGATGCTAGAGGAAGTCTAATCTTTTAACAAATAACTACCGCGCATATTCCTCGTGGCTCGACGCGAGACGTGTTTAAGAGCTTTTACCAAGGAGTAAAAATATTCCAGCGCTCACAGAACATAAATTTTTTTCGCGGGGAAAAGTATTTTAGACGTGAATATCATGGAAATATGTAAATGTAAATTAGCGTTTTCCTAACGATACATTAATGTATAGTATTTATTTAATGTTATATTATCTTACTAATTAATTATTATTAACGTTAAAATCAATTGTCATGAAATCTATTGCAATATTAGTAAAAATAAGTATTTTAAAGTATTTAAAAACCTCGGATTTTTGTGACCGATCTCCTTCGAAACGGATTGATCGAATATTATCATAAAATTTATTATATAGCTATAAACATTATAAATTATAAACATTAAACAGCTGGAAAATTTTCATTGTACACTTTCTTTCTTAATGGAAAAAGAATAATTACTACGAAGCGCTTATGAAAAATTATGAATAACATTTTTTCTCGAAAAATGTTCGTTCAAAAACATCGTGGTTAAGTTGTTTGCTATTTTTTTAATCATTTTAGTTACCAGATACAAAGACCCATTTTCTGGGCCGGCTAGAAAATAAATAAGCTTCAAACAAAAAAATATTATTCGAATATTCCTTGGAGAACTTTGAATTAGTACAAACTCAGAGAAACAAAGAGTCAACTTAATATGACATCAGCAATGTTCCAATATTTTGCGATGTCTAAATTATGGCCTATCGAAAAATTATGGACTAATCGGAATCTATTGACGTTTTTACACCAGTCAATTTAGTCTCTGAGAACAAAAAATACTATGCTTTACATTTATTTATTTTTTTCATTTTCAGCCAACGGAAGACGAAGTGTTTTATCGCCTTTTACCCAATGGACTGACGACTTGGTTAAGATGGCGGGGATCAGCTGAAGGCAAGGGGCATGTGACCGCGACCTGTGGCGCTCCTTGCGGGTGGCCTGTGTCCAGCAGTGACCGTCCTCCGGCTGACGATGATGATGATGACATTGAGCCTAACCTCGTCATAAAAGTAATGATAATTATATATCGACAAAGTTTATAACAAGTATTGTACACCTTACAATTATCTCCAATTTCTGAAATACTATGTAGTAGGCAGTATTGAGAAATATAATTTATGTGGAACGGCTGGAAACTCGCAAATAACGAATTGCCTTCATAAAAATCGACTAGGCTACTTTATGCCCTACGGTCTTTATTAAGTTTATTATTTTTTAATATTTTATGAAGATGATAAGCGTAGACATCGTGTATTTTATTGTAACAGGTAGTGCCCGAATTGAGTCGGCATGACCGCGATGGTACTTCTCGCTTACACGTCACCGGCGTAAAGTGACAGCCGTGCTGAGCTTAGTGTGGTGTGTAAGTAATCTGTCTAGAGGTAGAAAGCTCTTTCCTCCTATTGGCAACGCATCTGTGTAGTATGTGAGCGTCGGTTGTCATGCAAATGATTCCGACAGTTTGTTTCAAACCTGCCCTCCCCCACCCAATTATAAAAAAAAAGAAGTTTTTTGAAACAACACCGCATATCGTTTCTTAAAAATTTAGATCCATTCATCATCAAGTTAATAGTAATTAATTATCGACGGAGGCCATAAAAGCTCTTCTAAAATCTCTTCTTCTACTTTGTTAATGACAGTATAAAATACTCAGGCATACAGTATGTAGAGACCACATGACTACAATATTAATACATCACTATCACTTTATTCATTTTCATATATCAATTTATTGTTCTTGAAACATTAATTAGAACACGGAATTCGCTTAAAAATACATTTACCGCTTGATTCTTGAGACATAATGAATTCCGAATACGAAAATAACGTCTCGGTGATAAATATCCAATGAATAAAAGGGCGAGAAGAATTGTCAAATAAGCTAGATCCGATGTAACGTTGGCCTTTGTAACACAGTCACGAATTACGTATCTGCGACATTTTTAAGAGAGAATAAATTCCTTTTACACCACGAATCGAATCGTGGAAGCTAATAAGGTGATGCTAAAAGCATTAGGACGAAGGACGTTGTTAGTATGCATCACCGATCGTGCGCGCGTGTAGCAGGTCTATGTGTGTTGGGTAACTAATTCTCTTTGCGTCTCGCCCCACGTATTGTGATTGACTAACGCAATCAAGAGTAAAACTAATCCTTATCGTAATTAGCCTTAAGTGGATCTTTATTTGGTTTGGGCTGATTAGTAAAATGGAATGAGTTTTCGAAAATTCGTCTGGTTCTCGGTGAGAATAGCAGCATCATTACATTAAGAGGTTGTGATAAATTATGCTAATTGTATATTGCAAAAGAATCAAGTCAGAATAACTGGTCGATAATGACATGAAGGTATGGCTGTGATGTTGCAAGTTCTGCAATTTGAGAGAGTCAATATGATCCATGGGTGCTATAATTGTGCAGGAATTTGCAGTAATGAGTCAGTGGTAAGAGGTAATGCCACACTGCATGCTTGCATGCAGTCGAATTGGGCCGGCACGACCGGTAAGGTACCTCTCGCTTACACGAGACTGGCGTAAAGTGACAGCTGTGCTGTCGCGTTTCGTGCGTTGTGTAAGTAGCAGGTGGCCCGTGGAGGTGGGAGAAGAAAGGAAGGCAGCGCATCTGTATAGCCTCTATGCGGATGTTTGTGGGCGTCATGAAAATTACTCCGGCTGCTCGTTTGCCCTCCTATAACATTAAAAAAAAAAATGGTCATTTGGTATAACGCTTTCCTCAATTTCCCGCTATGCAATAGAAACGAATAATATTGAATCTGTCGTAATTATTAATGGCATGATGGTTTTAATAATGTAAATACACTTTATTACACACTAGAACGTGCACTTATACCTACTTTATTTTAAAACGTTAAGGTCAGTACGAGGTTTTAAAATTGCATACCATAGGGCCATTACACCATTAAGAAAGTTAAGCCATTTGATATCTCTGTAAACTTATCGTGAAAATTGTCTAGAATACCGTTTTTTGGAACGTATTTTACATCGTTTGTACCGGACCCCAGCTCCCTCGGAATCTTTGGAGGTACGCTTAAATTGCTTCGTTAAACAGAAGGTCAAACAGCAGATCATACACCAGATGGGTCGCTGTACAAATTCCATGAGCCAGTGAGCTATTCCTTAATTAAGATTAGGTATGGTTCATTAGAGCCATCGCTTCTGGGTGGAAAAATCCGTGTTAATTTTTTGTAGAATAATCGATTGCTTCTCAACATCGTGGGGGCTTGTTAGGGGTGTTTGCCGTCGTGTTATTTGCCATTCCCTTTCTTATTATGTACATAGTAGTCTAATTAGGCGCCCACGGCCGAGGAGGTACAGCTGACATTTTTTTTTTTTTTATGGTATAGGAGGGCAAACGAGCAGTTGTAGCCATTTTCATGACTACCCACGCCCATAGACATCTGCATAGACTACAGATGCGCTGCCCCCCTTTCTCCTCCCACCTCCGTGGACCACCGGCTACTTACACACCGCACGAAACGCGACAGCACAGCTGTCACTTCACGCCGGTCTCGAGTAAGCGAGAGGTACCTCCCCGGTCGTGCCGGCCCAATTCGGCTGCATGCAAGCATGCAGCGTGGCACTACCTCTTACAACATGATACAGCCTTAACTGTAACTGATGTTGCACTTCGTGGGGCTTGTAAGATAAATGGCCCTTGGGAGGGGAGCTTTTGTCCTTCGAGGGTAACGTATCTGATTAACAGTTATCACCGACAGACTTCAATAGTTCGTTTGTCCTATTATACTTTAAATTGAATTGCTTCTGATGGGACTAGAGACCAGAGAAATAACTCTAGCCCTTCTGGCTGCTGGCATAAAAAAAAGAAATAAAATAAGTTTATCGATCACCAACGTCGTTATCGACATAATGTTACATAAGTAACTTCACACATGAATTTCCTTCCTTCTATTAAGATACAACGTTTTATGCGTGAAGTTCGTGTGGTTTACGAGAGTTTTTTACTGTACACAATGCACATATTTCTGGGCGTCAATAGCCCTTTATATGTACGTATTAATAAGATAAATCTATGTATTACTATCAAACCGCCCCGGTTTCGTGCAACCGCCGTTGTGTGGTGTTGGTTAACGGTCAATAAATGGTTATAAAACAAAAACAATATTTCTTTTTAAATAAGATAGCGTGTGAAACCTAGAAGAACATGTAGTTTATATAAAACAGACTATCGTAACTTACTGTCTACGTTTTACCTCCAAGATCATAGGCATAAATACTTAATGTTAGCATCAGTACTGCAAAGCTAACACTGTGGGGCGAATTTTAAAGGAGCTCGTTTAAAAATTTATGAGACAGTGTGATAACTGCTCGTGAAATTCACGATATTTTTGTTTGTTTAATTTAATGCAGGTGCGCTTCTTTGTGAAGCTTTAGAGACAATTTATGTTTTGTTTTTCTTTGTGTTTAGATTAAACTTTCTTGTGGTGTGATTATTTATGTCATGGGTATCTGCGGTGGATTTCAGTTATTATATCACGAATTTTATTACACTGTTTGTTTACAAAGGCTAATAGTAATATTCTATTAACGTTTGTATTTCATAAATTAAGTATAATGTGATAGATAATCATAATTATTATATTTATGAATGACAATGATAAAATGGTAAATCATTTGACATACGTATACATATATGCTTAATTTTTTTTTATTAAAATTCTACCATTTCAAGGTAAACAAATTTTGATGTTTTTTTTGTTACCTACAAGTTGTTACCTCTACTACTGCTATACAAACGATCTCTTTTTCTTCAACTTCAACTCTTCAACTTGCAATTGCTTTCTTTTCTGCGCCAGGCTATTCAGTATTCACTTCTCTATAAAAGCTGAAATTATATGACAAACTATCTACATAATAATAAAGGAATATTATTGATCCTTGTCATAGCTAATAACAGACATTTCATCTCTACGTCTCTTAAAGCACAAAACTTGTTACTTTTGAGCTTCATTTTAAATTAGTCGAGCTTTTCATGTGCAATTTGTGACCGTCCAAATGAAAGCAGAATTTTCACCGGCAGAAGCGGCGATGCATAGCAAGTAGCGAATATATTATCTTGTTATAAAAAAATACAAACGTCAAACTGATCTTCTTGGACTAATTTGAAAAAGTGGTAATGGTTTTTTTTCTTTTATATAAAGATGAACTACATAAACATTCATGCATTGAAGTAGTCTTAATGTAGATTTTTTTAAAGTGTGAATTTTTATTCTTATTTAACCATTAGAAATAGCTTATTCTAGATGGATTAAAATTACGGTGTCCAAAACAATATTGATCTTATCTTCCGATTATTGCTTATCGACCGACTATGATAATGAGAACAATAATCCTATTTAAAAATTGGGCATAGGATGTAACATTTAAATAACTTATCACGAATAAAACTTTATAAAACATTTCGTATAACTATAAATAACATTCCATTTTAAGCCCTCCAGTTTTAGTCTCATGTTAAATACGATTTCATTATGGTGGCAGCGGCGGGATACGACGCTTCCATACAGATACAATATGTTATATCTTTATCATTGCATTACTGCGCTCATTTAGTTCCACTACAATAAAATATTACGCTGACGGAACACCCTTTTGTTATTCACTCACGCAGTTTTAAATTCAATTTTCATTTGCAACAAATCTTTTGTTTCGCGTATTCAATTTTCGAATTAAAGGTTAAATTTAAGTTGTTATTTGATAAATAGCATTCGCGTTTGTAAATAATTAACAAGCTTTAAATATATACATTATTACTTTTGTTTCTACCATAGTGACACTCGCGTGGTGATACGAAAATTCCGTGATAACGACTAACTCCGAATATCTGATTTATGAAAAAATACGTAGTTATGTGGTGTAGGACGTGACGGATGACAATGCCGATGATGATTATGAAGAGTAACAGTAACGAAGTGATGATGATGATGATGGATGTGCTGATAGCGATGTTGACTTAAGTAGACAAAGGCAAACGAAAAATTGAATCAATATCTAACTGAAACTATTTAATTTAAAGCTTCACTTTCAATAAAAAAAATAATAACAATTTGAGTAAAGGCAAGAACGACAATTGCTATTATGTGTAAGCTATGGCGGGC
>LUGF01059248.1:33056-46260 GCA_001625245.1 Calycopis cecrops
AAAAGCAGTCGGACGCCCATAGACAGGTTATACAGACGCGTTATTCTCTTTTCTCCTCCCATCTCCATCCTGTAGATGTTTTTAAGTTACCGGCGGCCCATTAGATATTTCCGAGGGCCAAGGAAGAGAAAGGTTTATTTACTTACTATTAAAAAAAACTGAAATAGTAGCAGAATGGTCAAGTTTGATCAAAACCATGTGTTTCTTTTAAAATTTCTGACATGTTAATGTGAAGGAAAACATATATAAAGTTTATGAAGCTTTCCTATCACAAAACGTTTCAACACTAGGTGAACATCGCGGCATCTGATAATCAAGCGTAGGTCCCATTGACCTACTTATACGTTTTACAACCTACACGTTTCTTGTCCGATTAATATTTCGAGTCCTTTATCTGTACACAGTGATTATCACTACCAGAATGAATTTATTTATTATTTTACTTGAATCGTGAGTAAAATTTACCATTTCTTCATTAATCTGTAGTCGAACTATATTATCAATTGTACTTTATCATAGTTCATAGTACTATACTACACTTTAATTTAAAATTTGTTATAATTCGGCTGCAATACTACATAATATCGTCGTTTGCGCTTTCTAAGCGTCAATATATTTAAATTACGTGAGGCTTAAGTTGCTTATATAACTGCTTATCATTTTTATACTGGACTTCAGTTAGATAAATGACTATTACATCCAGAGAATCAACAACAAACGACCCAGCGCTCAAAAATAATAATCACCTTTCATAATTTCAAACAATACGGCCATGAAAAATTATTGTTCGACACGAACTTTTTATTGTTTCGATAAAAAGAGAGGTATGCGAGATACGCAAACGTAGAACGATTTCATGCGTTGTTTTGTAAAGTACAAGCGTTATCTCGCTCGTCAACGCAATCGCACTGGAAAATTGTGGCGTTGTTGCCCCCTTTATGCGTTGGCGTATCGCATTCATTACGTGTTTATTTGCGTACGTAAAAACTTCCGCGTCTGATATTAGATCGTTCCTGATTTTTATGGTCATTAGTTCTAACTCTCGTCATAACGCAAAATACGAGTTGTTTATATTGGTTTGTATCTGCTACAATGCGTTGTTTGTCTTTATATTGCTTTTCTCTTTAATTGCCTTCAAACCGTCATTGTGAAATATAAAATGTGTTATGTTTTTATATTTATGTCACTTATGTTACTGATGTTATTAATAGTTTAAGTTTGTATCTATGCTCCGCTGTTCTCAATTGCTCAATTCGTCGGGTCGGTTATAGTACAAAGTAGCATGTAGAAATATATTTTTTAAATAATATAGGAAAAGAACTGGGCGTGTCAACTTCGCCACGCGACTGAAGTTCACTTGTACGTACGTACAAATGACGTAAGCGACGTAGGCACAGGAAAGCGTTACGCTGGAATTAGGCTTGATTAAGCGAGCTCTGCGTTGCATTGTTTTCTCGCACCCCCCGTAGGGAGGGGGTCCTGGGCCACCCACCTGGGCGGTCAGCCCCTGCCGGGTGAGACCACCGGTTGACCCGGTGGAGGCCCAGCAAATGGCGACCAGCGACCAAGGTGCGCGATACTCCCACAAGGTACGACAACTCGTACGGCAGCGGAAAAAGGTGTGACATAATGAGTGATACGGGTCGCAAACGACCCGTATATAATAATTTCTGCCCCGGAAATGTGGGGCGAACGAGGGCACTGAGTCGCCCGTATGCGCGTACGCTACTAACAAGTTAGTAGTGAGGCGATATCGGGTGAGCTGCAGTGAAGAAGGGGGGGGCCTATAGCGGGGCCATAGGGAGACTGATTAACAGTTCTTGTACTAGAAGAAGAATTTGCGGTAAACAGCGTTGAAATGCTGACCACATGGTGCTTCCGCGGCTAACCGCGGAGAAAAACTCGTAGAGTATCTCCCCGGCCTGGGACCACATACCAGAGGCGGGGGAGCGGGTGGAAGGGCGGGGGGCGCGGCGACGCGGCGCAGGAGTTCGGCTTTCTTCGGCCGTGGGGGCCGGTGTAGATACCGGCAGTGTAGCCGGCGGGGCGGCCGGCAGGGCGGCTGGCGGAGCGACCGGCGGGGCCGGGGTTCGTTGGCGACGTCTTCTTGAGCGAGCTCTGTTTCACACAATTTGGTTTTTATTACTGCTTTATACACTCTTTACCTACTGCTTATGTACACATTATAAAACCATTCTCGACTTTAGAATAAATTAACTAGTAGTAATTTCAAATGTACCATTATCTTAATTAGAAATTATTTGTGCTTGATAAATATCCATGTGTTAGAATATTTATTGTGCTGTTGGGAATCAAATTAAGCTTACAACATATAGTTAAACATTGTTTATTGGTGTGTGCACAAATTGTTCCCAGTAAATTAGCTTTACAGGTGAAGCTTAAAATAGATTTTATTATATTATTGATCATCAAATCATTTCATATGGTACTATGTTCTCTCTTCCTATCCCAATAATGATCTGACTTGTATTCAAACTCATTTTTCGCGTCAAAAGAGTATTACTGTATCAAATACAAGAACGAAAACAATATAAGAACGACTGCGTAATGAGAAAAAAAAATGGTAAACCACTTTCAAAGTTAAAAGTTTTTTTTTATAGTATAAGGGGGCAAACGAGCAGTTGTAGCCATTTTCATGACTACCGACGCCCATAGACATCTGCATAGAGACATACAGATGCGCTGCGCCCCTTTCTCCTCCCACCTCCATGGGCCAGTATTTATTTATTTCGTTTAAATTATCTAAAGCTTCACGCAAATGTACCTCTCTTGTGCATATCATTTTAAACTCAGACATAAACTTGATTTAATTAATTGCCACATATAAAAAGATTATAATTACGATGAAATAAATCTCTGTTCATAAGCGGAGTTTTTCGCTGACGGCACGAAATTATTTTGTAGTGTAATGTGAAACTTCGCTGAGCAAATTGTTGTTTGGGTATTATTGTATATTCCTTTATTTCAGATGTAGATTAAAGCAGCTTAAATTGGAAAACAAGAAGATCTTATATGAGCGTATACTTTTTATAATATCTATTGTTAGCTGATCTGTCCATTCAATGCTGTCACAGCATTGAATGTTTTTAAAAAAATATGGGTGTGTAAACAGGGTTGTATCGGAAGTTTAAGAAAAAAAATGGCAGGACATATAAAGTCCTGTATCTTTAATATTTAATATCTTTCAATGAGTTTTTTTACGTATTTTCCGAATGGCCGTACCAAACATTTGTAGTCGCTGTTGATGGTAAAGGTGATGATGAGATGAGCTTTCACATTTAATACATAATTAAAAAGTCATATATATCATTGTACGTAGTTTACATGAGTGGTTCATGTAAACTTACAAAGCCCAGGCTGGTGCGCATCTTAAACAGTAAACTACTATTTGCTCTTCATTTCGCCTATGCGCTCATTAAATCAGTCGACGAACTTCATAAGTCCGGATCCGCTGCATTTAATAAAATGATAAATTACAATTTTCATTTAATTAATTACACTGCAAGTGTCACAGCTCGTGTTTTTCTCAAAGAACGTCCGACACACGTCTCTTTGTACATTATAAATTATGTTAGCGAAGTTCCAGAGACGCTCACTCCTAACTTTTATTATTAATCAGCGAGCGAGCTAGCTGTAAAATAAAATTAAAAAAATTGCACTCGTCGAGTTAATTTTTTTTAGAATATTTTTACTTTGCTGAAAAACGTGCACAATAGTTTTGTCACAGAAAAATAGAGAACAAGTAGACCTTCATCACCTTAATACAGAATCAATACCTACAGTGGATATGGAATATTTTTCATGCTCGGGACACGAAACGCGACTCATACTCATGATTTTACGCCTGTAGTTTGTGAGCTAGAGGTAATTGGTTTAATGAACGATCGACAACAGGCAATCAAATGTTCTCTTTGCTACGTACCTTCCTCATGTATAAGTCTCGTCTTGTCCTGTATAAGTCTGGCTTATACATGAGGTAGGCACGTGGCAAAGATGACATTTGATTGCATGTTGGCGATCATTGCATTAAACCGATATACCTATATTATATTCTTACTTACTGTTGATCGTTACATGGTATTTAAAATAATCTCCACGTAAATATATTAGCTTGGTAATTATTAACAAGCGCAAATGCTATTTATCAAATTATCAAAACAAAAGATTTTGTTACAAATGAAAATTGAATATAAAACTGCGTGAGTGAATAACAAAAGGATGTTCCGTCGGCGTCATATTTCATTCTAGTAGAACTAAATGAGCGCAGTAATGCAATGAAAAAGATATAACATGTTTTATCTGTATCCCACCGCTGCCACCAAAATGAAATCGTATTTAACATGAGACTAAAACAGGACGGCTTTAAATGCGACGTTATTCATAGTTATTCAAAGTGCTTTATAAAATTTTATTCGTGTTGGAAGTCATTTAAATTTTTACTTTGTATGTCTGAGTTTTTAAACAAGATTATTTTTTCATCAAAATGATCGGTTACGAATATGAGCACAATATTACTCTGAACACTATATTCTAATTTTAATTCTGCTCGAATGTTTTTAATGTTTGTCAGCGCGGCTGAACCCGTAGCAATCTGGACTTCTTACTTGTATGGCCAACATCATTCATCCTTTCTTCTACCCAAACATATTATAATAAAATAAATGTATTATAATATTATATATCATTAACACAACTTCGATGGGTTGTATATTTTGATTATACTTTACTGAAACTTTACTTTAGTCTCATTACAGGAAATATATAGAAAATGTAAACGCTAGAGTTAATTAACAGATGATAATATACTCATAAGCTTATGAGGTGACCCTAAACAATGGTATATTTTTTTAATTAGTCCAAAAAGATCAGTTTAGTGTTCGACGCGTTATCATGCGAGCGAGAGGTACCTCACAGGCATGCCGGTCCGACTCGGCTGCAATGCTACAATGACACCACCTCACACTACATTCAGCAATAACTTCTTATAAACTCCCCCATTACTATTTATCTAAATCAATCTAATAAAAGCAAAGTGCAAACAACAATTCTTGTAAATTGGTTACAAAAAAGTGATTTACACTTAAATTGCTTCGTTAAACAGGAGGTCAAACAGCAGATCACACACCAGATGGATCGCTGTACAAAATTCATGAGCCAGTGAGCCATTCCTTAATTAAGATTAGGTTTGGTTCATTAGAGCCATCGCTTCTGGGTGGAAAAATCCGTGTTCATTTTTTGTCCAGTAATCGATTTCTTCTCAACATCGCAGGGGCTTGTTAGGGATGTTTGCCGTCGTATTATTTGCCAGCCCCTTTCTTATTTTTATGTACGTTTTGTGACTGTCGCATTGTAGCCTAATTCGGCCGGCACGCATGGCGAGGTGCCGTTCAGCAAAACAGTTTTCACAGTGATAGCTATGTATGTTGTCGCACTTCATTCGTCGCAAACCTTCCTCCTGTGTGTTACAATATAGTAACACACAGGAGGAAGGTTTTGGAAGGCTATACATCTGCATAACAATTATACGGAATTCTATGGGAGCAACCGGTGGGTTTCTCGTTTGTCCCATCAAGCCTTAAAAAAATTGCTGCCGAATTGAACTGGCGAACAGAAATAAAATAATTTTATACAGACATCATTATAAAAACAACGTTACACAAGTTACTTTTATTCTTAATACGAGCATTTACGCATGAAGGGACGAACATTTAGTGTTGCTTATGAGAGTATATTTTAGGGTTCCGTAGTAAACGAAGAACCCTTATAGCAGAGATGTCAAAGATACGGCCCGAAATTAATTCGAAATATTATACCCGATAACAAGTTTTTTTTTAGTGGAATCTGGCCAGTATACGTATTCAAAACCTAGTATTCGGCCTGTGCAACGTTGCGTTTGACAACCTTGCCTTATAGCTTCGTCATGTCCGTCTGTATGTACGTGGTTTTACTGAAAGACTATAAGTAATAGAAAGCTGTAGTTTGGTACGGATATGTAGATTAATCATGGAAAAAAAAGATAGAAAAAAAATCTAGATTTTTTTTTTGCTAGCTCCCATACAAGTAAACTGAGGGTATTTTTTTCTTGTCTAATGTCATCGTGTCATCGTGTGGCAGATCGTTGAATAGGTCATTGAAAAAGATTTCTAGTTTGAGAACACCATTTTTCGATTTAGAGTTCCGTTTTTAAAATATTCGGTTTAAAGTACAATTTTTTGTTGAAGGTCTCCCCCTCTCTATCTTCCCAAGGTTAAATATAGACATGTGAAAAAAGTTACAGCAGTAATGTATATTAAGAAATTCAAGGAAAACTATCAGAGCTGAGTAGGAACTAAAAACTGAATAGTTATAGACTTATAAGCGAACTTATAAAATGTACTCGGAAAAGTAAAATTTCATATAAATTTTATTACCATAATCCTACTAATATTATAAATGCTAAAGTTTGTATGTTTGTTTGTTTGTTTGTTACTCCTACACGCAAAAACTGCTGAACTGATTTTCATGGCATACACATAGAGAGTAACTTGGATTAACACAGGATAGTTTTTATCCCGAAAAAATGTTCCTATGTGATGCTATGGGATGATTTTCCACGGGATCGAAATTTATCTTCATCTTCTCTTCTACTTTCTTATCTGACGACCCCATGACAAGAAGATAAGAATGGTATGCCGATCAGTGTTAGGTTTAAGACATGGGTGCCTACTGGACTATGATCTTCCATCCACTACAGTATTAGCGTTTGTGCTGATATTACATTTATTTCTATAAATATATGTGTGCGTGTGTATGTGTGTTACCTACATACCTATAGCTCTTTAGCCAGCCATTTAAACTTTACACTATCACGTAGCCATCACTTCACGAAATACTACCTTTCTTAACGCATTACTCTAAAGCATTAGAATTTCTTATAACACAACAGGAAAATAAAATGTTGTTTATAAATTCTCTTTAGACATTTATTGACTGTTTACAAGAAAACGCTAACTGAATCTTTTATGAACTTTAATTTATTCAAATCCACTGGGCGGCAAGATTATCTAAAAGTCCCAGCGCGCTTATTTCGTCTGAAATTGAAAACATCTGCTCGAAGGAACTTAGTAAGAGGTAGTGCCATACCGCATGCTTGCAAGTAAACGAATTGGGCCGGCACGACCTGGGAGGTACCTCTCGCTTACACGAGACCTGCGTAAAGTGAGAGCTGTGCTGTCGAGTTTCGTGCGGTGTGTAAGTAGCCGGTGGCCCATGGCATTGGCATTGGTGGTTGGCATGGTTGGCATGGCATTCGTGTAGCAGTAGGTGAAAGTGAAGGTAAATTTTTAATAACAAAAATTTATAATATTACATTTTAGTTCAATAAATTATATGTAATATTTTGCAAAAACAATATTAAATGGTGTTTCTTTTAAATAAAACCGCGTGAAACCAAGAATAACATCTAGTTTATATAAAACAGAGTCGAGAGTACCGTAACTTTGTCTACGTTTTACCTCCAAGATCATAGGCGTAAATACTTAATGTTAGCATCAGTACTGCAAAGCTAACACTGTGAGGCGAATTTTAAAGGAGCTCGTTTAAAAATGGATGAGACAGTGTGATAACTGCTCGTGAAATTCGCGATATTTTTGTTTTATTTATTTATTACAGGTGCGCTTCTTTTTAACTTGTTTGAGACAATATTTTATGTTTTGTTTTTTTTATATTTAGATTAAACTTTCTAGTGGTGGGTATCTGCGGCAGGTATCTGTTGTGATATTACACACAGTAATAATAAGACTTTTATTTACAATATAGCTGGTGCCTACAACGTGGTTCGCGTAGCGTAGCAATATTATAATGTAAGTGATTTGTTATTGTTTGCTTGCAGTGTGCCGAAATTCCGATTTCCTGTAGGAATGAGCGATTTTACGGCAGTAAACTGTGTTTTTAATATTGACCAGGCTTAGTATCTATACAACCAAAAAGTTTAATTCGAAGCCGTCCAATAGTTTCGAAGATTAGCCCGGACAAACAGACACACGAACAAACAGACAAACAAAAAAAATAAAAAATCATTGAAAAGTGTTCTAATAGTATTTTCGATGTAAAATATTATTACCCCTATTAGTTTTTCGTAAATATATTCAATGTGCAGACACACGAATTTTACTGTTTTATTTCTTGTGTAGATAAGGACTAAAATAGTAGTTTATGCAACTGTCGTATAATGAAGGGTATTAAAAAACTCGAGTGTGAGTTTTTGAAACGGGCGGAGCGAGTTTCAAAATAGTTAACGAGTGTTTTAATGCCCGTGTTATATGCAGTTGCATACACTACTTTATCTTCACTAATGCAATTAATCAATTAATAAAACATTTCGAAACATTAAATTCAGGCGTATAATGTATTGTCGCAGTGAACTTGTCGCCATTAAAATCTAACCAATGAGAGCGCAGCTGCAGCGCGCGCTGGGCCAATCAGGAGCGAGCGCGCGCTGTTAAGGATTTTGACATAAGGCTCTCTCACCACTTTTTCTCTCTCTCTCGCTCTTACACAGTGTTATAATGAGATTTTACGATATCGATTTGGATATTATAACATCATGTCAAATTGCTTAAATTGAGTTTTTTGTTGTCTGAGCTATAACAGTAGTTATTATAAGTCAAGTATTGGAAACATAAGTAGAATGTTACAACATTAGTGTAGATAAAAACATTAAATATATTTCCGGTGTCTAACCAAGTCCTTACGGCACTTAGCACGGGGCTAGGCTGACGTGGAACGTAAAGTCTACAGGTATTTATTATTAATATTATTTGTTGTATAATGTAAAAAACAATCATAATTATTACATGTATAATGCCTATGAAATGTTTTTGATAAAGTTCTATAATTTCATTGTAAAATAATTTTGATATATTATTCGATATCTACAAACCGTCTCACGACGCCTCTTGTGTGTCACTACCCTCGGTAAACTTTAAATACCTCATCATAATTATTGTAAGAGCTAGGCTCTTGCCTGTGCAGCGCTTTTTTCTTCTCTTTTGTCTCCATAAGAGCTGACATGACATAAAACTACCTTCAAATAAATAAAAGAATATTCTTGATACTTATTATATTAATTATATTAGTTAATAACTGCTGCTTCATCGTTACGTAAGTAAAAGCACAAATCTTGTTAGCTTTGAGCTTTATTGTAAATTAGTCGAGCTTTTCATGTGCAGTTTGTGACCGTCCAAATGAAAGCAGAATTTTCACCGGCAGAAGCGGCGATGCATAGCAAGCAGCGAATACATTATCTTGTTAAAAAAATTACAAACATCAGACTGGTATATTTAGACTAATTTGAAAAAGGTAGCGATAGCATTTTTTAGGTTAACCTCATCAAGTTTGTGACTACATCATATTTTAATTAAATCTAGCGTTTATATTTTTCCATATATTTCTTATAAGAAGACTAAAGCAAAGTTGCGGTAAAATATAAACAAAATATGCAATCCCTTTAAGTAATCTTAATAAAATATTTGCGTAGAAGAAATGATGAATTATGATGACCATAAAAATATACCATAAAAAAAAGTAAGAAGTCCAGATTACATAGGGGTTCATCCGCACTGACAACCATAGCCTATCCGGGTTACATTTAAATTAAAATATAGTTTTCAGAGCAAAATTATGCTCATCTGCATGACCGATCATTATGACGAAAAAACTAATTTAGTTCCACTACAATAAAATATTACGCCAACGGAACACCCTTTTGTTATTCATTTATATAGTTTTAAATTCAATTTTCATTGGAAACAAAATCTTATACGTAGTAGTAGTAGTATTTTAAATGTGGATTTATCACACGCCACGATAAAAAATACTACTGTTTCACGTATTCAATTTTCGAATTAACGATTTCACTTAATTCGTTAATTTGATGAATAGCATTCGCGTTTGTAAATAATTACCGAGCTGATATATATACATGGAGATTATTTTAAAATAACATATAACGATCAACAACATACAAAAATATTATCTCTTACTGCTTTGTTACATACATACTCTCTCGTCTCGTCTTGTAATGTATATAGTCAGACTTATACATGACAAGACGAGACTTAAACATGAGGAAGGTACGTAGCAAAGAGGTAATTTGATTTCCTGTTGTAGATCGTTGCATTAAACCGATTACCTCTAGCTCACAAACTACAGGCATAAAATCATGAGTATGAGTCACGTTTCGTGTCCCGATGATACAAATTTTCTAGGATACAGTGGACAGTGGTGTACAGGGGGACACAGATGTATGGATTCTGTATTAAGGTAAAGAAGGCCTACTTATTCTCTATTTTTTGTGACATGAAACTAAGATACAGATTTTTCAGCAAAGTTAAAATATTCTGAAAAAAAATTTAACTTGACGAGTGCATTTTTTTTAATTTTGTTTTACAGCTGGCTTCGTATCTCGTTAATTAATAATAAAAGTTAGAAGTGAGCGTCTCTGGAACTTCGCTAACATAATTTATAAGGTACAAAGCGACGTGTGTCGGACGTTCTTTGAGAAAAACACAAGCTGTGACACTTGCAGTGTAATTAATTAAATGAAAATTGTAATTTATCATTTTAATTAAATGCAGCGGATCCTGCCTTATGAAGTTCGTTGACTGATTTAATGAGCGCATAGGCGAAATGAGGAGCAAATAGTAGGTTACTGTTTAATATTCACTCTAGCGTGGGAGTAACGTAACGGACTTAACCGCATTACGCACGATACGCACTAAGTACAATGGTAAATTTCATTTTCTATATACAAAATGAGAAAGTTTATATCATCATCACCTTTATCACCAGCAGACACAATCACAATTTGTTTGGTTTTTTGTCACCACCATTTAGGAAACTAATAGAGAAAACAAATTGCTGGACCAAGTTAGATATAACTTTCTCTGAAAGATAAGTAAAAAAAGGAAGTATACATAAAATATACGAAAGATAGAAGAGTGTATAACGCAGAATATGGCTTGCCACTTTTTTTATAAAATTTCCGATCCAGATTCATTTATACACCCAATCTTTTTACAAGTAACAGCATTGAGTTTTCAGATCAGATCAACAATAGATATACGTATACGCTCATATAAGTTCTTCTTTTTAAGATAACTTAAACAGAATACAATAAGAACTGAAGAATAAAGTAATTCAATCTACATCTGAAGCAAAGGAGTATACAATAATACCCAAAGACTAATTCAAACTAAAAATCTAATTGCTCTACGCAAACTGTCACAAAATTACAGTACAAAATAATTTCGTGCCGTCAGCGAAAAACTCAGCGAACGGAGATTTATTTCAACGTATAATCTTTTGATGTGTGGCAATTAAATATATCAGGTTTATGTCTGAGTTTAAAGTGTTACTCACGTGAGAGCTACATTTGCGTTAAGCTTCAGAGAAATTAAACAAAATAAATACATACTTGTCTATTTAATCGCATAAAGAATAATCTTAAGTTCGAAAGTGGTTCATCAAGATTTTTCTTACTACGCAGTCATTCTTGTATTGTTTTCGTTCTTGCATCTAATAGAGTAATACCTTTTTGACGAGAAAAATTTGTTCGACACATGTCAGATCCTAATTATTGGGGTAGGTAGAAAGAACAGAGTGCCACATAAAAATATTTGGCGATGAATAAAATATTTTACCTGTAAAGCTAATTTGTCGTGCATAATTTGTGCGCACAGCAATAAACAATATTTAACTATACATTGTACGCTAAACTTGAATCCCAACAGCACAATAAATATTCTAACACAATATGGATATTTAGCAAGCACAAATAATTTCTTATTAAGATAATGGTACAAATTACTAGTTTGAAATTACTACTAGTTAATTTATTCTAAAGTAGAGAATATTATTATATTGTGTGCATAAGAAGTAAAGAGTGTATTAAGCAGTAAGAGAAACCAAGTTGTGTAAAACAGAGCGTTTAAGCAAACGTAACGCCAGCGTAACGTTTTCCTGTGCTTACCTCGCTTACGTTCCTTGCGCAAATTTTTCTTTGAAATTACGTTTGTACAAGTAAACTTCAATCGCGTGTCGAAATTGACACGGCCAGTTCTTTTCCTATGTTATTTAAGAAAAAAAAATAAAAACTATTTCAACATGCTACTTTCTACTAGTTCTACCTACTAGCAACGGGTCGTATCGTGGAAAACACCACATATGACCCGAATTGAGCATTTGAGCAATAACATAGGTGACATACAAATAAAAACTTAACATACTTTATATTTTACAATGACGCCATGAAGGCAATTAAAGAGAAAAGCAATATATAACGAATTGTAGCAGATACAAACCAATATAAACAACTCGACTTTTGCGTAATGACGAGCGTTAGAACTAATGACCATAAAAATCAGGAACGATCTAATATCAGACGCGGAAGTTTTTACGTACACAAATAAACACGTAATGAACGCGATACGCAAACGCATAAAGGGGGCAACGCCACAATTTTCCAGTGCGATTGCGATGACGAGCGAGATAACGCTTGTACGCTTGTACTTTACAAAACAACGCAACGCATGAAATCATTCTACGTTTGCGTATCTCGCGTACCTGCGCGTTTCGTGCGGTGTGTAAGTAGCCGGTGGCCCATGGAGGTGGGAGGAGAAAGGGGGCAGCGCATCTGTATAGTCTCTATGCAGAAGTCTATGGGCGTCGGTAGTCATGAAAATGGCTGCAACTGCTCGTTTGCCCCCCTATACCATAAAAAAAAACCTCTCTTTATTAAAACAATAAAAAGTTCGTGTCGAACAATCATTTTTTATAGCCGTATTGTTTGAAATTATGAAAGGTGATTATTATTTTTGTTTTTGAGCGCTAGGGATTTGTGTCGGGAGTTGTATTTTGGTCTCTGGTGTGTAATGGTCATCATTTCTAACTGAAATAGATTATAAAAATTGCGAGCAGTAATATATACATGTTAAACCTCACGTAATTCAAGTATATTGGCGCTTAGGAAGACAAATTAAACTATCTTAGTAAAATATGATATTATGTAGTATTGCAGATGAATTAAAACAAATTTTAATAATATAATTAGTAATAGTATGGTCAACAATGATAAAGTATAACTGATGATAAAACTCGACAATAGAATAATGAAGAAATAGTAAATTTTACTCACGTTTCAAGT
>LUGF01059248.1:46516-60065 GCA_001625245.1 Calycopis cecrops
TGTCAACTTGTCGCAAGGAAGTGTAATTTTCTCAACGTCTATTACTTTTGCTCATACCTCCCGTTCCTACGGAACCCTCAGTGTGCGAGTCCGACTCGCACTTGGCCTGTTTTTTTTAATATAGGGAGAAAATAAGCAATCGTGTACGTCCTCTCTTCCTTCCGTTTAATGGGCTACCGGCAACTTAAAAATGTCGACAACATAGCTGTCCCCATTGCGGTTATTTCAAGTGACCGGGAGGTACCTACTCGTGCCCGCCTAGTTCAGCTGCAATGCAGCAAGACGCTATCTCTTATTACTTTACCAACTTTGCCGCCATCAAATATCGGATGAAAGGATTCAATCCATAATTAAAATCGATGTTATCAGAAAAATGAGCACCTACAGATTGATACACGGTACAATATAATTTAATCGTTAAAACAAAAATTAATCAATATTATGTTTGTGTCTTTGATTTCATTGTAGTAAAACTTTAATAAGGTATGGGGTCTCGGGGAGGGTGCTTGGTAGAAAAAATATAAACATATTTACTACTTACACTTCACTTATGTGCCATTGCAAAGCACACTGGGCACACGTAGTGTTTTGATAATAGCCTTAGCAGAAGGAAGTTTTTAGTGAATTTCGTGTTATGAACCATTTTACTTGTTCAACTTCATGATATCCTTTTTTTGACGCATGGGAATAGATTTACTTATGACATCTAGGAGCCCGTGGTCACACGGTCTAGAGTCTCGAGGTCACTCTAAACCTATATCAGAGTCGACACTTGGGGGACGGGGGTCCATTACCGACTGAGTACCTACCAGGGCACCTTCAGTCGCTATAATTAGAGGATCCCAGATCTGCAGGTGACAGGCTGGCCTCGGCGAAAAGACAAATTTCTCCTCCTTGAGGATTGTCCTACTATGGACTTGAGGATTGTCATACTACTTGGACTACTATGACGTCGGAACCGTGCAATTTAACCCGTACTTTAAAGAAGCATCCCAATAATGTAACCCAAATCGGAACTGTCACTTATCCACAAGCCGCCGTCTGCGGATGATTCTGAGGGACGGGTGGAGGACTTCTCAGTTGAGCTGCTCTTAGCCTGGCCTCTCCCCCAAGGGTGTGGGTAGCCCTGTTCGGCATAGCCAGAAACACAGAAGCCATATACCACAAGATGGCAGCATCTTCAGGGGTGAATGTCATAGTATCCTGTGGAAATCTTTCTTGTTATATTCTTATTACTAATTATAAAAGTAATGAAATATAAAATACTATAAACACGATAGATCTTAATTATATATTCAGCTCATTGATGTCATTGATGATCAGCAACTTGAAGAAATGTTCATTGACATAAATTACTAATAACTGATAAAAAGAACCCACGTACATACTTTTGAAAACTAATAAAAATTCGCTTACTTCGACAGAATTTAAATATAAAATTTGGGAGTTCAAATTTACAATCTAATTATTCTACTGAAAATTCAATCATTGGTAATTTATAAGCTTAGTTCATCAGATACTTGTTAAAAATTCTCCTGAAATCACTTTTTTGTGTTAAAATACTCCAAAGAGTAAGGCATGTCCGAAATTAAAAATAAGTTTTTACTGCTGTTGTGAAATTTCCACGAAAAAGTGAAGTATATATTTTATATAATATAATAAATTAAAAGTCAAGTAAAGGTTAATCTCTCTATATACTAAATTTTACTCTCGTCTCGTATCGACCATTTCTCATGAAATTTTGTGTGCTAATCGGATGGGTCTGAGAATCGAGCAACATCTATTTTTATCTAGGTATTTCCACAGGATCGAAACTTATACTGGTAAAACCGCGGAGCGCAGCTAGTATATTATAATATATTAAACTATTCTACTGGTCTAATCTGTATAATTATTATTGACGATCGGATTTGCTTACAGATTTTTTCTTCGATAAAGGCCTCCTCTAAAGTCTAGGAATTAAAATATATTAACATGTAGGGCTATACATCTGGATAACTATTATGTAGATGTTTATGGATGTTGGTAGTCACCAAAAGGCTAGGACTACCTGTTTGCCCCATTCTGCTAAAAAAAAATATCCAACATAATTCAAAGCTTTATAAAGGAGTTTTTATATTTGTTACAAATTATTATTTCCTTAAATTTCTTACAATTATGAACAACCTATATAAACTTTAATAAAACGTAGTACATTGTCTTTGTTATAAAAACAAACAAACCAAAAATAGCCCGTGAATAGAACCTTAATCAACCGTGTATTTAGTATTATTAAACGCTTTTAAAACGTTAGGATTCTACAAAAAAAAATATTATAAGATATTATTTATTTACTAAACCACCCGTTACCGCTCAGACAGACTATTTAAACAAAAAATATATCGTTTTATACCAAAAAAAGAAAGAGATTTACATAATACCTGTATAATAAACACTCGTAACTGTTCATCTGTACATACAAACTCACACATCTTCATTCCAATTCCCTAACATTTTTATTATTAACAACACCATTAATACTCCTCGTATTTCTACCTATAGAATATATGTCTAGCTAGTAGTGACTATAACTATAATAAAACTATATACTAACTAGCCCTTAATTTTTTTATAGTATAAAAGGGCAAAGGAACAGTCGGATACATTTTCATGACTACCGACGCCATAGACATCCGCACAGAGGCTAAACAGGTGCCTTGCCCTCCATTCTCCTCCCTCTTACATAAGCCACTTGACTTACACACCGAACTTTACGCCCCTGTTGTGTAAGCGAGAGCCTCTACTCTGGTCGTGCCGGCCCAACTCGGCTACATGCAAGTACGCATGTAGCCGAGCCAACATCACGATAGCCCCAGTTATAGGATCAAGAGGAGCAAGCTTCTGTTGATGTACGTTCTAGATAAAAGCAATTGCCCCGTCCTACACAGATATATCTTGTCTACATTGACGTGTCGTGTCTACGGCGAAACCCATTTCCCTACAGCAACTGCCAACACAATGAACATTTCACTTATTACCCTCTCTGTAGAGGTCAATATTCAGGAGGCTATCTATTGTCTGATTTTCTATCGCCATTTCATGAGAAGACTTTATAACATAATCACTACATAGTACTAAACAAAGACGCTTTCCAACGTTTGTGTGTCTCTATGTTTACATATTTAAAATTACGCAATAGATTTTGATGGGTATTTTTAGATTATAGAGTGATTCAAGAGGAAGGTTTATATGTATAATAACATCCATTAGTAGTAGTCGAGGAAATCCACGCGGGCGATGCGGTAGGAAGCTAGTATAATATAGTCTTGGAAATTAGATCAGAAATGGCTTTTTTAAAAAATAAATTCAATTTTACCTACAGTGAAAATAACAAAACAAAGATTCATCTAAATTACAATTTAATATTTAACACAAAATGACAATCAAATGTATTAAACCTTTTATCGTTACAGATTAAACGTACACTTTTACAATTATTTATGAAACCAAAATCTAATTATTAACAACAAAATAACGGCACTTAATTTATAACAAAATGAATCTACTCTTTACAAATATAAAAGAATCAAGGTCTAAATATCAAAACTAAATAACAACACTAAATTTGTAACAAAATAACAATCTAAATGCAAACCGACAGAGTGACAGCCTAACCACTTAACACTACCACACGCGCGAACGAAATAGGCCGTTGCCAGGCACTGTACTGTCTTATATAGGGACTTCTCCCTCTCTTTACATCTCATCTTCTACAATAGTTTATAAAAAGAGATTTCAACGCTACATGAAAAGTACATATAAACTGGTGATAGCAGTTTCTTTTTTTTCTAACTTTTTAACTTTTAAGTATATCTCAACGTTATATGTCCTTCTCCGCCTTTTTGGGATAGTAACATAATTAAATTAACTGCTATATGTAATAAGAGCTGTATTGCATGATTGCATACAGTTCGGACTAGAACGTCAGGGTAAGTATCTTTCAGACACATAATACCGTGTTGAGGTATGACTTCACTATCGTGTTACGTGTAATTTACATGACTGTTATACAGACCTATCCTCCTTTCTCCTTCACTGTCCATGGGCCTCCATAAACTTGGAAATCTATGCAGTGGCGTGTGTGATGTGTTAAAGTAACTATCCTGGTCGTACTGGTTCCATTTGATTGCAAAGTAGTATATTATTAATTAATTTCCTTTTATTATTAACTTTGAAAACTAAGGTATAAGAAATAAATAAGCCAAACAGAGTGAAAGGTGTAGTTTTTTTTAAATGACGAGCATTGCAATGAGAACGAAAATACAGTGCACCAATGCTTACTTACACGAGCATTTGTGTTTCATATACATTCACGTGGTCTTGAGATTTGCTACCCGAAATTCTAGTTTCTTTTATTACGCTGATTAAAACCTGTACATGGCCTGTAGTAATTACAAAACGTGCTACAAAACGTTTTCTCATTGTGAACTCTCCTACCATGGAATTAAGTTTTGAAATTATTATAAATAAAAAGTATTATAATATTACAAATCCCTATTGTGTTTTTATCGCAGAAGAGGTAAATGAACAATTGGCATACAGCATAACAACTACAGAAATATGTACATGTCTGTAAAGTATGTATGTATTTAACTAGTATAAGGAGGCAAACGAGCTGCCGGAGCGTTTGATGACTTGACGACATCCACATAAATGATATAATATTGACATGTTCTTTCTTTCCTTCCTCACAAATATCGTGCCACCAGATTTTCACGAAAAGTGACATCACACGTATCAGATGAACGAGAGGTCTCCCTCAGTCGCATCTCATTTCGCTACAATGCAGTTTCTTCCATTTCCCGATACTGTTGCAGCAACAAGGTAGTGCACCTTAATTTATTCGACTTGCAAATTTTGATAACAACATCCACAACTAAGGAAAGGTTCTTAAGTCTTACTCTCAAAAACTGAGGCAATAAAGCACCCAAGTTGCCACACTTATAAGCCGTTATTCCGCGCATGATAAGCGCTTAAAGTACGAAAGCGCAATCCTTCACTCTTTAAAGCTCGACATTAAACATTATGCACAGTTCACCTCGGCTCATATTTACACCACGCGTCGAGCTTGCGCCAGTGGGATAAGCTTACTATAAAAGCTTCCTTTGTTCCCTAACGTTTTTATAGGTATCCAATTGTAGATGAATTTCTCAGTATATTATTGTCAAGCTTCAATAAATCTATTTACTACCATATAATATGTTATATTTGTATATTGTAATAAGTCATATATTAATGTATACTGAAAAGTACAAAGCGAAAAAGCTATATGGTTTTTTTTTTTGGTAAGGCAGGGGAATGCCTTTACACACGCTATCCAGGAGGCTCAACCGGCTACAGTGTCGGGCAAGACAACTGGGTTGCCCCTACCGACTAAACCCCTGCGGGTGCCTTCAGCCGCTATAATTGGAGGACCCCGGATCTGAAAGCAACAGGGTGCCTCCAGCGACAGGCTGGCCTCGGTGAAAAGGCCAGACTCTTCTTCCTTAGGGACTGTCCGGCTGCCTTTGAACAGTCCCTACTCCAGTTCCCATCCTAACTGGTCCCAATGCTCCAACGGAGCACACCACGCCGGTCGTCCCAATCCACGCCGCCATCTGCTGATTCAGAGGGACGGCTGGAGGCCCTCCGGCATTGGCTGGTCCCATCCGCTGGGCGGCGGACCAACCATTAAACGGCCGCAGAGGACAGGGAGGACGGCAACGACACACCGCATCTCCTCTTTCTCTGCGGCCCCACCGCCAACGCAACAGACGGTGTGCCCCCGTTCGGTCGCGGGAGATAGGGTGCACGGAACGACACACCAAGACACCTCTCCTCCCGCGACCCCTCCTCCATGGACGCATCCATAGCTGGCCCCAGCGAAGCCCACCCAACGCGTCCCCACCCGGGATCCCTCTTGGTTCACCGTGGTTGTCCAAGCCAAGGCTACTAAGCCCCCTCACCGCGACAAGATGGAGATCCGTCGAGGGGGAAGCTATCACGCTCCTACGAATAGGATTGGAGTGATACCTTTATTAGGAGACCTTTATTAGGAAACTCCTAGTTTTTCTATATTTTCATTGCATAAGTCTCTAAACATATTATTTCTAGTCTTTCTATATTTATTAGTCTCCAACAATTATATAAAGTTCGTTCCTGCAACGGACACTAACAATGAATGCTGCACATTTATTTTGAATATTTTAGGAAATAAAACATGCCACTTAATATCCAATTAAACTTTCCACATAGGTGGCTGTAATACGCTATACCGTGCTGCGGCTTATCTCTAAAGGTCTCTAACAAATTATATATTAATCTGAAGCAAAATGTGCGAGCGTAATTTAGGTAGTTTAAGGACTTTAAACCTTGAGTAATCTCTCTAAATAAAATTACTTTAGATAAAACTAGTCTAGCCATAAATTGTTACTGGCTTTTTACATACATTTAAAAGACACATTTATTTGAATTTCGAACATTATATTGTACGATAAAAAAATAAACTTCTTTTCCGCCATTATTGTATGTTTTTTGTTTACAAATATTTTTTTTGTAAATGGAGACGGGACTTTATAATCTTCCCTGAACAAAAACAAAAATTAACGAAAAATAATGCGTTAAATTGTGAATGATTTGTACAGTTCACAATTTTACGACAGTTTACAATCTCCCTAGTTATTTTATTAATTAACGGTTTCTTCTCTTCTCTACGGTCTTTTGTCTTAATTTCTGGTTCGAACAAACAACTGCGATAAAATTCAAAGCTATGCCTCTATATCCGGTATTCCTGAAACGATACGATTTGGAGTTTTTTAAGAAGACAGCGCTTGAGGCGCTTTGTCGGCCTTTAAGATAATAGAAGGCATTTTTATCTTAAAGACCGGCATAACCATCGTTATCACGGATGTCAATATACAAACGTAGTATCCATTACTTGCTTGTTTGTTCCTAATGCTATATAAACATCACAAGAAATTTTTCAGTTGATAAACTGCTCTCGTAAACGCGGTGATAGTAAAAAGTAAATGTAAGAATTTTCTTAATCTTTTTAGTCAAAAATCGTGCAACTTTTTAAGCATTTGAGTTTCAAGTCTCTGACAGAAAGCCATATTTAGAATTAAGTATGAATGAACAAACGAGTATTTCTTTTTAATAAAATATGCATGCAAATTCAACAGTAGTATAACGTTTTGATACATTCTTGCTGTACTTTCTAGTTGTAAGACGATAAAATACAAAATGTACATTGTAAAATGAAACTTCTCTTCGCACAGTGAAAAAATTTGCATCGTTTTAAATAAATTTAAATGGCAGTATAAAGTATGGACGATAGAAATGCTATTTTTGTTACATGCCAGAGAGATGCGTGGAGACAAAATATTAGTAGACCTTTGTAGTAGTAGTAGTATGTGACCTCTGGGACTTATGATGTGGTTGAGGTTGCGGAGATCCGCTTAATGCAAGCGGCTCGTGATCTGTCGCGCTCTTTGGAAGAGGCATTTGCCCTGTAGTGTTAACCATATAGCTAATGATAATGATGATTTTTTATGAACTTAAAATAAATACTTTGTTACTGTTATTAGGTTAAAAAATGCCGCCTAGAAGATGCATGACCTTGTTGTGGTAGGGGGGTTTGTGTGCCTTTATGATCCCCAAGGCTATGCCGGGTAGGGAAATCTATACAGGACAGGCTTGGGAGAAAAGACAATCCGGGACCCTCCCATTATAGCGGCTGAAGTCACCCGCAGTGGTTTAGTCGGTATTACACCAAAAGTCGAGTCCGGCATAGATCTAGGGGCCACCAGGGCTCCTAGATATCATAAGTAAAAGTATTCCCCTGCGTAAACTAAAGAAAAAAGTCAAACAATGTTACTTATTTCTACAGAAACCGTTAGAAGTCCTTCGGACTATGTTATCATGGAAATTTGTATTAAGATTATTAACGGACATAAGATATAAAAGATATCGAAGTGTGGGAGAGTTGAAACAATAACAAATAAGTTGTCAGAAGTCTGAAGTAGTCAGTAGGCGCTGTTACCCACTGAACATCCGCATCTCATGCGCCCAATAAGAGTCCAAATATCTTAACATGTACTTTTTTCTTGGGTTTAACTGTATAGTGCGGTTAACTACGGTGAGTAAAAAAGGACAGCATCTATTATTTCGTACAAGCCCATCACGTCGACTTAGAATAATACTATATTTTGTAACTAGTGAATAAAGGACGAATTTAAAGCGAGGGCCGTAGATGTGTCACGAGCAAGTGAAGGACTCTAACGATTGAATCACGAGCGCAGCGAGTGATTTAAGATTATTGAATCACGAGTGCAGCGAGTGATTCAACTGTTAGAATCCTGAGCGACGCGAGTGATTCATGGCCCTCGATATAAATTCATACTTTATTCAGGAGTTGCATACTATACTTTATACCATGACTACGAGAAAAAGACATAATTTAAGCGAAAATAGAAATTTAATCAAAAAAGAAATGTTACATTAATTGAAATGGACATTAAAATTAGAGCAATGACTGAAATTAAGCGTAATTTTCTTATTATTATCAATAGGGTCAACTTGTGAAACAATATTTTTAATCTAATGCCAAACTCCTTGTCGCAAATATCGAGCAATCAAAACTCGACAATTTATTTGCACCAAAGTGTTTGAATTTCGAATCTTAGCGCAAGGAGTTTCTGTAAGCATTGAAATGGAGATCGGATATATTTTTGTGTTCCAAATTCAAACACCAAAACAGTGAATAAAAACAAAATAGTGAACAAAAGGCCTTTTTATTCACTGTTTTGCGTGAATAAAATAAGCTTTTTAGAATAGGTATGGTATAAAAATAGTAGTTCATGCAACTGTCGTATAACGAAGGGTATTAAAACATGAGTGTGCGTTTTTGAAACGAGCGAACGCGAGTTTCAAAATAGTACCTCACGAGTGTTTTAATACCCGTGTTATATGCAGTTGCATACACTACTTTATCTTCACTCATGCAATTAATCAATTAATCAAACATTGCGAAACATTAAATTCACGCGTATTGCCCCATTCGTTGTTGGACCGACGACTGTTTGACCGACGAGGCGACGACTGCTTGACCGACGAGGCGACGACTGTTTGACCGACGAGGCGAAGACTGCTTGACTGACGATTTAAAATGTAATGTTCTTTGAAGATAATAGTAGTTTATGCAACTGTCATATAAAGAAGGGTATTAAAACACGAGTTTGACTTTTTGAAACGAGCGAACGCGAGTTTCAAAATAGTACCTAACGAGTGTTTTAATACCCGTGTTATATGCAGTTGCATACACTAATTTATCTTCACTAATGCAATTAATCAATTAATCAAACATTGCGAAACATTAATTCACGCGTAAGTAGGTACGTGTATTGTCCGACCGACGACTGTTTTACCGACGAGGCGACGACTGCTTGACCGACAAGGCGACGACTGTTTGACCGACCGACGTGGCGACGACTGCTTGACCGACGATTTAAAATGTTCTTAAAAATAAATATTTTTATTAAATACTTTAATTTGATTGCAAAAATTGCGGCGCGTAAATTTATACTTTTTATAATTCAATGTTAAAATCTAGCTTCAATGTTGAAATATAATGTGAAAAAATCACATGACTTTACTTTTAAATTTCTTCTAAACAGTAGATTATTCGTCGTCTGTGGCGTTCATTTTTGCTTTCATTTTTTTGTAGAGCTTTGTCTCTTTCTCGCAAATCCTTCGCAAGCTGGCATTGAACCAATGAGAGCGCAGCTGCAGCGCTCTGGGCCAATCAGGAGCGAGCGCGCCCTGTTAAGGATTTTGACATACGTCTCTCTCACCATTTTCCTTTCCCTCTCGCTCTCACACAGTGTTATAATGAGATTTTACGATACCGATTTGGATATTATAACATCATGTCAAATTGCTTAAATTGAGTTTTTTGTTGTCTGAGCTATAACAGTAGTCATTATAAGTCAAGTATTGGAAACATAAGTACAATGTTACAACATTAGTGTAGATAAATATTTTTATTAAATACTTGAATTTGATTGCAAAAATTGCGGCGCGTAAATATATACTTTTTATAAATATTCAATGTTAAAATACTAGCTTCAGTTTTCAAATATAATGTGAAAAAATCACATGACTTTACTTTTAAATTTCTACTAAACAGTAGATTATTCGTTGTCTATGGCGTTCATTTTTGCTTTCATTTTTTTGTAGAGCTTTGTCTCTTTCTCGCAAATCCTTCGCAAGCTGGCATTGAACCAATGAGAGCGCGGCTGCAGCGCGCGCAGGGCCAATCAGGAGCGAACGCGCGCTGTTAGGATTTTGAAATAAGGCTCTCTCACCACTCTCTCTCTCTCTCTCTCGCTCTCACACAGTGTTATAATGAGATTTTACGATATCGATTTGGATATTATAACATCATATCAAATTGCCTAAATTGAGTTTTTTGTTGTCTGAGCTATAACAGTAGTTATTATAAGTCAAGTATTGAAAACATAAGTAGAATGTTACAACATTAGTGTAGATAAAACTAATATTCAAATTTCGAACAAAAAGTATCGCATTCATTTTTCAAGTAATACGTTAAGATAGCTGCATCGCTGCGCCGAGACGGCAGTGACGTAACGTTACGTCCCGTTATCTCTCCGTCCACGGGGCTTCACTCGCACGATCTACGTGCGAGTGAAGCCCAAATTACAGACACGCGCTCATCTGTAGGCGGGATGCATCGTATATGAGGTGATTTGTCTTAGGAGATTTATGTTACAGAATTCTAACAAATGTTCCATTCTACTTGATTTAATTTTAATGACTTCCCAAAGTAACTCCATAAATTCCTCTATTTTTCTTTGAGCGTATTTTCTTCTTGCGTTTTTTTATTCAAAAATTTTTGTACACTTACCTGTTGTAGCTAAGTATAAAATTTAATTTATACTAAGTGTTTCGAAATTGTATAACACTTAAGATTTTCAAACAATTTGGGTTATCTGTATTGTTAAGTCATGTTATAAGTAATATCATGACAAGCGTAAACGGCTATATGTACTTATGATACAAAGTACTTTATTTATTTATGTACTCCATAATCCCAGTGCGAACGTGGTAATCTAAACCTAAATCACTTTTGACACATTGCGGCAGGTAGGTATCATGTGAACGAGAGATAGCTCTTTGGTAGTCTCTTTGGTTGACCTAATAAAATAATAATAATAATCCATTATAACATACTATAGTGCACATATGAGCGCACTCACAAGTGCACTCTCTATTCTCTCATTCTCATTCCGATGGGACGGGAGTCCGACACGACCGGAGAGAAAGTAGGCGCAGGACCGGCGGCACGTGTTCTCTGAGGCTCTCTGAGTAACACCGCCAACTTCCTGACTCCGGACTTCCGGAATTAGAAATTGAAGAATCCCAATAACAATTTTCGGCCCGAATCGGTATTCGAACCCGCTGCTGCTGTATTCGAACACGCTTACCACTAAACCACGAGGCAGTCAAAACTGTCTGACTTAATACAGCTGCAAACAAGAGTGGCCTAAATAAATTCATTACTATACTTATTATTCTACCTCTTATTACCTCTTTCTAAAATTACTCTACTTCTTATGATATCTTACAAGCCCTCCATCCCTACACTAACATCACGAACGTAATCCAGATAGGGTTGACAATTAAATGTATTCATCAATACTCGCACCTCAATTAATATGACTCGGCGTTCCTCACGTAAAGAACATTTAAAGCCACGTAACTTAAGCTGAAAAGAGCAATAAAGCTGTGAGTAGCGGCGCTGGCTCGCGTCTGCTGCGCTATGGGACGAGTCGCAGATTACATTTTACGAGTGAGGTGAAGGCGGACTAACACACGCCACCTCACTTAACTCTAAACGGTATTAATACACCTCGCACAAAATATGTGTCCCGTTTGAAGGAAAAATGGCCAAGAAGGTGGAGTGTATTTTATTTTAAATAGCTTTATTTCCATAAAATAATGCGATGCTATTTTTAGAAATGAAATAATTTCAGAACATTGAACTTTTATTTTCCCCTTACTCGAGTCAGCATCTTCAGAACACGCATGGCAGGGCTCCTACATACTTATCATGAATTGCATATATGATAACATACAATTTACTCCAAAAAGTACCAAAGAGCTCTAACTACGCATTTTAACTTCTGCTAGTAGATCTGGGTGGCAGATAAAAGATCCCTTCACAGAACTAATTCAACGAAACACTCATAAAACTGTCGTCGTCGCAACAAAAGAACTCATTTGGTTGTTCTTGCATTGTTTATATAAGCTCCTTCAAGCGTCGGAACAGTGAAATTATACACTTTACAAATAAGAGCGAGGCGTTTGTTATTTTATCACCAAAGAATAGAGTGCATTGTCCTTTGAGGGATTACGTCTGGTGTTTGGTATTGGTACAGCCAGTCGGGCCTCTGGCTCTTTCCTGGCCTTATGGCTATTATGATAATGTTCTCTGTCTGTAGGACAGGCTCACTATTTACATAATTGAGTTATTGAATGATTTTTTTTTTCGCCGTCAATGGAAAGATTGTATATTAGTTATATAACAAAACTATTTTTATTTTTTTTATATTCGTTACAATTAAAGAGTTATTTTTAATTAAAAATATTTTTTTTAATTCAGTACCGAAAACACGCCGACAATTCCCGAACGATACTCGAGCGTATGTGACGTCACAATGTCAATTTCTATTCATTATTACATACAACTGATACATTGTTTACATTTTTAATTGATCAAATCTAGTTATATTATTGTTATTCTATTGATTAATTTACTAGAAATGTCGAATCTCAAAAGCTATCGAGCTTGTTTCGTACCATTGTGTAAAAATACAACAAAAAATATGTACGGCACGCCTATGGCCGTACGTGGCACAGTGGACTGTAGATGACGTTTCAATAGGTGTTGGTGTGCACGTACTAAATAAAACATGGTTCTTGAAAGCAGTAACACTGAGGGGCGATAGAGGGCGGAACTGGGGGAGAGAACTTCAGGGCAGTCTTGACTTTTCCTTCTTGCTTCTTAAGTTTCTTCAGGTAGCCCGGAGGAGTAGAGAGTGCCAGTATGGGCTGAGGGCCCATCTTTTATTCAAAAATTATATCCCTACCATTTATTCTCTGCCCTTTCCAACTTTCGCCACCCCTCAAACTTTATTTAAATATAAAAACATAAGTACAACATGACATTACATAAGACAATTATCATTACATAGTTTTACCTTATTTACCTATTTTTACATAAGTGTATATGCTGTCTCTCAGGCCCCGCAAGGGGCCTGGGGAAACTCGATCGGAGCTTTAAGCTCCCCGCGAGTGGGATCTTCCGCACCCCGTTAATACGGGGCGGTCCTTAGGGGGGGTATATACCCGGGGAAAATAGTCGGTCGGTCGGAAGTCGTCGCCCTGCGGAGATCGCACCTGGGCAGTCAGCCCCTACCGGGTGAGATCACCGGTTGACCCGGTGAAGGCC
>LUGF01059248.1:96951-114137 GCA_001625245.1 Calycopis cecrops
CCGCGTCACGCTACGTCAGCCGCGACACGCTACGTCACGCCGCGTCACGCGTTATGTCACGGCCCGGCGTGTCAGCGCCTGAAACTCGGTCACAACGCGACCCACTTTCGCTATTTAAAATATAAATCGATGGTCCACTACGTATAAAGATAGCTTGCAGCG
This sequence comes from Calycopis cecrops, assembly GCA_001625245.1. Lineage (NCBI taxonomy): Eukaryota > Metazoa > Arthropoda > Insecta > Lepidoptera > Lycaenidae > Calycopis > Calycopis cecrops. Next base: position 97,114 of record LUGF01059248.1, read on the forward strand.
ATAAAGCTCAGAAAGCTCAGCTTTCTCATATCACTTAACAGATACCGTGTCAAGCTCGAATGTGGCGGACACAATTTTAATATTCTCCGTCTTGGTGTATGTCACTCTTGTTCCGTTATTGAACTTGAAACGTTTTAAAGTGTATTCAATAATTTTTCTGCATTGTGTTTTCTTTTATGGTCTTTTATGGTTACAGTGTAGTTTGTCCTATATATAGTATATAGCATATATTTTGTTGTTTTGTGATTGAGAAACCCGCTCTTACTGGCAACGGACAGCCTTCTGTCTTCAATGCGCTATCCGTCTAAACTCAAAGACTCAGTATTTTTTTATGAATGTCTCTGCTTGTAATCACCTGGTCGTATAGCTCCTACACGTCTATCATCTGGTGATACACATTCATAGCGATGAATTGAATTCATTCATAACGGCCCATGGAGGTGGGAGGGGAAAGATGGGCAGCGCATCTGTATAGCTTCTATGCGAATGTCTATGGGCGTCGGTAGCCATGAAAATGGATCCGACTGCTCGTTTGCCTCCCTATACTACAGTAAAAGTATTCCACAATACTAGAGTTCTACTTCTTAAGAGTACTTGAATTGTTTCTTTAAAAAAATCAGATATAAAAAGTATGTGCTTTAGACCACACAACTGAAGTAAAACTTAATTATTGATTAAATAAACAAATTCATTGTCGTAGTTACAATGACATAAACTCAGCCATAACATATATTACAACAATAAAACAATTACAACTTATTTTTTAAACACAAAAATGTTTCACTTAAATCTAATTTGAATTTTGAATTTGAATGACAACGTACATTGGTCTCGCCCGATATGTGCTTTTTGTAACGTTCTCGCCAGCTTACTCCCCAAGCGCGTGAATAGAAGTTTTACTTCGAAAAATATAATAATAAAATCCCGTAAAACGTTAATTAGCCAAGCGTGATACATCTTTCACAAACTAGCCGAAATAAAATGGCAAAAAAGTAAATAAAAATCATCTACTAGTTCTTCCGGTTCCCAATCGGTTTTTAGTCCTTAAAAAAAACTTGTACCATCGACACTAAGAAGAAAAAGAAGGAGTTTTTTTTTGCTTTTTTCGCCTGTTGTGTGTACTACGGTATCATGTGACCAGAGGATTCTCCTTCAGGTGAATTAGGATGAATGCCTGGCACACTACTCCTTACACACAGAATACATTTTTACCACAAACTTTATCACTTATTTTCATATATTGGATTGCATTAGCAGTAAGACATCCGGGCTGTGAGTTACCGGCGGGGCGCTGCGGACTTGGCGAGGAGTCAAGTGGCTGGAGCTGACGCGGCCCCCGTCGTGACCTACGGCTACTCTTTACTTCACTCCCTGCTTTGTGGCAGTACTATCTAATACAAGACACAAACTAGCTTTAGTCTGAATAGGTTATTTGGACATTCGTACCCTTGGATTATTGTATGCCTAAAGTTTATGTCTCGTAGGAAAGCGGTGCCGTCATAAAGCGGTCGTAACACAGCGGTGGTTGTTGTCAACCACGGTTAACCGTATTCTCGAAAAGTTGTTATTTAATTTACCATAAACTATGTTCTAATGACATCACAAATCAGTTCATTAGAATATTACTACCGGTATATGAAGACAGTGCTATCCTAGAAAATGTTAGCTTAAGACAAATATCTCAACAGCGTATCTAGTTGAAACGTAAGCTATTTCCGGACCGATATGATCTAGGGATCTTCAAGAAAAGAGCTTATTCTTTCCTCAAAGGTCGGCAACGCATCTGTTAGATCTCTGGTGTTACGGATGTCTATGGGAGTTGGTTTTTGCACTTTACATCAGGTGACCCAACTGCTCGTTTGCCTCTTATGCTATAAAAAAAAGCTAGTTCTAAGTTAGACATCGAGCGAGACAATTCTGAAATTGTACTCAGTACTGTTTCCGTGATACGCGTCTTAATACACAAAAAGACAGACAAATAAAGAATTTAAATATTATAATTACCTAATTTTTATTTATTGTTTATATGCATTTGGTAATTTTTATAGTAAAAATTATAGTAATACATACTTTTGCTTAAATGTTTATATTCCTTTTGAAAATTGTTTATACTTTTCTATTAGTATGTAATCAATCGATGGTTTCAACTCCGTAGTTTCGGAATCGTATATTTGAGAAAGTAGTTTTCGCTTTTCCGTAGTTTCCCGACCGTTCGCTGCGCCGAGCGCCGGGCACCGGGCAGGATTCCAACTGCGAGGTAGTGCCCCCGCGCCAGCTCCCATAGACTTATACTGAGACCAGCTCCGATACACGCCTCACGTCCCCGAGCTGGCGTCTTATTTATGATACGTGCGCAACGATGCGTGTTTCTCATATGGCTACAATATAAAATCATAAGCTCGACGGAGCAATTCTGCGGTATAAGGGGTTAGACGGGGAATTTCATCACCCGAACTGCTCGCATCACTATATTCAAGGTTATTATTCAAACACCGTTGAGCTGGTAGGTCAAGATATATTTTCACATCCAACTGCAGTCCCACTGCATTCTTTGTTTAAAGTCAAGCAAAAAACGTTGAACGCGCTAATCTCTGGGACTTGTACGTATTAGAGAATTCATATTAGTAGTCCCATATATTGTTAGGTGATCCGTTTATTGCTGAAGGTTATAGGCTATATAACATCACACTACTACGAATACGAGTGGAGTAGGCGGGTTATGCGAGTGAAGCCGCGTGGTGCTGCTAGTATTATAATATAAACGGATTTTATTGCGGTTTATTTATTAAAAAAATACTAAAACCGCGGTGGAATCCGCTAAGGTAGTTTTGTCCTGCGCTCCGTCCGTTTCCACACTCAGTCGTTTGCCGTCCTTTTGTGCAGATAATTACGAGGCGGGAATGTGACAATCACTTTTATAAACCTACAGTAATGCGGGCGGGGACGGCGCCGCTGTAGCGCTGTAACGCGCTAAAGCCGCTTATCTCCTCCCCCTCCAGTGAGGAGGATATTATCACTGCTCGCATGCCGCCGCTCCGTCAACTTTGACATCAGCCGACGGCTGCGACTTCGCTACGTTTCCTAGTTTCTGTACAAACTTAATATAAGAGGAAAAGAATGTAGAAAGAGAGACAAGTATTTATGTATCAGTCGGTACTCGGTTTTTTTGCGGTAGATTAAGATGTGTTGTAATTATTTTTATCGTTATGTAGATAATTATGTATTGAGTTCTTCAGCCTGCGCTTCAATTTCATCTGGCCTGTGTTTGGAACCACATAAGAGTAGAATGATTAAAAGTTCTACTGTGTTCATTGAAATGTAGTTTTGGCGTGAAATGTAACTTACTAACTTACAAAGTTTCATTCACACTTATAATACTAGTAGTGATAATTGAGATAGAATTTTGATCTATCGAACTATCACTTGTAAATGTATAATCCACATTTAGGTATGAATAATGACTGATGAAGAAACAAAAAGAAAAAAACTGATGCCTTCGTGAGGCAACTTATATAATATAATACTCGTATGGAATGTCAGTAATTTCATTCAAAGAAAACGCGGATGACACCGCGGGACACAACTCTATAAGTCATCCAGTGTCAAGTAAAAGAATATTGCGTGTTATTTAGTGAGGCCGTAGAACAAACCCGGCGGCTCTGACCGCAGGTCCCCAGCTGCTCCGCTTGAGGTCGCTTTACTCAACTTTTACACGAGCACAAGTTTTCGAACGCCGTCGAAAAAGTTTTGTTAATTTTTATTACGTTTAAGATTTTAATTGTAAAGCCAACTGTGACCGTAAATTTAAAAATGTATTTTTATTATATCTATGATGCCTAACGAGGTCTACTCGTGCTGTGCGAGCTGTGCCCCGAGGTCTCGCCGCGGGGCGCAGCTAGTATATTTATATATGACGCATGGGACGGGGAACCTTTAAAACGAAATAAAACAGAGTTAGGAAAGTTACGAGATGTCCTCGCTAATAAAAAGCGATACAGATGGTTATACACTTGGAAAGGGCGCGTCTCAGGGGTGATGACATACATTCTCTCAAGATTTAACTTTATGAAAAATTATTACTGGGTAAACTATTTATTTACTCAAATCCAGTCAAAGTTATCATCATTTTAGATCAATCGAGCATAATTACGCAAAGCTTTGCTGCGCTTACTAAGCTTTAGATAAGGTTAATAATTCGTTAAGGAATAAACCTTTAGAAGTTTTCCAATCCCTTGTCGGATTTGTCACTTGTCATAAACTTTTTAGTAAACGGTAGCTCAAGTTAATAACTTTAATCTTTGAATTCAAAGAAATTCTGCCTGGAAATATAATTGGCATAATCGTCAGAACTTTGTCCTTCAATGTCAATCCAAGTATAATTATCAACTCTTATTATTTAATCAAAATCGCTCTAGTAGTTTTCCAGTCCCTATTACTCCTTAATAAGCATTTGCAGATTAACAGACAAGTCTTGAATATGAACACAAAAACATAATTCATCCAATCGCACATAGAACAACTTTTATTGAAGTCGATTATTATTAGTTTTCTTCTTGATAATCCGTCAACGGACCCCGGGCTTAACGACGTCACGGAAATGTTTCAGAAGCGGATTACTCGAGCCTGCCGAGTTGCGGGAACTTGTTTAAAGTCCCAACAAACGTACGAGGTGAGTTCGGGGACCGGGAAGGACGAATTTGTGCAACCGCGACTCGTGAAGGACAGAGAGGGGGGAGCTCCCCCCTGACCCTGACACAGTTCCCGGCTCCGCCTGCACAGCGGACTGGCGGCGATCGCTAAATAAACACTTGGCGGCGCTCTTACTTATCGAGAGATATCAAATGATAATGTAACTAGCTCTTACGCGTAGAAACGTTTACTTAATTAAGAGGCAGCGTAATATTTCATCAAGTAACAATATCTATCCTTTTAATTCAAACAAGAAAGCGTTTATGGCTTTTTTAATCCTAAGTATATTTCTAGCCCAGCAGCATTGGCCTGACACAACCAGGGAAGTAACTCATAATAAATGGAAAAGTGACCGTTTGTGACTTTCCGATGGCCTGGTGGAGAATAGAAGGCAACACACATAATCTTGCGAAATTGGGTGAAATGTTGGAATTTTAGACATGACTTTGGACTCGCTTGAACACCGAAATACTAAACCACAAATGGAGCTGATGAACAGATGTTTAATTCCACTCCCAAAACACAGATTAATAAACTTAACCCAAAGTTAGGTAAGTGCGACATTGAAGTAACATCGAGTTTAGTCGGTATTAAATTATTAAGAACCACTCGGAATTGAACAATATTTTTAGGGTTCCGTATCTCAAAGAGAAAAAACGGAACCCTTATAGGATCGCTTTGTTGTCCGTCTGTCTGTACGTCTGTCAAGACCTTTTTCTCTAAAACGCATAAAGGGATGAAATTTTTGTCAAATACGAAGGTCAGTTACGTCTTGATGCCTTGAAAAAATCACACTTCTAAGTTAACTAAATAAAAAGTTATAGCCAATTATGCACAATTTTTGTATGAAAACGTACTTTGTCGAAAACCTAAAATAATCGGGTACTTCCCGTTGACCTGGAGTTGTAAAACTTGGCAAGAAGTAAGAACTTATAGCACATATATAGGAATAAATCTGAAAACTAGTAAATTTTGTGTAGATCATTAGAAAAATCGTTATCAACTTATAACTAATTCGCCTGATAAATGTGTGCCGCAACCGACGATTTTTATTTTTCGAATTTCAGCTTAATCCCTTTACGCGTTTTAGAGAAAAAGGTCTTGAAAACCATGCATTACGTTTGGAATGTTCTTCCCATTCATACGGAACCCTCGGTGTGCGAGTCGGACTCGCACTTGGCCGGTTATTTTTACATTCAAACATCTATTTCTTTTAATTTTCTTTTTCTTTAAAGACAAGCCGATTTCTTTGAAAAAACAAGGCGACTAAATTCAGAGACAGATCTTTACAGTGATGATATAAAGTGCCAAGAGATCGTTAATCACTGAAATGATATCACAAAAAACGGGATTCGACACAAGATGAAGTAATGAATATTGACGTGCCTTATATTTTTCGGGACAAAGACGAATATAGAAAAAGCATTTAATCAAGCCGATCTATATTAGTATTTGTTTGGCCGCTGAGGTAACTGAGCGAGATAGATGAGAGGTATTTTTTAATCGGAGTGTTGGTGACTATCATAATTACTTATTACAATAAAATGAGGCCCGCTGAGTTTGTTTCGCCGGATCTTCTCAGGACAGGGCTAGGGTTGAACCGGTGGTAGATGAAATTGTTGACGTTCAAAAAGCAATTTTTTAATTTCTATTTTGAATAAAAATATTTTGAATTTGATTTTGAAAACAACTTTAACTGATTTTATCGCGGTTTATTTAATTATTTCACCACCCTTCCACCTTCTGAAACGTTAGGATCACTAATTTTTAAATAAACCGGGACAAAATCCGTTAAATTTGTTTTTTTTTAATCCGCATAATTGTGGTATTCCGAGTTGGTTCCCTCTTTGCCTGCTCTCGTCATTCTGTTTCTAACAGTAGAAACTCATCCGTTCAAAATATATATTTTAATATTTGGTAAGTGCAGACAGGTCCCATGGTTGGTTTAATAGGAATTCGGGACTTCTACGAACGTTGAAATTCTTGCTTATACCCGAGTATAAGCAAAATACATTTCCGCTTATACTTTATGATACGATATCGTATATATATATATATAGCATATCACGTAAATTATGAAAAAAAAAAACAAGGAGCTAAACGAGCCTTCAACTAGTTTATATTAAAGTTGTAAATACCACTTGCATTTATAAAGCCTCCCTGATAAAAGTTGTCGAGGCGGAGCGCAACTTCTCAAGACTATTATTGGACCCCTAGGTCTCATCATGCGTCCTTATCACTCACGCAATCTTTCCGGGTCCGTTAAGTGGTTTTTCATGTTCTAATCATGTCAAAAATACAAAGAATTTATTGTGACCTTTTGAGACTATTTTAGAGAAATATAAAAGCATCTATGTTTTACAGAGATTCTCGTTTTTTTTATTTACCATAGGAGGTAAACGAGCAGTTGAAAACGTTTTTGGAACGTAGTTTCTTAAAACATGACACATACACTAAATGAGATGGGATCAAAATAGAAAAAAGAGACTCTTCGATAATACACGAGCATTTTCCTTCTCTTTTTGCGCAAATTCAATGATTCACATAAATCAAATTATGAGAAACAGAGTTGGTTATTTGTGCTTTACTTATGTAATAAAAGGATTCGCGTGTTTATGTAACATGTAGCACCTTGTTTATATCACATATTTAGAATTTACCATGTCTCAGACACAGGAAACAGTTCAAACCGCTGAGAAAACTATACCAATACATAAGATGGGTAAGATGTTTAAATTATTTAATTCAGATATAGAAACATAGTGATATTTTAACGTAAATATAAATTTATATAGTTATTAAATTTATAAATATAAATTTATATATATATTTAATAATTATTTAATTACGTAAATATAAATTTATATAGTTATTAAATTTATAAATATAAATTTATATATATATTTAATAATTATTTAATTATAATATTTGGTGTAAGTTTCAATAATTAATTATTATAGATAACGCAAGGGGCGAATGAATATTACGGAGGTTCGCAAAAAAAATAAATAAAGCTTCTTGAACAAACCTATTTTATTATTATAATCTATATCTATAGTCTCGTTATTTGAAGAGTTTATTTAAGTTTATTAGAATTAATTGAATTATAAACTCCAAAAATATTGATTTCTGTGGATCGTAAAACAAGATTAAACTGCTACAGATACCAGTCCACAAAACTGACTTCTCCTATTCCTTCACTGTTCATTCCGTCAAACTTTGGAATTCCTTGCCGCCTGAGATTCGTGATTGCAACAAACTTGGACTTTTTAAAAAAAGAGTGAAGGAACACTATTTAAATGTTATGTAAATTCTTTGTTTTGTTTATCTAATATATAAAATTCTCGTGTCACAGTTTTCGTTGCCATACTCCTCCGAAACGGCTTGACCGATTCTCATGAAATTTTGTGAGCGTATTGAGTTGGTCTGAGAATCGGCCAACATCTATTTTTCATCCCGATATTCCCACGGGATCGAAAGTTACGCGGGTGAAACCGCGGGGCGCAGCTAGTAACTTATAATATTATTTATTATTTTATACTATTTACGTAAATTTACATATTAGTACTTATATATATATTAGTATATTTTATATATTTATATATGTATGTATATGATATTTATTGTATGTATATATATATTTGTATTATGAATTATATGTATGCATTATACTTAGTTAGTTATAAGTTATTTTTATGTACACCCAAATATGGCCTGAACTTTACAAACGTTTCCGTTTATCAGGTCTGCTGGAAGAGATTCCTGTATGGAATAAGCTGTACCTCTGTACTTGCCTGTAATGTATCTCTGTTAGTATATAAGTTTCCATGTACATAAATTATTAAATAAATAAATAAAAAAAACTGTGAAAAAATGAATAATTGCATTGTGTTTAAGTCCGTATTATTTTAATCAAAGTAGTTATTGCATGGTTTATTTATTTCAGAGAATTCAATCAATTATATAAGAGTTAATTCAATTACAATTCCCGGTACACCTTCAATTACTAAATTACATCTGGTGTGAAGCGTGAAACCAGGCCATAGGCCGCGCGAGAAAATGAATAAATGCATCGTGTGACATAGATCATTTGCTTAATGTATCCCGTGTCTGGTCTCGTTCTAATTCCGCCCCGAGGCGGTACATTAATCGCTGTCAGCGTCGCCATTAGCGCCGTCCCAATTTCTCCGCTCTCCTTTGTTCAATTGACAGATTTCAATATCAGGCGCGATGGTCGCGCAATCACGAGGACACCTCTCATTCTCCTTTAGCGCTTCAAAATTCTATTGACTCGTTATAATGGCTAAGTATTGAGCGGCGACCTTTCTCGAATGTATTTCCTTTTTTGTATGATAAAACTGAGTTATTGTGAGAGTGAATTGTGAGTTTTTTATCTCTCTGACATTCATATATCGAGATTCAAAAGACTTCCTAAGGACGACGTAAAAATCACGTTATCACGATAGAATAGAATAGAAATATGTTTATTGAATGGTCCACAAACAGATATAACAGAATACATGCAACACAAAAAAATAATTAAACAGAAAAAAATAAATCAAGTAAATGTTCCATGTTCATATACATGCGAGGAGCACTGAAAAGGAATAAGGATGTCACTCGGCCTTCGTCGGAGAATCATAGTTCCCGGCACCGATTGTCAGTGACATCCGAAGTGTAAGAGGGCAAGAAGGACTGGTATTATATATTATGATTTAATTAAGATTTGTTATATGGTAATGGATCAACAGAGGTTTTAGATTCCCATCCTGCCCGCGTGGTCTAGCTTATAGTAATTAATAACCAAATTACATTACTTATTACGGTTATTAAATATATGATTAGGTTTCTGAAAAATGTACGTAGAAATACGGTAGGTTAACACAGATTATATAGCAGCTGAGACAGGTGACTGGAATTTACTCGGACTCGGGGTCAGGATGGGAACCTGACGCCGGTCCTTCGGTTCCAACGGCGTAGTAGGGACTGTTCAAAGACAGTCCCCAAGGAGAAGAAGTCTGGCCTTTTCGCCGAGGCTAGCCTGTCGCTGGAGCGAACCTGTTGCTTGTAGATCCGGGACTGTCTAATTATAATTAGACGATATATCGGCTGAAGGCACCCGCAGGGGTTTAGTTGGTATTGCACTGAGTGTCGACATAGTTGCAGGGGCCACCCGGGCTCTTAGATGTCATACGTAAATGTGTTCCTCTGCGTTGACAAAAAAAGAGCTGCTTTCACCTCTGGTAAGATATTATATTGTTTTAACCTATAGAAAAACCAATGTCATTGAAAAATTAAACCCACACACTCTTAATGAAATTGATAAAACGAAAAAGGGCGTAAAATTACAAAAAGGTATATTCGTTCTCAAGAGAAGGGCCTCTTGACTGAGCTACTCGATAATTTCTAAGACGAGACTTACGTACTTCCGGCTGTTTAGCTTTAGCGGTTGTTCATTTTTATCCATCTGCCTTAGAAGAGGTAATGTTTTTCGTTTATATGTATGTATGTCTCTATATTTTTATGTTTCCTGCTACAAAATGTTTATGTTGCGTGAACGGTTCGACAGATGATATCGTTTGTCTTCGTAAAGCTAGTGTCACTGTGTGCTTTAAAATCTATTATATGTATTCGAGATATTTGTTCTTCAATTTAATGTTAGTTGTGAAATTTGGTACATAAATGTACCTTTATTCAATTAAAATTTTTCATATTTTTTCTATTATACATATATTTTATTGCTACAGCAAAGTAGTACGCTTAAAAAGTCTATGCATCTATCGTCTATATAACGTCACACGATTCTTTCACTGTGCTATAATACGTGTCGTAGACGTGTAACGGCAGTGTAACCCCTAACTCAGTGGCTCGATATCGTCTGTCAGTTTGATATAAACTGATACGTGAAGTCTATCGATAAAATCAATAGACACTATATAAATTACAAAATATGTTATGTATATTTGCAATGCTCAATATTTATCACACTCACAACAAACGCAAGCAATTTATCGGACACTGATTTCAATAAAATATGGGTAGCATTTTAAGTACATAGTAAAACATTAATGTCTCTAGGTAGAATTGTAGATGTCAAAGCCTCAGTGCATTACAGAAATAATTAAACGATAATCCCTCCAATGTCCCGCATGGGATTGACAATCTCAACGTTATAAAGCTCACATATAGAGCTTGCGCGTATTGACTTAATGTTAGCTACAGTATACAGGATTAGTTTTTGGTCACCAGCCAAATTTTAAATTAAGAAACTAAAAGTCGACCCAAAATGTGTTTTAAATATTATCGTCAAATCGTTCCAATAATTTTCTTGAATAAAAATCGATTTGAAATGGTCCTTAAAAATACATCGATCGTTGTTCGCACACGAAGTATAGGTATGGAGCTCAAGGTCAGGGGTGCTGGCCTTCGAACTCACTAATCAGATACCACGTAGTAACCAAGAAATATGTTTCAACATAGTACAAACTAATTGTATCTAATTATTTTTTAATTTTTTTTTTATTTTATAAATCCAATCTATTATTGATTCTGAATCAAACCTGAAAATTTGGCTGATAATCAAAAAATTTAAACCTGTATAATTTAATATAAAGGTTACCTGGAAGATATTGCTACCTAAGCAATAAGGTCGCCTTTTGTGTACATAATTTAATCATAAGCATATCTTTTAAGATTATTTGTATATTTATATATATTTGTGTACACAATAAAGAATCATTCATTCATTCATTCATTCATTCATTCAATATAATGTAGTTCGAGTGATGTTAGCGTTTATTCACATGATAGCCTATTTGAGTCCCTTTGACTATAACCGTAATGCTAACGTTTGTTCAAATAACTTCAATCGTCAACACTATGTAGGATCAACAGTCCACAAGCATTCAGTTCAGTGATATCGGAGGAGGAATCAATTCACGCGGGCTCTTCTGAGAGCGATTTGACAGTGCGACGGGCCCAGACACTACACTATTAATCTTACAAGACCATCATACACAGAATATACAATACACATTTAAAGAAACCGTGTGATAAATGATTTCCGAAACAACGTCGACAGATAGAAATGTGCTTGTGTGTAGTTGAATGTCTTTTGGAGCTTTCTTTTTAATAAATTATTACAGATAGGAAAAACATAAAGAGTAAAATCGAGTGAAGCGTAAATCCAAATGTAACGCTTTACTACGCCAACTGTGCGCATAAATCGCTTAAGTTACTTGCGTAATCATAATTCTGGAAGTGGAGGAGGAAGTGCTACCCCCTTGTCGTGGTGGGGAGGCTTGCGTGTTTCTGTGATTTCCATGGCTATGCCTATGGCTATGGTACCGAAAACACACAAACCGTACGCGAAAGCCTAGCGGTTATACGTGAGAAAAAGTTACCTAAAAAGCTACGAGCTATGAATATGAATATCTATTTTAATTTTTCTAATTCAGCAGACCTGAGCGCGAAATACATAACTCCACTAGTAGAGATATAAAATAGTGACAAACTAGCACAATAGAGTCGCGGTATCAGCAGGAAACAAACCATCAAAGTTAGCGTCGAGTCGCAGACAAATGGGCCGCCAGTTGTGTCACCCTTCACCGTGAACAATGCCACGTGATGCTCGGAACATGAAACAATGTTACCAACTTTTCAGTTTTGTGTTTGTTCGGTGTTGCTGTTTTATAAACTTTATATGTGATCTAGTCACAATTGCAAGCAATACAATTTAAGCCCCATTCATTATATATGATTGATAAGGACTCATATTTAATGTGTATCTATGGGATTTTATGTGCAAGCATGCCCATTCAAATTCGCCCGCTAATTTACAGGCCTGTTCACGAAATATATAAGTCCTATACTCTAGTAGTAGAGGTATAAAATAGTGACAAAGTAGCACAATAGAGTCGCGGTATCAGCAGGAAACAAACCATCAAAGTTAGCGTCGAGTCGTAGACAAATGCGCCGCCAGTTGTGTCACTCGTCACCGCGAACAAACAACCGCTCGGAACATGAAACAGTGTTACCAACTTTACAGTTTTGTTTGTTCGATGTTGCTATTTCATAAACTGCAAAGTGTAAAAAATATACCATTACTTAAGGTAGGTAGGTTCATTTCGATTTCCTCTATTGTTATAAAAACGTATTTTAATATTGGATGGATTGAATAAGAGTGACTTGTAAAATTTTGATCACCTCATATCTTAATGTTGTATAAATGAAAATATAATTTCGCATGTCATATCATTCGTGTTTTTTTAAATTTAAAATAATATCAAGAACTTGAAAGTATTCCTAATCAATTTCTGAAACTGTACCATAAAATAACGTTTCACAATGTTATAAACTGTGACACCATAGACTGCTACTGTAAAAATACACCACTATTTTGTGTACAGGTTAGGTACATTTAGATTTTTCAATTTATGAAACTAATAATTTTCCATTTTCTTACTATTTTAATTTCGAGTGAATAAAAAAGTAATAAAATTTATTTCAGGATTTGCACTTTACGGACCATATATCCGACTTTTAAAAGACCGTAATACTCTCAACGTGCATGAGAAGATAATAAATACGGATAAAGAACGATAACTATAAATTATATTGTAAAAAATTAATTAAACTTAACATAATTTAAGTTAACATTCCTGTACCCCTTATAATACTTTGCTACGGATACAAACTTCAATCACAATATTATTTTGTTGAATTTTAACAATTAATTAACGTGTCTATAAAATGTATATTGTCATTTTAAAATTATAAGTATAATAATTAGTTCACTAATCACTACACTCCCGTTAAGGGAACTTGAGGTCTCTTAATTCCCGAGTCGCCGATGAGCATCTCACTTAGATGCTAATAATAATTTAATGCTGGCGTTACAAACGCAGGGCTTGCTGCAATATGTAATTGACAACACGTACAACTGAATCATTGCTAAGTACTCCACGATAGAATATTCAACTCGTTTTTAAGTCGTAAACAAATAACGCAACGTTAGAGGAACTTCACATTTCACACGCGCCGGCGCTAGTCGCTACTCATTTCGCCGCGCATGCGTGACTCCCGAAACTGATACAATACTGTGATTGGCCAAAGAAACGCAAAGCGTAATGCCGCGTAAATAGTTAGTAAATTTTATTTTGTGTAGGAATTATGAATGTCTAGACACTACAATAATATAATTGTCGTACCTACGATTTTTGCCGCTACCATAGTTTCTCACTGTTTGGATGCGCGAGTAATGACTATCGACTTTAATAAAAAAAAATAGTTATTTTATTAATACATAGGTTCTGTTTTCGATATAGAATTAAAATATTTTTTTTCGAAAACGACTTTAAATTCACATTGTATTAAAGGAAACTAAAGAATAGGAGCAGTGCGTGCTTTTGCGCGTTTCTCTGCGCTGGTGGCGTCTGCCTTTAGAGTACTGACCAGTCGACAAGTGTCCTTATCGTCATAGTAATATACATGAAAATGCCAAACTAAAAAAAATAAAGCCACTTAATATTACCAGACCCTAGGGCCGATATCAGTCGGCGTTATATATGTTTTCCTGCGACACAAAAAAGGAATAAGATAAAATGTATAAATCTTAAATGTTTCCAGCCGCCGAAGTATCGGCAGCCCAAGTGTTGCTGCGATATTTATGATCCGCTGACAACTGATCCATTATTCACCGGTCATTGCCCACACCGGACCCTGGCGCCATTCAACACGCATGATATATGCCGATTTTTTAGTATTAAATCATTTTAATCATACACAAAAGCGACGGCTTGGTTTATATTTGTGTGTAGCTGTGTGTGTGGTGCGGTTGTGTGTAGTGTGTCTAAAATGTTAAGTACATTTGGGGCGTTACACACATAAACAAAATTCCATTTTCAATTCAGACGTAAAGAAATATTAGGTGGCTCTAAGCTGATGGCTGAAACCTATTGGCTATAGCGTCTAATACTCGTATGATACCGAGTGAGCTGTACGGCAGAGCATGTATGCCAAGATGTATTCCTGGATTGTTTTATGTTATAATAGAAAAATAAGTAGTAAAAGTCTTTAGGTCGACCTTTTAAAATTATACAATAACTCGATTGTTTCTCAATTTCTCGCACAAAATCACTTATTCATATTTTACATTTGTGTGTACTAAGTAACTAACAAATTCACAAAGGCGAATGGCAGCTTTGTTTGGGAGTTTCGTACACCTAATAATTATCGAGTTATGTGCTATTTTTGTTTCAATGGGTAGATAATATTACATACAACCCCACTTTAAATTCTTATATTTTTAGAAGTTCGGAAATAAAAGTTAGAACCAGTTTAGTACAACCCTTATGGTACGTCAGTGTGTTCCGCATAGGCAAGGCTGCATGCCATACGCCCGCGTAAAGATTATTTTAGCTCTTTCGTTCGGCTTGATACTTTTATTTTATTTCTATTTCTAAATAATTATGCATCATTTCGATATTTGTATTATTTTACATATGGCAACTTTTTAATGCATAACTGCGTTTAGTTTATGCTTTCATTGCGTTTGATTATTCAATTCTTTTAATCCTTTTTTTTTAATAATGCGAACTTTTAAAAATAGTACACTTATACGAAAACAAACGTCTTAATTGCCTTAATAAACGGTACAAATTATATAACTTAAGAACAAAAAAAGTAGGTTGTACGAAACCTGCCGTTTTTCTTTGCAAATTCATATTTATAATGGATCAAATATTCATATTTTTAGTGAGAGCAGTTAATATGAAAAAAGCAAAAGCGTTGAAAAAAAAAGTTTGAATTCCACGACAATGTTAAATATTCATACTACCAATTTTGAGTCAACAATGGACATGTAACTCATTGTACATTCATATTTAATATTTTTTAATAACTAGTTAAAACGTTCGCGTGCAGTTTAAATACTTCGTATGCGATTAACTAAGTGCAGCAGCGCTCGATATTACCCTATTGGGATGGCTGTGCGTTTTTAATGATTTATCTTCATTACATCTAGCCTTTTAGAAATCTATTAAAACGTTACATCCAACGAAATATCTATGCTTAGCAAAGTAGAAAGAAAGAAATTTCAGACTTTCTGTTAGTAATAATATATTTTACTGATAGAGAATAATAGATGATCATTGTTTCGTTCAAAGCAAAGGTGACCATTCCGGCATCAGACAAAAAACTGCAAGTATCATCATATTTTATATCTTTTGGATTTGCATTTTTGCGAATTTGTCATTCTTAATATCTCAATACCATATAAACCGGCCAAGTTAGAGTCTGACACACTGTTTGTTACTCGCCCAACGGGAGAAATCAGAATGGTAACTTATTTATTAAAGTTATATACAACAACACAAACCTAGCTTTACGAGTTCGGCTTTATATGAATTGAACTGCAAATGTGGTGTGTTAAATGGTTTTTTCATTGATATAATTGGAGACGATAAATTTTCTCAATTTTTTCTTCATCTATATTATATATTAGTTTACTTTAAATTAAATGACATGATTCTCAAGATAGTCCAGAGAAGGATAAAATGAGACATAACGCAAATGCATATCTAGAACTTATACTACTCCTGGGCTATAAAAATATCAATAAAATCAGACCTACATTTAAAAAAAATGCCAGACTATTGTATTGATATTATTCATATTTAAAAAGTCGCGACTGTTGAAAATATATTTATATGGACTTACTCGCTTTATCTAGGCGAGTCTCGTTAGACTCTTTTCATACCCAAAAATCCTTTAAGTCGTTCAGGCAGTAGTAGGGAACATATAAAAAAAACTCTAAAAACCTCCTCTAATGCAGATAAATAAAAATGAACACCCGCTAACAGCCGGAAGATCGTCTCAAAAATTACCATGTACCTCAATCAAGAGGCCCTTCAGTTGAGAACGAATATACCCTTTGTAATATTACGTCCTTTTTTGTTTTGTCAATTTCATCAAGAAGAGGGTTTAATTTTTCAGTATTGGTTTTTATATAAGTTAAAACTAATACTTATATTACTATATTAATATTTCACCAGAGATCAAACTAACGTTTTCACCAAATTCCTTATCTCATCACATAAATATTGTGTAGTGGTAATAGTTCAATGACAGATGAGTTATGACAAGAACAAAGTGGAGGCCAAGGCAGAAAATCGGCAAGGAAGATAAGCGATACCATGAACACTGAAGGAAAAAAACTGGACGTGGTATGCACATGACCGGAGAGGATGACTAGATAGAGTTGAGGCATGAACTTAACAGTGAAAATATTGTACCCGAAAATGAGGTTAAGTAAGTAGTTCCACTTATAGTCGACC
>LUGF01059248.1:114143-131569 GCA_001625245.1 Calycopis cecrops
CCCCCCCCCCCCCTCCAATTTTGTTCGTGTATTTCCATTATTTCACAGACACGAATGTATTATCTATATATGCATATATAAAAATGAATATTTGTCTGTATGTCCTTTCTAGAATCGTAATGCATAATTCATTTGAGAATGTGATGATTTTTAGTAGATTAGGACTACCTTTTTCTTAAACACCCTCGCAAAAAGGGGTGTTATAAGTATGGAGTCGAGTTCCATATGTATCTGCCTTTGGCACCTAAGCTCTCAAACGGTTGAACTTATTTCGATGCATTTTTTTTTCTTTATAACCTATTCATATCGTAGTTCTTAGGTATTCGATAAAAATCGGTCTAGCACGTAAAAGAGTATCATTTCTTTCCTATTACGTAGAGTCTTTTCGATTTTAAATTTATTCACTTAGCCTAGAACCATATTGCTTACGGACTCCCTCTCAACATTTCATTACCATCCAAAATACATTGAAAAATATACAAGGAATATGACAATGGACCCAACTTTAGTCCGAAAACTTTTCGAAATTGCATTAAGTGTTCTGAATAGTCATTGAAAGGCTTGAAATGAAGGGACTGAGCGAAGGACGAGGCAACTTTAAATTCGGTGCGGTGACTGCGTGGCGATGGAGCGGGGGGCCCCAGGGACGGGAGAGGGTGGAGGGGGGACGTGAAATATGTTAAGAAGGCTGAGGGCGTTTCAGCGAAATTTTGAAGGAGGCGTGCCGCTCGAACTATTACACGGCACGGCCTGGTTGTCTTAAAATACGTTATTTCCGTGAAATTGAACTTGTATCCTTTCTATTCGTCATATTAAAACCTTAACTTTGACGGCCAGGCTGGCGAAGTGGTACAGGGCTCGGATAAGTGGAGCATGTTGCGCCAGGGGTCGCGGGTTCGAATCCCGCGTAGGTCATGGATCGGATCGGATCTATGTATTATGTGTATTTCTATAATAAAAATCTTAAATATATAACATTTCTTAAATTTATAAAAACATTTTAAATATATTCCGTTGTCTAGTACCCGTAACACAAGTCCTTACGGTACTTAGCACGGGGCTAGACTAACGTGTGTAAAGTCCACAGATATTTATTATTACATTTATTATTTATTATTTAACTGTTCTGTTTGCACATGTTTTCTTACATATTTTCTATAAAAAATTGACAAGGTTCTCGATATGAAACCTGTGCGTTTGTTGCGCATCACGCACAAGCACGGAATTAAATTAGTTACATTTTTTTACTTTATTAAGAAGACAAACACCCGTTCGGAGCCTTTTACCGATTACCGGCGCCCACATAGCTCTATATAGAAGTTACACAGATGCGTTACCGTCCTTTCTCTTTTCTATGGACCATCGGAATCTCACACACCGGACATCTCACACGGGTGATACTTTACACGTATCGGGCGAGTTAGAGGTACGTCTCTGGTCGTGCCGCACAACTATAAAATACTAGCTACTTTAAATAAATATAGCAAATCCTAAAAATCTACGACTTTTCACAGCGAGACGTGGCTTTGAGCGACCTCGACAAAAGGAACAAAACGTCTGCTCCTGACATTGGTCTACTTTCCCCACACATGTTCCAACAACAACACTCAGCGCAAATGCACTTTTTACGGCATTATAAAAACTGTTGTTTTGTTTTATAGTAATTCAACAATTTCGCTGTCTATTATTTGTTAATGGACGTTAATCTTCAAGAAAGGATTTATAGCACGCTGAATTTTAATATCCCTACTAATATTATAAATAAACAAAGTTGTATGTTACGCCTAAACTAAGTACTTACTCAACCGATCATCATGAAGCTTTGTACATGTTGCTATTGCCTTATGACATTCTGTGCTACTGGCATTGTATCACAGTGCATGATCAAAGAACATGCAACATGTACTTAAATTGTTGTGTTTTTTCGTTTTAGCTATTTCTATTATTTTTTATGTGTGTTTCATTTATTCTGTTCGGTATATCTGTTTGTGGAGCATTCAATAAACTTATTTCTATTCTATTCTATCTTTATAACGTGATCTTTACGTCATCCTTAGGAAGTCTTTTGAATCTCGACATAAGAATGTCAGAGAGATAAAAAACTCACTATTCACTCTCACAATAACTCAGTTTTATCACACAAAAAAGGAAATACATTCGAGAAAGGTCGCCCCTTCATACTTAGCCATTATAACGAATCAATAGAACTTTGAAGCGCCAAAGGAGAATGAGAGGTGTCCTCGTGATTGCGCGACCATCGCGCCTGATATTGAAATCTGTCAATTGAACAAAGGAGAGCGGAGAAATTGGGACGGCGCTAATGGCGACGCTGACAGCGATTAATGTACCGCCTCGGGGCGGAATTAGAACGAGACCAGACACGGGATACATTAAGCAAATGATCTATGTCACACGATGCATTTATTCATTTTCTCACGCGGCCTATGGCCTGGTTTCACGCTCATACCAGATGTAATTTATTAATTGAAGGTGTACCGGGAATTGTAATTGAATTAACTCTTATATAATTGATTGAATTCGATGAAATGAAAGAACGACGCAACCTACAGATAATAATGGACTATATCCAGCAAATTATCTATGTCCACACAATGCATTTGTTCATTTTACACAGTTTTTTTAAACATGTTTCACCACAATAATTAATACTTTGGTAGTTTATTAAATTAACTATAATAAAATTAAATAAACTCGAGAGAGAACGAGACTATAGATATAAAATACAATAATAAAGTGTATCACACGAAGCTTTGTTCATTTTTTTCGCGCGCCTCTGTGATATTTGTCCTTCGCGTTTGGTGTAATTATGAATTAATTATTTTAAGCTTCCACGAAAGATTATAAATTTATGAGTAGGTAAATAAAATTTGTTAAGATATTTATTGTCTTCAAGTAGAGACACGTTCTTGGAACTGCATTAAATACCTACGCTAAATATCTTACCTATCTAGTGTATTGGCACAGTGTAATGTCGCAGGTTGGTACTTATACCGTGGTATGGGAGCAGTTTTCTCAACTGTATCTACTGTGTCACTTGTATGAGCTGTGGTAAATTCTCAGAGTGTGAAATAAACAAGATTTTACGTGTTACTTAAATTAATTGAGTTAAATATTTTATTACACGAACAATTGATACAATATTAATGACAAACAATTTTTTGCTTAATTGTGTCATTTATTATAAGAGGTAGTGCCACGCTGCAGCCGAACTGGGCCGGCACGACCGGGGAGGTAGCTCTCACTTAGATGATACTGGCGTAAAGTGACAGCTATGAGTTTCCATTTCCTGCGGTGTCTATGGAGGGGTAGGGGGAAAGAGAGCCACGTATCTGCATAACATCTATGCAGATATCAATGGCAATGTGCGTCATTAGTCATGAAAATAGCTCCAACTCCTTGTTTGCCTTCTATAAAAAATATGCTACAGCATATCTTGAAACTATTGCAATTGATTTTACTGCTGACTTCTATTTATCATCTAATTTCAGCTTTTGTATTGTATTGTTGATTGGACCCAGTCGAACAGAAGGTAATTTCGCATTTCGGTAGACTTGTACTTCCAGTCATAATTTATATAGTAAAATATCTGTTCAGTTCTGCCCCTGGGTTTATTGCGCAGTGGATGGTGGTATACTCAGGGCACAAGTCAGAATGAACTTTGTCTGCGATTACGCAGAGCTAAATTAGATTTAAATAGGTGCAATTACCTGGTGTCTCCGGGGTCCGGCTTAATATATATCACATTAACCTATAAAAATTATGGCCATAAATTTCAAGCGTGTAATGAGATATACTTAGCCTTCCGTGAAGCAGCAATCGGCCGACAGATGCATCAACACTGTCTGCAGCAAGCTTAGTCAAGCGGGTTCTTAATAGTCTTTTATTCAACTTATAATCAAACACAAATCACTCAAAGTTCAGTTAGTTAGACAATTAATTTACACTCCCGATAATATTAACAGGGAAAACAACACGTAAATTATAGTAGTGATCACAACTCAAATCTGAATGCTATATTAGGCGTCTGCAATTCAAAGACGCGAGCGATCAATCCAGCGATGTAACAATAAAACAATTACAACGATCTCTCAAGAGATTCAACAACAATATAACATGGCCGCTAACACCAAAATCACTATAGCAACCGCGCGGCAGCGACCGACGCGGCCTCAAGCGGCCCACACCGGTATTACACATTACATGTGGTTCAGAACAATATCAAATTAACGGTGCTAAATTTAAAGAAAAATGTTTAGATTTGTTTGTTTCTTGTTCCGACAGGGGGCGCGCGCTACGGAAAAGAGGGAAGGAAAAAGGGCGAGTATAATCGAAGAGAGCTGTTTTGATTTTCTCCCGCCTAGTACCGCGCAATAAGAAACTACGTCCCAAAAACAAAAAAGTCTTTAATACATTGATGCTTTTACATTTCCTGAAAATAGTCTCAAAAGGCCACAACATATCCTTTGTATTTTTTGAATTATTACGACATGACAAACCACTTAACGGACCCGGAAAGATTGCGTGAGTGATAAGGACGCTTGATGTGACCTGCGGGTCTAATAATAAACTTGAGAAGTTGCTCTCCGCCTCGACAACTTTTATCTGGGAGGCCTTATAAATGCAAGTGGTATTTACAACTTTAATATAATCTAGTTGGGGGCTCGTTTAGCTCCTTGTATTTTACTTTTTTTCTTAATTTATGTGACATGCTCGGATTAGCAGGATTTTCAGCGTTAGACAGGGACCGAATTCCTACTAAAACCATCAGGGGATCTAGGGGGTCCACATGGGGTAGCTTATGAAATGATGCCTTAAAATTGTAAGTATCACTTACCGAACCGCACTTACCAGATATTAAAATATATATTTTGAACGGTTGAGTTTCTACTGTTAGAAACAGAATGACGAGAGCAGGCAAAGAGGAAAACAACTCTGAATACCACAATTATGGGAAATACCATAAAACAAATTTAACGTATTTTGTCGGGGTTTATTTAATTGTAAAACGAACCCACGTTTCAAGGGCTAAATAATTAAATAAACCGTCATAAAACATTTAAAGTTGTTTTATTGTAATTAGTAATTAATTATTACAGTCACCAACACTCCGACTGCTTTCTTGGCCCCTTGCGTATAAAAAATACCTCTGCTCATTTATCTCAGCGGCCAAACAAAATACTAATATAGATCGGCTTGATTAAATGCTTTTTCTATATTCGTCTTTGTCCCGAAAAATATAAGGCACGTCAATATTCATTACTTCATCTTGTGTTGACTAGCGTCACAGTTTTTTTGTGATATCATTTCAGTGATGAACGATCTCTTGGCACTTTATATCATCACTAACTGTAAAGATTTGCGTCTGAGTTTACCGGCCTTATCATTTCACAGAAATCGACATATTTTTAAACAAAAAGACAATAGAAAATGGATGCTTGAATGTAAAAAAGAATTATTCAATTCTGAATTCTAAATAATTTAATACCTATTAAACTCGATGTTACTTCAATGTCGCACTCACCTACATTTGGAAGTGCAATTAAACATGTTTTCAGCAGCTCCATTTGTGGTTTACTATCTCGGTGTTCAACCGAGTCCAAAGCTATGTCTAAAATTCCAACATTTCACCCCATTTCGCAATAATATTTTTGGATGGTAAAATTTCAGAATTACATTAAATATATAATCTATTGTATAGAAACCGATAAGTTGGTGCGTTTTGATGACTACATGCGCCCATAAACATCCGTGTAATTATTTCGTAGATGTTTATTGTCCTCCTCCTCACAATGAGCCAAGGTATTGTCTCAAACGGCCCGAAATGCGAAAACATAGCTGTCACTTAGCGACGGTTTAAATTATAATGAGTTACTTCTCCGGTTGTGTCAGCCCAATTCGGCTACATTGTAGCATAGCACTCTTCTCTCCTCTAACTGACTAGAAATATACGATTAAAGAAATCCTTGTATTCTCATTGAAATAAAAGCATATCTATTGTGAACTTGATAAAATATTATACCCCTCAATTAAGTAAACGTATCTACGCGTAAGAACTAGTTACATTATCATTTGATATCTCTCGATAAGTAGAAGCGTCGCCAAGTGTTTATTTAGCGATCGCCGCGAGTCCGCTGTGCAGGCGGAGCCGGGAACTGTGTCAGGGTCAGGGGGGAGCTCCTCCCTCTTCTTTGTCCTTCACTAGCCGCGGTTGCACAAATTCGTCCTTCCCGATCCCCGAACTCACCTCGTACGTTTGTTGGGACTTTAAACAAGTTCCCGCAACTCGGCGGTCTCGAGTAATCCGCTTCGCAAACATTTCCGTGACGTCGGCAAGCCCGGGGTCCGTTGACGGATTATTAAGGAGGAAACTATTAATAACTAACTTCAATAAAAGTTATTCTATGTGCGATTGGATGTATTATGTTTTAGAGTTCATATTCAAGATCTATTTTATAATATGCAAACGCGTGTTAATGAAAGATGTGGCCTGAAATACTACCAGAGCGCTTTTGATTAAATATTAAGAGTTATTCTACTTAGATTAGCTAATAATTATACTTGGATTGACACTGAAGGACAAAACTCCGACGATATTGCCAATTATATTATTTTTAGTCGGAAAATTAAAAGAACCACATTATCTTGAGCTACCGTTTACAAAAAAGTATAAGAAAACTCCGACCATCGACTGGAGAACTTCTAAAGGTTTATTAGGTTTATTCCTTGACGAATATTTATCTGAAGTGACGAATATTTATCTAAGTAAGCGCAGCAAAGCGTTACATAATTACGCTCGAATGATCTCAAATACTGAATGAAAGAACTTTCACACGATTTTATTCGTCATATTATTTCTGTTTCTTAAGGAGCCAATTCCCATAAAGTTAAATCTTGAGAGAATGTATGTCAGCGCCCCTGAGACGCGCCCCTCCTAAGTGTATAACCATCTGTATCGCTTTTTATTAGCGAGGACATCTCGTAACTTTCCTAACTCTGTTTTATTTCATTTTAAAGGTTCCCCGTCCCATGCGTCATATATATACTAGCTGCGCCCCGCGGCGAGACCCCGGGGCACAGCTCGCACAGCACGAGTAGACCTCGTTAGGCATCATAGATGTAATAAACATACATTTTTAAATTACGGCCACAGTTGGCAGTACAATTACAATCTTAAATGTAATAAAAGACAAAAATTAACGAAACTTTCTGAACGCGGGTTGAAAAGTTGAGTGAAGCGACCTCAAGCGGAGCAGCTGGCGACCTGCGGTCAGAGCCGCCGGGTTTGTTCTACAACCTCACTAAATAACACGCAATATTCTTTTACTTGACTCTCGGTGACTTATAGAGTTGTGTCAACCGCGTTTTATTTGCTATACAGCGTGGCTACAATGGCGACATTAATTTAACATACGGGTACGGCTAGTGCCAAGCAATCATATACATTTTGAAAATTTTAAATAATTCATTAATTGAGAAAAATGATTTTTCAAAGAAACTAAATAATAAAAAAATAATATTAAAAGGGATCATCCTTGCAAAAATTCGTAAATGAAATTACTTACGTGAGAGAGCTGACAACCGCGCAACACGCGACTGCGACTCTCAACAAACGGATAGTAATGAATGAATTTACGCCACGTTACAACCTGACCTCGGCGCGTGACTTCTTTATGTATAGGTTGCTCTAAGATGCTATTTAAAAAATCATATGTATATAAAAATACATATATAATACATATATAAAAAAAATTGTAAATAATTAATTAAATAGTAATGTTTAATGGAACCTCAGTGAACCTGTATGAAATGAAAATGCGAAAACGTACATGTATGTTAAATTAATGTCGCCATTGCGCCGCCACGCTGTATAAACCCCGTAGAAAATTTCATCATTCCACTCTTATGTGGTTACAAACAGCGCAGATGAGATTGACGTAACAGACTTCAATATATAATTACCTACATAGCGATAAATATAACTACAACACATATTTAAACATTGAGATCCTTACCTACTTATACAAAAAACCGAATGCTTTTCATACATACCTACATACGTGTTTCGCTTCCTACATTATTATATTAAGTTTGTACAGAAACTAGTCAACGTAGCTAAGTCGCAGCCGTCGGCTGAAGTCAAAGTTGACGGAGCGGCGGCATGCGAGCAGTGATAATATCCTCCTTACTGGAGGGGGGGGAGATAAGCGGCTTTAGCGCGTTACAGCGCTACAGCGGCGACGTCCCACCCGCATTACTGTAGGTTTATAAAAGTGATTGTCACATTCCCGCCTCGTAATTATCCGCACAAAAGGACGGCAAACGACCGACTGTGGAAACGGACGGAGCGCAGGACAAAACTACGGATAGCGGATTTCATCGCGGCTTATTTCAGTATTTTTTTTAAACAATCCTATATGAAATTTGTTAAGATTTATTCCTAATATAAAACTAATTAAAACTATATTATCGCGTGTATATATTATCCCAACAAAAACATCCTGTAAGAAAGCAAGTCTCGCAGCTCAGTCTTTCTATCATAAAAAAGTTGTGAGATCCATGTAATTCCAAGTCGGTTAATTTATTTAGTCCCTACTTAAGGTACCTTCTGTCTTAAGTTATTATCATTTCAATATTAAAAATATCTTACATTTTTATTAAAAACATCGACTTGGCCATCGCATGATTCCATTGTTTAGTAGTCCATTCGGAAAGACTTTGGTGAGAAACTGCTGGATACATACTAAACAATCGAATCATGCGATGGCCAAGTATATCACGGTTTCTTAAAGTGGAGTTTACGGACTCCTTGGGGGTCGGTGGCGTATGTGTCAATTCCAGTACAGCGTTCCAGGCCAGTATCGTATTGATTACTGGAAAAATGTAAACCGGCACTGGAATGAAATGAATCCAGTTCATTCCAGTGCATCCATTCTTGTGTACGTACAGTATTTTTTTAATGTAATACATATTTCATAAATCTGGTTGGTTTTCTTTTCCTAAAATATTCTTTGACAGGGGTCCGCGGAGCTCTTAAATCCTGGAAAGGGGTACGTGACTACAAAAAGTCTAAGAAATTCTGATGTATATATAGCCTTCCTGAATAAACTAATTATCTAACACTGAAAGAATCTTTCAATTCGAACTAGTATTCCCAGAGATTAGCGCGTAGATAAATATCATTGTAAATAGCATAGTTCTGTAGTGTATATAAATTTGGAAAGAATATCTACTTATAGCTTGACCTTTGTTGCACAAAGGATGCATTTATACAGTCCTAGTTGGATGAGAAAATAGGGATTTGCCCTTAAAAATGGATCTGTTCAAGCAAGACAGCACTTTTGGACAAAGATTTTCAAATGCTACGACGGTACAATAAAACCTGAAAAACAAAATGAAATTAATGTATTGGATTATTTCATCAGACGTAAAACAACAACGAACCAAAATAAAATCTGACTATCAGTGAGGGCCACTCAACTAGGAGTGTGCGACCAAGAAGAAAACAAAAACTTGTTGTCTATGATGTTATCAATCTACCATACCAACTTGATGGTGTTTTAGAAATAACTTTGAATAAAGTGATGCTAGCAGTTCAGGCGCAGAAATCCCCCGTCTAACCCCTTATACCGCAGAATTACTCCGTCGAGCTTATGATTTTATATTGTAGCCATATGAGAAACACGCATCGTTGCGCACGTATCATAAATAAGACGCCAGCACGGGGACGTCGTGAGGCGTGCTAGCGCGGGGGGCACTACCTCTAACCTCGCAGTTGGAACCCTGCCCGTCGCCCGGCGCAGCGAGCGTTCGGGAAACTACGGGCAAGCGAAAAGTACTTTCTCACGACACTACGGTGAAAACATCTATTGATTACATACTCTTGGAAAAGTATTAACACTTTTAAAAAGGCATAAGTATAAATATTTTAATAAAAGTATGTATTACTATGCGAATGCGTAAAACTTAAATATATTCATGAGATTAGCTAGCAGATTAAGCCGAGTACACAGACTACTACTAACTACTAAAGCGAGTATCAATGAAGCCACTTTAATGACTAGATGGATTATATATTTAGTTTGTTAGCGAGTAACGGTGCACAATAAAATGAACATACCTACATACATATACGGCAAAGTCCGTAAAACTAAAAAGATCAGACCGAATATTACAAGACTTCCATTGAGTTCCGTCGAAAACGAATCGCTTGGAACACAACAATGGAACTATTGAACTTTGTTGTATTTTACAGTTGATGTCTTAAGTTTGGCTTCTGTAAAGCATCTGAAACTTCGAGACTGTTAGATAATTAATATCTCACAAATTCAAGAAACAAAACAAACATTCTTAATTGAGTTGCTAAGCAGTATCGACATAAAACATATACAATAGATTTGTAAATGCCCAATTATTATACAGCATGTCGATATTTAAGTAGCAAAGGAGATATGTAAGTAAAGGGGTCAAAAAACTAGGTAATTATTAATTTCTAAATATTTATTTGTCCGTCTTTCTTTGTATTAAGACGTGCATCACGGAAACAGTACTGAATACAATTTGTCAATTTCACAATTGTCTCGCTTGAAGTGTAACTTAAAAGCTAGCTTACGTTTCAACTTGATACGCTGCTTAGATATTTGTCTCAAGCTAAAATTT
Source organism: Calycopis cecrops (assembly GCA_001625245.1). Lineage (NCBI taxonomy): Eukaryota > Metazoa > Arthropoda > Insecta > Lepidoptera > Lycaenidae > Calycopis > Calycopis cecrops. Next base: position 124,821 of record LUGF01059248.1, read on the forward strand.
TCTAGCTTAGCGGTGTCGTAGAAGTAGTAATATAGCAACAAATGACGTCATTAGAACATACTTAATGCTAAACTAAATGACGCCTCCGGGAGAACAGCGGTTGACACCGAAACGTATGTTTTGTTTATATCCTGGACGTTCTAGCGAAGACAACCACCTACCTATTACGGCTGCCTTAGGACAGCACCGCTTTCGTACGAAATCAAAACTTTAGGCGCACTCACTATAATCCACGGCTACGAATGTTCAAATAGGTAACCTATTCAAAAGCTAGTATTAGTATTATTATTATTTTTTCTCTCTGTGTTACCTTCCAAGCTACCTAAATATTGTATCCTATGTCCAAAGGTTGTCTGGCAGAAATTGCTAATTAGCAATAAGATCGCCTTTGTGTACATAAATTCGTTAAGTATATCATTGTTATTATTATTACTGTTGTTATTTGTGTGCACAATAAAGTATATTTCTTCTTCTTCTTCTTCTAGTATTTGTTTTATAGGTTATATTTCAAGGCCTTTCCTGTGAACGTTGTCTTTTCTGGCCAATTAAGCGGCAGTGAAGCCTTATGACTAACTAAATAATGATATCTTATATATAAATTTCTCGTATCACAATGTTAGTTATCATACTCCTCAGATACGGCTCGACCGTCATCTTCAAATGTTGTATGCATATCGAGTACGTCTGAGAATCGGTCCACATCTGTTTTTCATCTCGATATTTCCACGAGATCGAAACTTACGCGGGTAATGTAGTCAGTATAGCTTAGTGTAAGTAGATAAAACTACCACAAAGGAATGAAGTAAAGAGTAGCCGTAGGTCACGACGGGGGCCGCGTCAGCTCCAGCCACTTGACTCCTCGCCAAGTCCGCAGCGCCCCGCCGGTAACTCACGGCCCGGATGTCTTACTGCTAATGCTATCCAATATATGAAAATAAGTGATAAAGTTCGGTATGTATTCTGTAAGTAAGGAGTATTCGACACCACGTTTCAGCCTAATTGGTCGGAAGTACCTCTTGCTTACATGATACCATATTAGTAAAGGATACGTTCTGTAACTAGTATATTTGTTGCCGCGAAGAAAGGCGACTGAACTATTATGAGTGACTGGTATCGGTAGTACTAGTAGACAGAAAATTTTTATATGCTACTAGTCGGGCAGACCTGGAATTGTGGCAAGACAGGAGAAGAGGGCCACAGAACATTCAGGATATTGGAACCTCTTAAGACGCCTCGGAGCCTCCAAGCTTCCAAATCTTACCCTGTAATCAGGACAATCGGTCTCTAAGAGATCTAGTAGCCTAACGGGGACATCTGTAGGGGAACAAAACTATATGTAAAACAATCTGATCTTCATCAATTGGAGGTTGGATGATTATGGATTGAATTCTCCACTGTACAATTTTCACCTTGTATATTTTATTCAAAAAGAGATAAAAGGCGTCCAGAGTCGTCGACTTGCGGTCACGAGGGTAGACCTCGTTAGCCGTCATAAAAAATGCATTTAAACGACGGCCACAGTTGGCAGTACAATTAAAATCTTAAACGTAATAAAAGATAAAAATTAACGAAACTTTCTCGACGCGGGTTGAAAAGTTGTCGTGTAAAAGTTGAGTGAAGCGACCTCAAGCGGGAGCAGCTGGTGCCCTGCGGTGAGAGTCGCCGGGTTGGTTTTGCGACTTGACTAAACGCAATATTCTTTTACTTGACAGTCAGTGACTTATTATATAGTACTACCAGTCGACCCTTGCCCACTTCGTTGGGGGGCGAAAATTAAACTTGTTCCATCGTAGTAAGATATAGCCTATGTTACTTTCTGATAATGTAGATTTATACAAGGTTGCTATAATCGAGAGACATTAAATTAAACCACATATTTAGTGCATCATTTTCAGGCTACACAACAAAAATCAGATCAATGAGATCAATAGTTTAGCCACAGGATTTTTTAAAAGCTTTTTCTCCCTTCGTACACTCTGTATCGTCAGCTGTCCACGAGACCGGCTAGGGTCATTAATCCCGTGCGAAGGTACCGTTCAGCCGTCAGTGCAAAGGATGCTTCCATTTTATTGCTATTTAACTTCTTCAAAAAAAGTATTTTCGTATACTTCTCGTAAACTTGTTTTTAATTGTTTCGGAATAATAGTAGGCACTACGTATAAACTGAAACTACGTATACTATAACGTAGTTTCATTTAGTGCCGCTCGTTTTGATCAACGTTTTATTAGTGAATTAATGATTAAAATAGGTATAGGTAGACAATAGTTTTGATGCCTAATCGAGTAGTACTAAAATATTGTTCTAGTGTGCACCTCCATAACATACGAGTACGGTATTGTACCACATACTTTATACAGAACAACCGCGTCCAACATCACAATATTAATGCTTAACAAAAGGACATTCATCTAAAGTGCTGCCTCTATGATTATTGCGTGATCCCTATTGAAATATGTTTATGGCTATCCTATTATAAAAAAACGAATACCTACCATAAAAATGCCATTAAACCTTTTTGTATCGTTTTATAAAAGTTTTATGGTGATATCAGTTGTTAAAAATGTTTCCACTTTCTATTCTGTCTCACTCAACTACTAGTGAAAGAGGCAAATATTTAATATTAATTATATTTAATAAAATACGTTCTGTCTTTTTAACAGCCATGAAAAAATTTCAACAGGAAATTAAAAAATATACCTACATATTTCATTCGTTTGGCATTATGCGTCGGATCCTATATTCGGATCTCGCTCGGCGTTAGCATTGACGATTAAGAGAAAACCTTCAAATGAAAGTGAATCATCAAACTATGTGAAATAACATCACCAACAACCAAAATCAATAGTAGAATGTTACAAATATAAGGCCGCCCGCCCCTCAGCGGGTCCATTATATTCTCATTAGGATCATGCATTAATCCATCTAATACGTTACACGAGTGGATAAAATATAGAATACATTGATGGTGGGATAAAGAGGCTTTGCACGTTAGCTGTGGTCATTGTTATTGCTGTTATTCTATTTGTAGAAATATCAATTGATGGGAAATTTTGTGAAGGTAATAATATAATAGGTAATATATTATTATTTTCCGCCTGGGGTGTCCCACTGCTGGGCAAAGGCCTCTTTACTCTTTTTCCTTTAAGTAATATAACTAAATATAGCAATCAGAATACCAATGGATGCAAAATCTTAAAACTATGAAATAAAAACCAACCAAGTGCGAGTCGGACTCGCACACTGAAGGTTCCGTAACGATGGAAGACATTGTTTACCAGTAACTTGGAATTTTCATAGCGTTTGTATGAACAACAAAGTTGTATTTGCTTTTTTTGAATATGTGTTATTTCTCAAAAACTATTAATGATATCTCGCTCAAACCAATTTTCATGGACAGTTTTCATTGAGATCTACAGCATATATATTTTTTAGATTTCTCTCTCTCTTATTTTAAAAATAAAGAGAGGGGGGACACTCATTTTTCCACTTTAGAAGGGTCTATCTTTCAAACGATTAATTTTGACGAAAAATGCTGGCTTTAGTAACCTTAATGTAATTTTTCAAGAGCTATTCACAAACATCCCTCATATACAGGTTGGATGAAAAAAAAAAGTAGATTCAGTTCTATGGTATGGAATAACTCCCTCCCCCCTTTATTTCTTAATTTATTTGTTTTTATTCAAAATTCTAATAGAGGTTCACAGAATACATGAACCTACAAAGTTTCAACTACGACGGCCCAATAGTTTCGGAAGAAAATGGCTGTGACATACCGACGGACGGACGGACAGACATGACGAATCTATAAGGGTTCCGTTTTTTGCTATTTTGGTTACGGAACCCTAAAAATGAACTTCGTTTAATAGCATACACTTACATAATGTCGTCCTAGCCGAATACCGACAACGGCGGGCATCTTTGTAAGCACTAGCCATCTGCGCAGAACTTATTATAGTGCATAACTGCACTCTCTATTACCTCATTCTCATTTTCCGATGGCTCGGCAATTTGACATGACTAGAGAGAAATAAGTAAGGCCAACGGCTTAAAGTGGCACGGGGATATCACACCGCCAGCTTCAGGACTCTGTACTGTTATAGATATTGCAAAAACCTTCACTGCCGTCCCAGCAAAATAGTATATTTTTTTTATGGTATAGGTGGGCGGCAACGAGCAGTCGGAGCCATTTTCAGGACTACCGACGCCCACAGACATCCGCATAGAGGCTATACAGATACGCTGATCTCCTTGCTTCTCCTACCTCTATTGGTCACCGGCCACTTAAATACCGCACGAAACGCAACAGCACAGCTGTCATTTTACACCAGTCTGGTATATGCGAGATGTAACTGGTCGTGCCGGCCCAATTCGGCTGCATGCAAGCATGTAGCGTGGCACTACCTCTTGCAGATAATGATAATGATCCATCATTCAGAGAACGTGCACATGTATCTACTCACACACACACACACAAGACTATCATAAATCCTGTGATTTTGGTTAGACTATAAAGACGGCCGTATTCTAAACTCGGAGAGGAGGATATTATTATTACCTGTACTGATGATGACGAACGCTAAGCTAGGCTCACGCGGATACAGGTTAGTGAATTAATTATTGATTAACTATATCACATAAGCCCTGCTTACTATGCACGCCGGCGGCAGGCGAACTAGTGGTGAAGTAAGTAGTTCAACACCGCAGCACGCGGGAACAGTTTCTAGGCTAATCTTTTTTATAGACAAGCTTTGGTATAAGGGTACAAACAAGCAATCCCCTTTTGATGACTATATTTTTTTATGGTATGGGAGCCATTTTCATGACAAGACATCCGCATAGAGATAAACAGATGCGTTGTCCTTTTTACTCCTTCCACCTCCATGGGCCACTGGCTACTTACACACCGCACGAAACGCAACAGCACAGCTGTGAGAGGTAACTCCCCGGTCGTGCCGGTCCAATTCGGCTGCATGCATGCATGCAGCGTAGCACTACCTCTTCCAACATCGGCGATATTCATAACACTTTTTGCAAACCTTTTTCCTTTCCTTTTTCCCTATAATGGGCCGGCGGAAACTCCCTAGAAGAAGTACCTCCCCGGCGGGTCCCATTCAACTGCAGGCGTTGTACTATTTGTTATACTGCAAGAGATCATCTCGTGGCTGCTTTGCTAACGAATTGGGTTCCGTAGAATCGTAGAATCACCTCTAACTCACATCATACCGGCGGGAAACGACGTGGTTCCTGGGAGGAGGTGCAAAAGCATCCTTAAGTAGTTGTCACAAATGTCCATTTACAAACACACTCCTAAAAATACGATTAGAATTAACATTAAAACAGTAAATCCTTCCAGACTTTGTAAATCAAAGCGCCAGCTCGGCATTCCGACATCGGATTTACAGGAAGACCGATACAAAGACATCACTAAATCGCTTCTCGCACGGGCCGAGGTAATAAAGAAAAGGCTGACACAGGCGGGACACTCCAATCACGCTGGCTCTTGCTTTCAATCGATCGGAGCACGCTTCACGCCGCCTTATCTCGCTTCACAGCGTGACAGCTCTGTTGGATTTAAGCGCAGACGAGATTAGCGTGTGCACGATATGACTACTCATACAGAGCTTTTCATACACATCTTTTGTTTTCACTTCTTCCCTAATGAATTGAGTGGGTGGTGAGTGAAAAGTTATACTTACGTACGAAAATGCCTTTTATTTGCCGACATAAGATTATTACATTTAATAACATTTGACTAACATCATTTAGTAAATCTTATTAAGATTATAAATGCGAAATCATACTAATATTATAAATGCGAATGTAAGTTTGTTTGTTACCCTTTCACGCGAAAACTGCTCAACCGATCATCATGAAATTTTGTACACATGTTCTTGGAGGTATTAGAAGTAACATAGGATACTTTTTATCCCGAAAAAATGTTCCTGAGGGATGCCATGGAATGATTTTCCACGATATCGAAATTTACGCGGGCGAAGCCGCGGGGCGCAGCTAGTTAAGATTATAAATGCGAAATATTGTATGTTTATTTGTTTGTTTGTTACTCCTTCACGCAAAAACTGCTGAACCGAATTTCATGAAATTTGGCACACACATAGAGGGTAACATAGATTAACACATAGGATAGTTTTTATCTAGAAAAAATGTTCCTATGGAATGCCATGGGATGATTTTCTTTTTTGGATCAAAATTTACTCGGGTGAAACCGCGGGGCGCAGCTATATTGATATAAATTAACTAAATGATCTAAGACATTTGACAACTACAATATATATATATAACAAGGTGTATATATAATATATATTTAACAAGGTGTTGTACAGTGACTTGTCAAGTGTTACGCTTCAGCACGCTACGTCGCTTGCGTCCTTTTGACACTTTTAATTACTTCCTGCGAATAGACATACTAAGGAACGGGTTGAGATAACATAAAACTCTGTTTATTCCATAAAATATGAATGGAATACATCCTTACCCTTGGAATCTATCACACGCGCCACGAATTGATAGTGTGCCTATACTAATTCTAATCACATGAGAAATGAGCATGTGTAAAGTATCAATTATCTTTTAATGAAGTTGGACAAGGAGAAGGTGATAAATGAAGTTGCCTGTTGATGGGATATCGGTTTTATTGGCGTTACCAGGAGCCTGGGGAATAATTGAAGGCAACATCAAAGGCAACAGTAACCCTTATTACGTTATCCGTGCGATCTTATAAATATTGTAT
>LUGF01059248.1:143330-157250 GCA_001625245.1 Calycopis cecrops
ATAGTATATTGGTAATTAATTATATTTAGTAAGAGATAATGCGACACTGCATGCTTGCATGCAGCCGAATTGGGCCGGCACGACCGGGGAGGTACCTCTCGCTTACACAAAACTGACGCGACGTAAAGTGACAGCTGTGCTGTCGCGTTTCGTGTGGTGTGTAAGTAGCCCGAGAAAGGAGGGAAGCACATATGTATGGCCTCTATGCGGACTTCTATGGGCATGGGTAGTCATGAAAATGGTTCCTACTGCTCGTTTGCCCCGCTATATCATATAAAAAAAGGATAATAACAACCCTTGAAGTGGGGAGGATAAGCGCCAACCCACACATATCACAACCACACCACATCGCAGCGTCAAAAATAGTCAAGCAGTGCCTACGTGTGAATAGTGTCGCTGCAGCTTTTTGTAGTTGCGTTGTGTTTCCGACAATGTCGATGTGGTTGCGTTGTCGTTGCGATGTTGTTACGTCGTATGCTGACAAGGGGAGCGAGGGAAGAGCACGGGCGGCGTGCGCGCACTGTAATTGCGTCGACGCAGCGTTGTGTATGCGATGTGGTCGGCCACTAGTTCTCGGTGTCGCGGATGGTTGCGTTGTGGTTGCGACGTCGCGTCGTTGCGATTTTGTCGGTATCACACAAGTGGTCGATAATGACCGCAAAATGTGGTACGTGTGAATAGTCTTATTCATTTTCAATACAAATTATGAGCCCGACTATGTGGTGTGGTTGTGGTCGTCGTGTGGTTGTGGTACGTGTGGGTTGGCCCTAAAGGAGGGCAACGCATCTGTATAACGTGTATGCGGATGTCCGTGGCTGACGGTAGTCATCGCTATTAATAAATGGCTTCGACTGCTCGTTGCCCCCATAGTATAAGGTATATTATAGTATAATATATAAAAAGCAGTTAAAAAACAAAACGTTATCAATTCCCTGTCTCTAGTTCGATATATAATGCAATTGGAGCGGGAATCTGGCATCTATAAGATGAAATTCAGATAATCAGCCCTGATTGAAGATGTAATTTCATTTTTGACGTTGGCCATTATTAATTTAGGTTTCTGGCTTTCTCTTCCCGAAAATATTTTGAAAGCACTTACTGCTACCTCAGGAATTGAATCAAGGAATCTCATTAATATCTAATTACGTAATGCGTATTTTAGATGTCGTATATTTAGAACAAATTAAGACTTCTGTTAATATATGTGGGTAGTTGATTTGATCATTTGTGCGGCATTGTTCGTTGCAATGAAAAAAGACGTTTTTGAAACAGTTGGAAGTTTAAATAGCCACCTTTATCAGAATACAATCTCGACTGCCATTGTCTAAGAAAAAAAATGAAGTTTTAAATGTACCGAGTAGTCGCGGTGGCAACTGAATGAATGGTCAGAAAGTATAAGATACTAGTTGTATCGCATTCACTTATTATAAAAACTTCATCAGCATCTGCCAGTTGTGCACTAGTAAATCTAGACTTCTGGCAAGACGATCGAACTGCTGCCATTCGCATCCGATATCACGAGTAGAATATGCTCAATGAAGTGATAATGAGCTGGTACACTGAGGATGGCAGATGTGCAGGTAGATCCTAGAGCAGAGGCTGTTTAGGAAGACGAACTGTTAGTCGTCTAGGCGGGAAGGAGGATAAATAAAAAGTTATCGCAGATCTAAATAACGTTTTTTATCTTAAATTCAATTAAGACGAATAGAAAAACTATTGTATATCACTTATTCCAAGATTTTTATTTGCAAGAAAGACATAGTATTATTGTTGTTCACACAAATAAAACGTTCAGCAGCGGACAGACGCATCCTCATCATTATATATTATTGTCGCATGTACTTCACAAATCGTCAAACTCACTACAAGAATAGCATTCTAAATATACTCTGAAAGACAAACAGCACATTAATCTTTTATGATCTTTTATAAAACTTGACTTGCCACAAACGTAACGCATGTTCAGTAGCTGTTTTAAGCTCACAAAATGCAGTAACTTAAGCTCAATAAAACGATCAAGTGCGATTCAAGCTCGCACACCAAGGGTTCCGTACCCATACGAGGTATGCATATTCAACTTATAGAAGTTGTCAAACTTATATTACGTTCCGAGATTATTATGAAACAAACTATAGGTATACATATAGTATACATATGATCTAGTTCGATATGTTAAATTGTGTATTGATATATCACTGAAAAAAAATATATTTAATGGGTTTTTTAATGATATAATTATGATTTACTAACTTATAGTACTTGTTATAGCGGCATTAGAAGTATATCATCTGTAGAACTCTCAACTGTATAGATATCACGATTCATAAGACTAAGCCAGTTCGTCGGTTACTATACCGACAAAGAAATAGACGGACAGCGGAGTGTAAGTAGTAGGGTCCCGGTTTCACCCTTTGAGTACAGAACCCTAAAAACTACTTTTATGTCTTCAGCTGTGCAGGACCTTCGTAATGTTCGATTGCCGTAAACCGCCAGTGGTCGTAATGTGTGATTAGCAACTCGCGTGCGGGCCGCAGCGGCGGTGGCGCGCTCTGTCGGGCGGGCGGCGCAGGGCGGGCGGCGGGGAGGGCGGGGGAGCCCGCGGCCGGGGGGAGGGGAGTGCGCCGCCTCAGTCGCAGCCGAGGAGCGCCAGGACGCGCCGGCCGCGCTACCCCACCCGGAACATGTACTGACGACCGTGAGTGCAGGTGCCGTCTCGCCAAACACAGTGACTAGTGAACGGAAAAATGTTTTTATTGTAAGGTGCCTGTCCGGGAAAGTAAGGTACCGAAGTTTTTTTGTCAAAAATTAAAAAAAAAGCGCATCCAATAAATCATCAGCGCTCGTTCGCAGTTGCATGAATTTCTCGGCGGAAACGATCACTTCCTAACAGTTACTGCGTTCGCTCTATTTTTATTACTTTTTTTATTTATTTTAACACCAAATTATTAAGTTGTTAGTTAAAAAAATATGCCGTATATTGTATCTAAATAAGTTAATCCTAAAATACGCAAAAAATATTAGACACTTTTAAATCAAATGTAATCGATATTAAACACCTAATGATTTTTCTATTTTTTATTCTATTGAATTTTAAATTGCTGTTTAAAATTAAACAGAAATAAAAATAGAAAATAGAAAATATTTTCCTTTTAAACAAAGAAGAGTAATATTAGAATGGGAAGAATATTTCTTATATATTTCTCAGTAAGACAAGTATTAGATAGGTGCTTCACTGCCGTACTTATTGCAAGTGAGTTTTAAGCTCTTATGTAAGAGACTTTCAGTTGAATATTTATATATACTAGTTATTATAAAGGTATAATAGGTAAATGATAGCACAATGTAATGATTGCTAATAAAGGATGTCTTGTGATGTTGATCAGTTAATTTATTTACCATATTATTTTTTATTAAATGCGAATCAAAATATCATAATACTATTTACCTATGACCTATTATTTAACCTCTATCAGTTTAAACCTCTCCTAAATGAAATGGGTATCTTTTCTTTAAGTGGTTGTATGAAACACAGCCTGTTCCTAATGTTAATTGACGCCTTACTACTTTCAATAAAGAAACACTAAATAAAGTTCCATAGCGAATGTTAGGTACTTCTATTTCTTTATTAACCAGTTTTATCTGTGAGACTGTTAGACAGTTTCGTGGTAACCGTACAATTTTATGAAAGAAGCTTGGCTCTGTAATAAAGTGTGTAAGTTACAATCTTCCGGTTTCTATTCCGAGCAAGCTTTTTAATATCGCAGTGTTTTACGCCCCTTCACTGACGATCAGAGAATACAACCTCCTTCGCACGCTGCATCATTAAATATAGATTACTTAAACACACGAGCGTCGTACAATATTTAAAAAACATTATTTAATTGCCTACATACTTACATAGTACGATAGAAGTACATAGATGATTGTGCAATACAAAGGTTTGCTTTCTTTCTCACTTTAATGAAAATGTAAAATAACCCAAAAAAATAATCCAAAAAATAACCCAGATATTTATCTACAATTCCTCTAAATAGTATTTTAAAATAATGCTGTGAATATGTGATCATGATGTAAATAAATGGTGACTATGAACTAACATTTTTATTTATAAAAGTTTCAACTATAATCGTTATCTAAAGTCTTTAAACAGTTTAGCGTATTGTGGTAAGATTTAATGTGAAAACCGCAGTAACAATCTGCGCACTCCCGACGGTAAACGGAACGTTATGCGTAAAGTTAAGTAAAATATATACGAATAAAACGCTTTTAGTGTGGAACGAACTGTTCTTTGTGTAACATGAGACTATATGGAGAGCTTCAATAGGATCGTAATTTTTCTCATCAAGAATCTAATACGGTTTTAATAAAACTTAACAAGATTTGAATTTTTTTCGATAGTAATCCAGTTCTTTTTTGTCAGATGTGTCTTTTTCTTTTCATGTGGTTTTACTAGAGAATTTTCTTATAATAGGTAGTAAGTGATCAGCAAAGTGATATCCTTTTAATGCATTTCACTAATTGACTTTATAAAAAAAACTTTTCAAGATGTTTGTGGTTGAACTCCTGCGAAACAGCTCAGACTATTTCTATAAAATGTTTCTTGGACATTCTGCAGTTCTGAGAATAGTTAGTTAAGTATTTTCATCCCGATATTTCCACGGTATGGAAGTTACACGAGTCAAAATGAATTCTATTTTAAAACACTCCAATCTAAGAAGCTTAATAATTCCAAAACGTTTTCTCTTGCCTCTTAAATCTAAAAAGGATTGTTTCATTTTATTGTACACTCAAAAAAATCATATAACAATAGTGAGCAATCGCCATCGTAGTCTGGACCAGGAAGAAAGTCAATTCATCATTGACACATCGTCAATCATTGAAACTGATTGCATTTGCTACCTGTCTGCAAGCCAGTGATACCACGATCTATTTCATAATCAAAAATAACGACTTGCACGTGGGTGACTAAACTGGAACTGGAAACACACACATTGGAGGCATATAAAATCGTTAAATACGCTACAAACTATGTAAAGGCTATATCTAGAAACACAAGATATAATAACAAAGCGAACTACGCGGTAAAATGCTTGTAAACTACTAAGGCAATAATAATATAACTTTCTGCGATACCGTAAGGAAAATAAGGGGAAATTTCACTTTACAACAAAAGATTAGTTTACCGTTACGACTATACGCCAATTCTGAGGTTCCCAAACTTCTTAAACTGCTACAACTTTATGCCCATCTGTTTATGCTCTCCTGTACTATAAATGGGAATATTAATTAGCTAACATCACATTTTGGGGGCCGTATAGTGTGTGTACAAGTGATAAAGATGACGCATGACTAGATGATGCGTGGTCCTCCTTCACCCCCTTCCTCACATATTAAACACTTGCACAAACTGATGCTTACGAAAATATGTATGTTGTCGTTAGTATGTTATTGTCATCATTTATCAAATTTATGTCAAATCTGCATTATCTGAGAAATTCGGGAATCCTACAATAGCACATAACAGCAATACGAGGATCTGATGAATTGTTTTTTAGTGCAGCCACCTGTGCTTTACTCTCCAAGTAACAATTTCCATTTATACAAAAAAAATACAAACAATAAAGCCAATTACTAAAAAAATGTTTTTCAATTATTTTGGGATAACATTGTAATTAACGTTATCAAAGTGTATTTAACACCACATAACAATTTTTATTATTATTACTCGAGGAACACTACTCTCTTCCCCACGCAGTTGGATAAAAGTAATTTATCAAAGTCCAAGCGCCATTTTATTTTGTGTAATTAATACAGATTGATGACAAACATTTATTTAGGACCACAACCAACAAAATTTATTTTCCTTCTTTTTTCGGCCCACTTCAAATATATAGAGGCAATTCCACTGTATTTTCTTTTGACTCTTGTTAGCTCACGCCTAAATATTTTATCAAACGACGCCTCAAGACTAACTTTAGCTTTATTTGCCCAGAGGGACCAATCTCATATAAATTCCGTCATGAGAACAGAGTTATCGCCAAACAAATGATTTTGCATAATTGTGTCTATTTAAATGCCTTTTTGTACAATTTAGGTGGGTAGGTAGGTGACGGCACATTACATTTTCACTAGATGACCAGACCACAAGTTGCTGTGGCAATAAAAGTATTGCGGTAAATAAAATTGCTAAATAAAAAATAGATTTTATTTTGAGTTAGACAAAGTTACATCATAGTACAATAAGAATATTCTTATTGTACTATGGTTACATAACGGTGAGACACTTTATTAAAATCTGTTCATATTTTCATATATTAAGATGTTGCGCAGGATGTCGACGAGAAATAGAAATCAATTTGTGATCTTGTGTACACCCCTTATGTCCAGTTGTATGTATTTAACGTGTATATACGTTCGAATGTAGTGGAAAATTATGAGCTAAATTACGTTTAAACAAGATTTATTTATTAGCAATATCAGCTCATTCCATTTGACCGTTTACAACGAAGAGCGATTCGAATCGTCGATAACCAGTATCTCTCCCGCCAGCTTGATACTCTTGCCTTGCGCAAAAATGTCAGCTCGCTGTGCATCTTCTATCGTATTCACCGGGAGTGTTCCGAGGAATTGTTCGGATTAATATCCGCAGCTGAATTCCATTATAGGACTTCGCGCCGAAATTCCAAATTCCACTGTCACCACCTAGATCCTCCAAAGTCCACTACTGTGCGCTATAAGCGCAATTTCATCCCCCGCACATTTCGATATAGAATTAGCTGCCCCCCTCGGTATTTCCGGACGGATACGACCTAGGGATCTTCAAAAAAAGAGCTTATTCTTTCCTCAAAGGTCGGCAACGCATCTGTTAGACCGCTGGTGTTACGGATGTCTGTGGGCGTTGGTGATCACTTTACATCTGGTGACCCAACTACTCGTTTGCCTCTTATGCTATAAAAAAAATAAGTTTCACGAATCTTTTTGTTACATTATTAACATATTAATTTTCAGTAACAATTTATAAAAATATATCTAGAATTTTTTCCACGAATAAAAATAAAAAATACAACAGTTGGCGATAAAGTACCTAAATTTATTTATATGAAGCGAAACCTCTTTTCACCTGACGAGGACAAAAAAAACGACGAGGTGTTATTAGCACGTCGGGCCTGCGTGAGTGTAAAATAAACGAAATTCACATCGAAAAAATATAGACTACCTCGTGCTCTAGTTGTACCTCGACCACTGACGTGAGTTCCCGTGTTCGATTCCCGGAAAGACCAAAACATGTTAAATATTTTTATGTCTAATAGGTGTTATACCCAAGTGCCTCGGAGAGCACGTTAAGCCGTCTGTCTTGGAGCTGATTTCTCTCCGGTCGTGTCGGACTGCCGTCTAATCAGAATATGAGAAGAGGAATAGAGTCTTTTGTGTTTTCGCACACAGGCATTCGCCTGTGTGCGAAAACACAAGCCAGCCTGTGTCGAATGTGGCGATGTCTTGTATCTGGCTAGTCCCTATAAAGATGGCCATCGTAGTAGAATAGGCTAGGGTGACATTATTATTATCATATTTAACTACATACAGGACTAGAAGTGCCTTGCGGTTTCACTTGCATGACCCGCGTCCTCCTCTGCTTCCAATCGTAATATCTATAGCTTTTCCGTACAAATAGGCTATCTAAAATTGTTTATTTTTTTAAATGAAACCAGCAGTGCTTGAGAATAGCGCGTCTAAACAAACATACACCTCAGCTTTTTAATATTAGCTTGTTAAATTCACGCGGCGATAAGGCGTAAGCGAAGTCACAGACCGCCACTTACTACGATCATGCCTGAAATAAGGTATGTAAATATAGAGAGTATAAAGAGAATAATTAATGTAGAGAAAGCAAGACAAATATGTAAGGACTACGTCACGCGTTCCCCTAAGCCTGCCTCATTAGGGAATTTGGCGTGAAGATGTATTTTTATTGTTGATTAACAAGGTGTAGAATTATGTGATAGATACGACAAATTTGGTCACATGTTTAGTCATTTGTCTCAAAGGTAGAAAGGTTGATGTATTTTCCCATCCTGTCTCACCAGCAATAGAGGACACGCCGATGTTATGTACGCACACACACACACAATATACTCAAATTTGTTCCTCACGCACGAAGCCGTAGCTTCACTAGTTTATGGCTTGCATATTCGATTTCCGAATCACTAATTCGATGAGCCTAGCGCACGTGTTCCGTTCCTCTGTTCGTTATTTCGTATTACCGGCACAAACGGCACGTCACTATTTGTTGCCAAAAGAATAAAGCGTATATTGTCTATGCTTTAAAATGGCCGCCAGCTCTATGGTATTTGCATTTTAATGCTTTTTGAATCCAAAGTTTGAATGCGATAAATAAAATATTACTGCTATTATTTACTACCTGAAAGTATCAATACATAGTATAAAAGAAAGTCGCTTTCCACCGTGTGTGTGTCTGTATGCGTATGCTTCTTTAAAAGTACGCAACCGATTTTGATGGGTTTTTTAAAATAGATAGTGATTCCAGAGGAAGGTTTATATGTACAATAACATCGAATTTAATGCGTACGATGCCGCGGGCAAAAGATACTCATAACCCAGTGTCGTAATCAAATCATATGGAATAAAGTGCGGTATTTTTATGACTCACTTTTACTTAGTTTCATACTATGCCACTGAAGGACTACCGTTTTATTCAAAACTCTTCTTTTGCTCTATTGCAGCAAAAATAAAAGGGATTAAAAAACTTATTTTTTACTTAAGCATGTATAGGACCCATTTTATAGTAAATCGAAATGATGCATCAGGAAATGTAACTGAATTATCTTTCATGTTCACGCGTTTAAAAGTATCAATAGTTTAAAAGCTCTTTTAAAAAACCTTAAGAAGGCATCAAACATGTTACATGAATGACAGAAATAATTCTTTATTTTTATTATGCCATTCACACGTCTATGGTAGCTGATTGAATTATTACTGCCTAAATGTTTCTATGATTCCTTCCTCTAGGAAAAAAAAACTATGAATGTGATAAATCCACCATCTTTCCAATATTCATTTACAAATAAACACAAAATTGTAATGTAAAGTTATTCACGTTCTAGCCTATACAGTGGCAAAACCAATAAAGCCGGTGGAATACCCGTTTAAATTTTCAAAGTTTTATTTTATACAATAAATGCTATGATTAAACTAAACCTAGACTATTACTCAAACTATTAAGTACTCAAGTCTCATAATTAAATGTATTAATGTGTCTTTTATCTTCTTTTCTGTATTACTAAACCATGCATAAAACATTCAATATATGAATGATTCAATATTGATTCAATTGTATAAGATAAGTCACAAAGCAAAATCCCATATATAATCCTATATATGAATTCTTTTGTGTGACTAGAACTGAAACAAAAGTTAATATCATAGATACGATCACAAAAGCAAATATAAACATTCAGTTTGCTGCGATATTCGTTGATCGAAAAAGTAACTCCATATTTCTAGCGTCTACGAATTAGAAAATAAAATATTATAAATGTGATAGCAACTTGGTTACCTTATCACAAAATGGATAAAGGTATCGTTATGAAGCTTAGTGGGGATTTCGATTTAATCTGGAATAATGAATGTTGTTATTTTATGTTTCCAAAACCAATATTGCAAGGGGATGATCAAGACATGAAAATACTGATAAAAGTTTGTGTTAGCCCACCCATAATTTCCAAATTATGGTGGTAAATATTTGGTGATAAGCATGACGTTTTAATTTCTTTGATGAGCAGATAGATATTTCTTTATTTTCAATTACAATAAGCACAAAAACATGAAAAAGTAAAACTTAATTAATTTATCAAACTTCTTACTTGTATACCCTCTTTACAATTTCATGTGTGATGTATACAGTGCTTTGGCAACGTAATGGGTTCTTTGTTTTTCGAATTAGTCGTAAAGTAGTGAGATCTAGTATATGATTAAATTAAATTAAAAATTAAGAGCCCGTATTAAATTAAATTATAGTCTTCTTTGGTTGCGTTTAAGTTAATGTGCAATTCGTGAATACACGGGTAACCATTAGATTTTTATTTTATATCCCATAATTTGTATTTTAATATTATTACTAGAAACGCCTAGAATTACTGATAACATTTCTTACAATTATACAGAGTGAAACTACTCTTAGGCCAATTAAACATATCCCTTTACACTGTAAACGATATATTGTTATTTTACCTCATAGTTATATAGCAACAAAGTTTATTTCACTGTGGATAAGTGTTATTTCTAAATGTATCTCATTTAGACAGTGTTAAATGACTCAACTATTAACACACTCGAGCGGCAAATGTGAAGTGTTTCAGACTCGTTTCGAGCTGAGTGGTCCACGTTTGATGAAGGCCTGAGCACCACTGAATATGGCATTCAATTTTGACGTACTCTTGACTTTGTCAATGTCAATCGCTTAGTAGATATGGACGTAGTTAAATTATAGCTTACTGAACTAGATCATGTGTTAGGTATATAGGAGTCGGTCTACATTCGATAGTCTAGAATAACGTTCCTTTTAAGAGGCAAACCAACTTTCGGACGCCTTATAATGGATGACAACATGAATTGAACAGAATTGAGTTATCCTCAATTCTTGCTCTCTGCTGATCTGCTGCTCGAAACAATACGTGACAGAGACATTTTGTAGGAGATCATAAATATTGTGTTACCTGCAATAATA
The DNA here is from genome assembly GCA_001625245.1 of Calycopis cecrops. Taxonomy (NCBI): domain Eukaryota; kingdom Metazoa; phylum Arthropoda; class Insecta; order Lepidoptera; family Lycaenidae; genus Calycopis; species Calycopis cecrops. The sequence continues at coordinate 154,075 of LUGF01059248.1, forward strand.
CGTAACTTATAACACCCAGTTATACTTTGCTCTTGCCGATATAACATAATATATAGATCTGACTGAAACTATAATAGACGCGACTCTTCCGCCGGAATAATTTAAGTAATAAACGATATGAATAGGACAATGGTTCGGGCATACGGCTGTTAATTTCCCCATAATAACCCACACTTTTATCTGAATTGTTTGAAAATATTATCCCAGTTATGACACAGAAACCTAGTGATGAAATAACTTTGGCAATTTAATTTTCTCTACTGTTTGTTGCACAGTTTCTGGCGCAGAAATGGTTTTGAACTGTAATATGGTTACCAATGGTATAAATTCATGCATTGAGTTAATTCTTATGAGTCACTTATTTGAAACAATATAAATATATAAATAACACCTACATATTTACTCTTTTAGTTTTCAGTTACTACAACTGTCGACTACTTTGTTGTCGTTCTTGAAATTGAACTAATTAGTAACACGTATGAATACTGTTTTACAAAATCGCGAACACTGCAGCTTTTTCATGCAGCATTACAAACTGGTTAACAAGGAATAGAGTCCTTTTGATTGGCGATATATTATGTGTATAATGAGACGGTGATGATTTTCTATTGTAAATTGGAAAGTGTGAATTCTACATCAATTTCTAGAAATTACGATCGATACCCCATATTTTTTTTATTAACTTAGTATTATTGTAAAAATTTTTGAAAAATAATTTATGACTAATGCGTCCAATTATTTATCATCAACATGACTTCGTGACTTCAAATCTATAGAAATAAACTTGTGCTAATTGATTAACCATGTTATGGCTGACGCTATGGATCATAGCTTTCAAGTGAATGTAGTATATACTGATAGTTCAAAGGCGTTTGACAACATCTCGCATTTTATACTTGTAAGGACATTTGTAGAAGTGAGAATCCATGGAGAATTATTGCGTTGGATCGATACTTACTCGCGCAAGCAAAGTCAGGCCGTAACAATTAAAGGCTGCTCCTGTTTTGTACTGATATTAACGGGTGTGTAGCAAGGATCGCATTTGGGACCATTTTTATTTCATAATTATGTAAATAACATTATGTCTAATATAAAATGTGTGCTTACAGCTAAAGTAAAAAAAAATAATTATTGATTTAATACACAAATTCATTACCGTAGTTACAATGACATAACATGCCATATGATATTTATTTTTTAAATACAAAAAAGTTTCACTTAAATCGAATTTGAATTTTGAAATTGAATGACAACTTCCATTGGCCTCGCCCGATGTGTGATTTTTGTAACGCTCTCGCCAGCTCCCCATGTCAAGCGCGCTTATAGAAGTTTTACTTCAAAAATTTTAAAAATATTTTACGTGCCGATGACATTAGCTTTTATTCCAATTGTGCATCAACCATACAGTATCAAAGGCTCTAGGTTTTATCTTAGGAATAGGACGCGAGTTTTATCAAAGTAAAATGCTTTTTCTTTTGTCTAATTGTTTTGTTCGACCTATTTTAGAATTACGTCCGTAGTCTGTAAACATAAATACAACATTCATATAGATAACATTGAAACAATTTTCAAAAGATGATGAAAAGAGAAAAGAAAAAAAAAACAAAAAAATACAAAAATACATAAGTCATAGATACCCTGATAGTTTTTGCTCGTTTAATAAAAGTAAAGGAGGGAAATCCCTTAAGAAACGCACTGAACGGGACCAGCTTTTGCTATACAAGCTCATTAACAACATAATTGTTTTACCTAACTTTAAGATGTTTTAGATTTTTTAGATGGCCCAGATCGTGCTCGCGCAATGTGAATAGCCTATTTGACGTAACCCCAGTGTAGAACTAACTATACAAGCAACGCTTTTATTCCTCGAGCTAAGAGGACGTATAACAAATTTTTCTTCAAAGTTGAACCGTTTGGATGCTTAATAGGAGCTTTTAAAACTAAAATTAAATATTTAATACGAGAGACTCAGTGTAATTCTAGTTCTAGGTAATTAACTATAATTTGTTTTTTATTTAATTTTTATTACGTTTTGTTTACCTTTTATTTTATTTTAGTAGTTTAATCTAATTTTATTTCTACCATTTTTAGCACTTATCGAATGTAATTAATTTCTGAGATTACTCTATTTTTTTGCTACAATCTTATTGTATATATATTTTTTTATTAATTATAGCAAACACTTCACTGTTTTATATGATACCCTTAAAGCCAATATTAAGATTTTTTGTAATAGTTTGTCTCATAAATAAATTAAAAATTAAAACTTATTCGGTTATAATACTAAAATAGTGCGTCTTGATAAAATATTATTAACTTCAGAACCTAATTGGCAATTTGTTTATCAAAGGGTTTCAAAAACAAGAGTATCTCTATTTATATCTGTTCGTTATTCAAACACGATCAAGTAATAACGATAGAAAGCCGAGGCCTATTCATAATTGCTTAGTAACAGCTGCAAAAGAAAATAAATGCTAATAAAATTGAAAGGCGAAATTGTAATATTGGGTCTTTACTTACGAAATTGCCATTTTATCGGACTAGCCACTTGGAATAGGATATCTTCGGATTGACTTGGGTTACCCTACTCTAATTTATTTTTATTTTTAAGACTCCGACGAAATAAATTATGGCTTCTGGTATCGTTGTTGTGGGTTTCTCGGTGTTCATTTCCTTAAGGAAAATATAATTCTTTTGAAAATTCTCTGTTTATTAAAAAGCCTTTTAATTTCAAATCAGATATAAGTTTAGTAAGATATTATATTGACGTGCATACATGAATAAGGTCGGCACGACCGGGGCTTTTTAGTGGGTGTTTGAAGTGGTTGCTGTGCTGTCGCGTTTCATGTAGTTTGTAAATACTCAGTGGTCCATTGGGGGGACTTGGTAAAGAAGGGCAACGCATCTCTATGTGCGGACGTTAATAGACATTGGCCACTATGCTTTAAAAAGCTTATAAAAAATTATAAATAAGTAACACGAAACTGTAAACGAAGGGTCCACTATAGACAAATTCGAACAGTGAATATGAAGTGTTTCAGACTCGAGTGTCGAGTGGCGTGGTCCGCGCTGGGCGCCGGCCGGGGCGCCACTGCAAATGGCATTCAATCTTGACTTTGACATAGTTAGCTTGCGTCACTAGATTATGTGTACTATATTACTCCCTCCAGATTGAG
>LUGF01059248.1:171809-196482 GCA_001625245.1 Calycopis cecrops
GATAGAGACAAAATAAAAATCAATTGTTTATAAATTGTCTTTTATTTTCATTGTACCTATGAAACTTGGGTGTTGATAATTTTGTAAATTCTGTGGGTGTACCAAAAGTGACCCTAGCGTTCTATGGAGAGAACTATGCTCAGTATTTCTATGTGAGAGCTCATCATCAAGCTAATTGCTTTTCCTAGTGGTCCACGTGTACTTTGTGTGTGGTGTGGCTACCACGGTTCACGGTGGTAGCAGTTGAACAGCTACCCATAGACATCCGCCTACATAAACAAACATAATATGTGATAGACAGTTAAATTATCGATAGCTTTGCTTTATAAAGGGGTGTGCATAATGCACACACATAATAGTCCAGTCATTATAGGTTTTGATCCGTGAACTCCTACGAATATTCTAAAAAAAACATTTTTAGAATATTCGTAGGAGCCTGATCCGGTCAATTCTTTGAATTTTCACAGATAGGGTCGATTTTTTAAAAGAATGTTATAAGTTATATATTTTCTGGTCTATATTATAGAAATTTACTTATAATTATAAAAAGCAAAAATTTCATGTATAACTAAGAGCCGTTTACGAAATCCATGTTATTACCATTATACGAAACGAAAATATATTATTAGGTATAATAAAGGCTTCGGAATCGTGGATGAGACTCTCATAGTTAATAATTATGTTAATAAGTTGAAGTTTGGCGCAGTGGTTCCTTTCAGGATCTAAGTAAGTAGTAAGAGATCGTACCATACTGCATGCTTGCATGCAGCCAAATTGGGCCGGCACAACCAGGGAGGTACCTCTCGCTTACACGAGACTGTTGTAAAGTGACAGCTGTGCTGTCGCGTTTCGTGCGGTGTGTAAGTAGCTGGCGGTCCGTGGAGGTGGGAAGAGAGAGGAGGGCAACACATCTTTAGGGCGTCATGTGGATGTCTATGGGCGTCGGTGTCACGAAAATAGCTCCGACTGCTCATTTCCTGCACCATAAAAAAATACAAATTCGTATGAAGTATGCTTTTATCATATTTGGCGCGTAAACAACATTTAAACACATTATAAGTGGTTGTGAAGGTACAAACTAAACGTCACCAAAAATCATGAGATGTTGTTGCCTAAGTAGTGTGGACTACAAGTACAAACCTTGGAAGCGCTCAGAAAAGTGCTATATGTTCTATAAATTTAAATATTGCAGTAATAAGTAATAAAAAAGAGCATAATGCCCATAGATACATCTATGGGCATTTTGCTCTTATTTTTATGCATCTTATCTTTTGTAAATAAAATATTTTTTTGAAGAACTATTTATATACAGATGTCGTCTAGCGTAAAAACGCCATCTTTGCAAATTTGATTTACTTACCAAGCTAAGGGTAGAAGAAATATCTGAGAAGCACAAACTAACACATATCTTTCTTCACATCTGCACTAAGTAGTACCTCAAATATACACTAGATGGCGTGACGCTCTTATAATTGTTTATAATTGTTCTATACACTTAAATTATCCATTATGTGATATCAACTATACATTATCAAAGTCTAGAACCCTACAAGATAACATTAACCTTAATAATAAAATCGTAGAAAATTTTTAACGTAAAGTATGAAACAAAGGATGAACTTCATGATTCTGCGTGTTATTTAGTACTTGTATGCTCTCTAGATAGTGGATATAGGAACATAATATTATCGATTTCATATAGTATCTACTGTTCAGGGCTCAAACGAGCAGCAACGGTAGAGATGTGTTGCCGACCTTCCTCCTCCTCACTCACAGCACAACTGTCACTTTAAACCGGCAACGTGTAAGCCAGTACTACCTCTTAATAAATTATTATCTTTCAATTAATGTTAACACGCTTGATATCTTGCCTTTCCTCCAATGTGGAACCAATAAAGCACTGCGATCATCTTCTCGCCATTTTAACCTATTCACAAAACTAGCTGAACAGTAATAAATAAAAATAAATAATAAATAAAATAACAAATATTAGGAATAAAAGGTTTAATATCAAAATGTAATACACAAAAGCTTAAATACAATATTGTAAATTGCGTTACACATTAATACATTATTACAAAACTGTCATTCGTGATATGGTAATGAGATTGAACTCCATGTGAGAAATAAATTACAAAATATTACATCAAGAGTAATAAATACAAGCTAGCTTATGAAATACGTTTCTAATACAATCCCTTCAGAGTAACAATACATTCAGAATATTTTACTTAATATACTATCATAAGCAGATGCAGCATAGTTGAAAATACTTAAAGATTAATACATAATTTATAAGAAGTTTTTAATATTAAATATTCCCTTATCAACTGGTCAAAATAATGATATTGACAATGAAATCATTATTATATTTTCAAACTCAGTTTATGTAATTCTAGATACATAACGCGTCTTATATTATAAGTTATATATGTATTTGTGCCATGCAGGTTCTTATCGAAACATAACTTTAATAAAATTATGTTAATAAATTGTTTTTTTTATAAATATTGTAAATGTTATGTATCATAATAATATGTAATATAATTATCAATAAGTAATTTAATAGTTGATAAAACTTTATTATATGAAAGGCTAGCAACACATAAGCAAGCTTTAAGCCGACCATAAAAGGTGGTCTCATAAATAATGGTCTCTATAATATAAAAGTTGTTAATGGCAAAGGCGAGGAATATTGTATACATTATTCCAGTTGAAAGTTTGCCATGTTTAAATGATTCGGTTGTAAATTCAAAAATTATAAATAAATTTATTAGTAATATAATAATTTATCTATGTTATGAATGTTATAATAATAATTAAATAATATGCAAAAATTAAGTCAGAATTGATTTGATTTAATAATTTGTACAAATCTGATGATTGAGTGATGTTAGTTACCAGTTGTGTACTGATTTTCCATATTATTTTTGTTTTGTAACATACTTTTGTGCATTTCTGGTTAACAAAGACAAACAGAACTGGTAATCCAAAACAGAGACGAACGTTAATAATTCTTTGTAGGTAACATTAACAGTAGCACCTTAATTAAAAATATCTGGACGGAATCACAATACGAATATATCTAAATCAAACGTAAATAATATACTTTTTATTTGTACCTTGCAAACCGTTTGAAGCCACTGTGATGTCACTCGTGCAAATCGAAAAAAATGGCGTCTTTTCAAACGTCATCGGGGGATTAGTAAAGGAGGGTGCGAAATTCAAGACTCCACTGAGCGTACACAGCTTTTACAAGTACTATCAGGTATAATACTCGTACATAATATTTTTTTCTCTTTTTCGTCGTTATTACAGAAAAATTTTATGTAATATGACTACACAATAATTATATGCATGTATATAATTCTTTGAGTATTTAATCAACCGGAAAGGCCATCTGCAGTTGTTTCCCTCTGCTAAAGATAAAAGACCAATGGTTCATTGCGGAGAAAAGGACAGGTTTATAATCTAGTGTTGTGTGCGTATTTAATGATGTAGTCGAATTGCATTAGTGTTAGTAGTAGGCTACCGTGTCTCTCGCCGAATTTGACATACTGTTTTGCGTTTGTGGCGTATCCATTTCGTTAATTACTCAAAGATATAATTAATTATACCTATAAGAATGGGAACTATGTAAGTATAAATATCGATTTATTTAAAATATACCTAATAATATTGTAAATAAATTATAAAATGGCTTAGGAATATAATTTACTAGTAAATATATCAGATAACATATTGTTATTTTGATATACTTGTTATTCATTTTTTTTCGGGCCTAATCTAATGCCGTGGAAGCGAAAAGCCCAATATTAATCGGATTGCTATAAATATATTTGTTACATGGCATTTCTTTGTGTGCATTCATTCTACAACGAATAGTAGTGTAACCCACCTACGGTAAATGTTACTTAAGATCATTGTGTAGAAACTATAAAAAATAGTCATAGTATAAAAAAACTTAGATTACAACTAAACTAAAAACTAATTATAAATCGGTTGATTTCTTACGTTTAAGTATTGTGTAAAATATATTAACTTAATAAAACTTTTAAAATATAAATTTGAAATATATATCATACACATTTAAATAACAATAAGATTTCGGTGGATGAAAATGTTACTGTCATTTTCTTATGATATTTCACTACTTTATAATTTGTATCTCTTATGCGCTATAATTAAGATAAAGAAAATAAAAAAAAAGTAAATATTGTAGCGTTTACACGTTCGATTATTCTACAAACGCACATTCACACACACACACGAAGATACAATATTTTTAAGAAAGAAATTATTACCAAAAAATGCAAGTATAATTTGTTGAAGTTGAACAACTTAAGTAGTACGTAGGGGCAGTGTAAACTCTATATTAGCACTATTTGTAGCGTTACGAAGAAATATTTATGACTGATATTGTTACATTTTATTACATATTATTCGTGTAATTAACTTTTCTTTTATTATGATTTGACAACATTTTTATGACAAAAATAAATCAAGTAAAATGTTTAGCGGCATAAATACGTTTAAAATTGATCTTTGAAAATATTTTAATTCTTGTTATTGGCGAATTTCGGATATTTTTTCATATTTAACGATAATAAAGAAAGTGCGAGTAATCTATATACCAGGAAGGTTTCGGAGTTTGTACCAATTTACGACAGATGGCGTAGCAATGAGGACATGGTACAGCGCATAAAAAGACAGTTATAGAGAGTTTACACTGTTTCTGTTATCGCGTCAACTTCATCATATTCGATATCTCCGACTTGCGATAGAGAGATTCTACTCCTTGGTCTCTGCCGGCTGCTGCGTGTACACTATCTCGGCGTACTCCGTGGCTGCCGGCGGAGGCTTCTCCGCTGACTCGCTGAGAGTCAACTCCGCGTATACCACGCTCTTCTTCTCTTCTCCTTGCTCCTACATATATAGTTACAACATGATTAGGACAGTTAAGCACAGCGAGTACAGAGACTACATGTGTGTAACATCAGATATGTTATTCTAACCTGTGTCCCATTATTATGATCATCGATGTGAGGCAAATAAAACATCGGGATTGCAAAACACTACACACACTTAAATAAACGATTAAGTAGCTGATGGAATGTATTGTCATTTCTTGATAGTTTTATTTTAATGAATGTTTAATTAAATTCAACTCACCTCGTCCCTGGTCTCTGGCGCGGTGGCTTGCACGCGATCCTTGGCCCGTGGCAGAACGGCGCGGACCCTCGCTCCCAGAGCGCTCAGTCTTGATCGTTGTCCGCCGGCCGCGCTCTCTGTGTCACTACTAACACACCGACACACACATGACAGGGACTAAAGCATCAATTGATGTAGGACCAACAGTTACTGTACCAATATGAATGTTCCAGATAAGGCGAGAAAGTGTTAGTTTAATGTACTGATAAATGACATGGAGATTGTAGAACTTAGGAATCATGTAAATGAAATAATTGACTTTTCTGTTTGAAAATATCATCAAATATAGTGGCAGCACCGGAGAGGGGAACAAAAATTTGGATAGAAGGACTTTTACAACTAAAAATAACTCATATTCTTAAACAGTTCCGCTTCTCGAATCTAGGTTGTTTTCCAGTAAAAACTTTAAAAGAGGTAAGACAACGCAGTTAAGAGAATCCTAGCAGCTTGATTTTATATTACAAAACAAAGAATAAATAAGTGTACCTGCACAAAGCCTGTCTGTTCAAGTTAGTGGCATGATAAACCAAGCGTGATAAAGAGGAAAAACCTGTATGAACAGCTCTACTGTGCACTAAAATGAAAATGAATGATTATGATAGCAATACTGTGCAATATTAACCACACAATGTCTTTACATTTCGAAAGAAAAGCATTAAATGACCGAATAATGACATGCAAATGATGGGTGCGCGAATGCTCAGTGGGTAAACATAACATACGTTCTAGAAGGTCGCGGGATCCCCCTCTCAATAAGCACATCACCCGCCGGCGTCCTTATAACAAAGGTCAAATATTTACAAAATAGTATTGCCAGATTATAAAATTTACAATTGACGTGACGTTTGATTTTTGGCCCACTTGATATATCATACTCAAATACTAGCAGGTTCGCATTTTTATTTGCTCTCGTGTACGGATTTTTTTTTCTTTTATGGTATAGGAGGGCAAACGAGAAGTCGGAGCCATTGTCATGACTACCGACGCCCACAAACATCCGCATGGAGGCTATACAGATGCGCTGCCCTCCTTTCTCCTCCCACCTCCATGGGCCACCGGCTACTTATAAACCGCACGAAACGCGACAGCACGGCTGTCACTTTACGCCGGTCTCGTGTAAGCGAGAGGTACCTCCCCGGTCGTGCCCGCCCAATTCGACTGCATGCAAGCATGCAGTGTGACACTATCTCTTACCAAAATATATATATTTTGTTCCGTGTATTGCCATACTAGTTAGTATGTACATAGTTTTGCAGCCATATTGTATAAAGAATGAAAGGTGACAGACGTAAAAGACGTTTCAACTTTCATTAGCGTTTAATAGGGCTACTGTACACGAGAACGAATATTATTACGGTTACGGTATTTCATTCAAAATTCAAAATTGATGCTATATAAGTTTTATTAAACACCCCTAGCAGCTATACATCGAGTGGGCCATAGGTCCAAAGACGAAACGTCCCACTAATCTGGCTATACTTTCTTTAAATTACAAGTAATATTGCTGTTAACAATAAAGCTGTTACTTAGTAATTAGTCAAAAAACAAATATTTACAAAGGTAGAGTTCCATGCTTAGATCAACATTCAGCTTTATAAAAGCGGACAGGAAACACAATCAAGTATTGCTGCCTTTATTCTGCGATAAAGAAGAGGCAGGACATTCGCAATACAGAATTACTTTATACTTAGTGCGACCAAACTGGAACTCTACAAACGTTAAACTTTACTGGATTGCTGACACATTTTTGTATCTACAAGCTATAAGTGTCAACTTACGACTCTCCGGAGCTCTTTGTGTGGTCACGGCTTCTGCCACCTGTAAGTCAAAAGCATATTTTCTGTACAATTTTTTTATTATACCATATTTATTAGCATTATTGTTACTTAGACCCTGCGATTCCACCCTCGTACAATCTATGATTGTGTTATTCCAGATTGTGATTTTTTATAGTACAAAATTTTTGCTAAATGTCTTTAGTAGTTTTCGCTTGGATCTATAATAAAATAAAGGTGAAGAGTTTGTTTGTTTGAATACGCTAATCTCGGGAACTATTGGTCTGATTTGAAAAATTCTTTTAGTATTAGTCCATTTAGCGAGGAAGGCTATAGACTAATTTTAACCGACTGCGGTAAAAAAACGGATTCACATAAACCAAGTTGCGGTTAGTAATAGATAAAGTGCAGACTTTAGTAGAATTGGCCAGTAGGGGAGATAGGGGCTGGTTGTTACAGGGGTAGGTTGTTACAGCAACGATTGCGGCTGAATGGAGAGAGATAATTAGATGCTTTAAAGAGACAAAAGTCACGCCACCATAGGCCCACAAGACGCGCGAGCCTCAATGGGCCTAACGTTTGTGTGGAAGGAGCACGTGCACGTGGCTGAGAAAAAGACAGGAAAGTAACTTTTTTTATTTTTTCGTAATGTTGGCCTACAGCCTGCTAAATTTGAAAGATGAGACGTGTGTTGCGTGAACTTAATGCAATTATGCTTTCTCTATATAAAAAATCTAGATTCATACAGTTATATTTATAACTGCGTTCACTACATGATCTTGAACGGTTGGTTTTGGTGTTGGGGCACGAAGTGACATTAGCTCGGGGTAAGTTGTGACATGTCACAACATGTCCCGTATCACTTTTTGACGACTATCATAATTTCAACACTTAAATTTGGTTTTTTTATAGATTGAGGACGTATAAAAAATGGAAGAGGACAAGTATACACCTCCTATTTAAGAGTTTACCAAAGATGTTTTAAGAGTTATGGACACTTTAAGAGAACGCGAGGTCTCCTTATATACTAACCCAGTTCTGTATGTACCAGAGATTTGATTCACAATGAACCTACTTTTTCTCCCAATGATATACGACTCTATCCAAAAGCTGCTGCTAGAACTAGGAAGGTATCCCAGAGAACGTGAAAATCGGCTATTTAACGGATGCAGCTGAGAAATATGAATTGGCGCTGGAACAAAGTAAGAAGAAAGTAGATATTGATATATTCACTTTCTTCTTATAAAATAGGAAAGTTAACTTAACTAAATTAACTTAAAGGAAAGGCGGGCAAGTAAGGAATATCAACTGAACCAGAAATGGGTCGAAGAACAAATAACAGTGCAGTAAAGTGAAAGGTGCTACATGACTCGGACGACGAAATTGAAGAAGATGGCTATTTTTGGTTGACTGATGTGTCTGAGTGTTCACCATTTGACCAGTGTATAGCTGATGAGGAATCGGTACAATGTATAGTTTATAATTAATATAAGAATCTGTGATTTCTCGTAATAAAACGTCTGACAATGCACTTCCTTCTCAGTGTAACTTTTTACCCCGGGTGGTGTAACAACCTGCCCCAGGCGCGGGGTAAAAAGTGACATGCATTTTTTTCTACTATTTATTCATTAACTCAATTTCTAATCGTCCATTATGTAAAATTATTTTTGAAATTAAATCTTGAATAGATACATAATCAAACAAACCTAAAAGTGGGTAGTATAATAGCTTACATAAAATGTTATGCCACTTTTAGAAAAAAATGTAACAACCAACCCCGGCCTCCCCTATCAAGGGTTTCTGTTTTACATAAACATGTAGAATTGCAGCACATTTTGTTTCATATTTCATTCTGTTTTGTTCCTAATTTGCAAGATATGTGCCAAGACAACATAACGTTTATTTTATAGCAAATTATTAATTATAAAATGATGAATAATAAATGAGCTTATTCTTATGTGTGTTAATATGTCATGGTAATTCATATTTAATAAACCCATTATCCAACTAAAGGCCCTGTAAGCCTGATGAATTATGTAGCTAGTAAATAAACTACAAATTTCGGTTATATAGTAGGCATTAAAGTCGGAAGTCAGGAGTTGAGTATCGAATAGCAGCTCGATGCTTTAATAGAAAACTTGAACTTTAAATCTGGTTCTTACCTTTAAAAAGTTGAAGATGTATTTTTTTTGTCAACTCGGTTTTATAGTATATTAGAACAATTAATAATTATAATATTATTATTTAGTTCGTTAGTATAAGAAGTAATAGACTCTCACAAAAGCTAGATTTTGTCTGATCACTATCTAAAGATTCCAAATATATTGATTGAAAACTTGATAAAAATATTAGAATTTATATTATTTGAAAATTAGACTTTATTAAAAAGTATTATAATAAACTTTCTAGGTACTAACTATACAGGGTTATTTTTTGGTCAAATTTTAAAATAAGGAAGTAAACATCATTCCAAGGGTGTGTTTTAAATTTTATCGTCTAATTGTAAAATTTTGTTAAATAAAAATCGATTTGAAATGGTCCTTAAAAATACATCGATTGTTATTACACGAAATGATAATGATGATGATCGACTTCAAGGTCAGTGACGTCGGCCTACCGTGACTTGCGAGTGTGATGCACGTGGTGACCAAGAAATATGTTTTACAACATGGGACAAAGTAATTGAATCCAATTATTTTTTTAATATTTTTTATTCATATATCGAATGTATTATTAATTCTGAACCAAACCTGAAAATTTGGCCGGTGACCAAAAAATAACCCTGTATAGTTAAGTTTGTTAGAATAATACCTACTTGTAGAAACTAAAGTCGATAGAACCTTTTTATGTTTAATTAATATCTTTTGCCTAGTTTTCATTAAATTATTGTCTAAGAAAGGTACAAATAAAACAAACTATTCTTATTTAATAAATACTTTTTATTTGCTAAATTTAAAAATTTGTATGATTATACAAACTCGTATTTACTATCTATGAACGTCTATGATAAATTCTCGAAAAAGTCACAATAATATCTGAACGTGGTCACAACTTAGCAATTAAATGTAAGAAGCGGTTGTATATTTCAAATACAGATAATATTTAAGCTAAAAGTATTTTATACTTATTACTGTGAGATCTCATTCTTTAAAAAGTATGCCATAGATAAAAAATGGCGGGCTTTTTAACCTCCCAAAGATTAAACTAATGGATTTTTTTTTATATATGAGACTCATGATTATTTATTTTTAAGCAGTCAGTTTCTTAATTCAATCTACACAGATCTTTTCAAGTATTACCGTTTCTATAATATTCTAGGTCCTTAAGCAGGTTAGGTGGCAACACTTGAATTCTAGTGTATATGTAGTAAGTAGCCTTTGTTAAAGTTAACAAGATTGTCTTTGTGACATAATTTTGAGCTTGATTATACTTTATTAAAATTCTCCTGGATAAAAATTGCTTTCTGTAATTATTTTAAAATGTTTTGTCCTTAGAAAGGAACGAAGATATAAATTTTAATTTCTAATAGCGATCTCTAAGTTTCTTATGTTTCACGGATAGCATAAACGTTAAGTTTTTGAATTAGTTTCTATGAAACATCAAATATTTGCTTGACATTTTACATTGGGTGGGACCAGTGCGATTTTTTATAAGAACATGATTGAGTTTTTCAGTGATGTTATTAGGGTCATCTAGCGGCAGTAATCTTAATCTTCGCAATTCACGGTCAAATAAATTCTCGCACTAGGTCGAGTTTATGGCAGTGTTTTAATTGACATAAAACAATTGTGACATCAACTAACTTTAACAACTAAATTGGTACAAAAATAAAAAAATCTTATAAAACAATTTTAAAAAATCTAAAAAAAATCACATTGACGGCAACTAACGCTAACTTAAAACTAAATGTTTTTACAAAATAATTTTACCACTTCTCAATTTTTTTTCATTCTGATTATGTATAAAACGTCATTCGTTTATACGCCATACTTTAAACATCAAATGACAAAAAATTTTGAAGTGAATCCTAACTTAATCTTAACAGAAAATTACAAGCATATTAAGTAGATATCTAATACAAATTATATACAAAATACAAAATGGTGGTTCGAACACATTAAACTATATTAAGTTGTGCATACAATCGTAGATTTTAAATACAGATAAAGCTAATAATGGCCAATCAGCTGAAGACGTCCTAAAACTATGTTTCGAGAAAAAAATTACAATAAATGCACTAAACATTTTGGAAGCTTAGAAACTAAAAATGCCGATAGTGAGCCGGTTCTAAAAACAATTGTGATCTATACAAAACTTCTATTTAACTATCGGAATAATGTATTTTAAATTCTATCGAAGTACAGTCTTACATACATGATACAGACGTTGGATTTCGTTGTAACAGCTACGAGATTCATATTTAACTATTGTATAAATAGAAAAAGCTAGTAGGAAAGATTAAATTCGTGTTACATGTATAAAAAGCGGCAGTAATTAACAGTCGGTATTTAAGAATCTATTTAAATATATCAAAATTCAGTCAAAACATTTGTGTAGCAATTCAAAATAGGATCTGCAATGGAAACCCTCGTCAGGAAAGTTCGAGATTCAAATTACTTATAATTTTCGAGTTGTCAATCACTCAACAATGAATAAGACTGTAATAAAATTTCCATAGACTAAAAAGATCATAATAATTATAAGTTTATCAATAAAAATATGTAGCAATATATAAAACGGGCGTAAATATTCATCTACACCAAACGCGGCACATAGAAATTCAAAATTGTTACCATCTAATAATCTGTAACTTACTAACGATTAAACTGTAAGAATATAACAGTAAGAATACATTTATTTTACAATATTTATGTAACTTTAGTATAAGCGACTACATTTAAGTGTATCTTTAATACATTCAGAAAACATTTAGATATATTTTAACGTTATATTAAATGTGTTACATGGATAATTTGTAAGCCGTTTAAGATACTATTTGACTTGTTAACAAATTATAGAAGTTAATATTGAAGTGCTTTTAATATTTGACATCAAAGTGTTGGCTTGTATGTACGGTTCAGTCGCCGGACTCGGATTCGACTTACGCCTTAGACGGCCGTGTCTGGTTTCTTTTCGGGGTGTTTGGTGTTGCCATTGCTGATGTAGTCGCCGTGGTCGTGGGAGGGGTTCTCGGATCCCTTGATGTCATCGTGTGGGGGGAGTGGAGCTTCGGAATCCGCCCCGTCGGGGATGTCAGTGCGATGGGAACGCCCTGCCACATATCAATAAGTTAGGCGATCAAGAACTAGCTATCTTAACGTTGTGTTGTGCTTTACTTTGTTAGTATGTGCCTAGTGGTCTTATGACAAGTGATTTATAAAGCGTGATATTTTAATCGCATCTATGATTTGATAATTGGTTAATAACAGAAAACAAAAAAACTAAAATTAATATAAATAGTATGAGTCTGAAAATTTAATATTTTTTACTGTGAAGATTTTACCGAAAAAATTACCGCTATGTATTTAAAAATACAGTGAAAAGAGTTGCTTTCCCGTGAACCAGCACATTTGTTATTAAAACTATTTTCTTAGAGTAAAGTCATGCGGTTGTACATTTATGCAGTGTATGTATAGAAGCCCTAAAATTGTATGAACTTTTTTGTATAATTAATTTCATGTTTATAATTTTGTTATAATATTATGTACATAACACCAAATTACAAATATGTACAAATTGATATTAAAACAAAACAGAGAGATGGCTCTTGCGGGATGTGGAGCACTGGACTGATTAGCAATTATTGGCTAATTGAAAGCCAAAATTGGTTTTGAATATAATTCAATTTGTATTTTTTTGTATTTTGTATTTGTATCTTTGGTTATGGCAATGGCATATCTGCATCTACTCTCCATAGGCAATACAAGTAATGTAACTGTAGAAATCCAATATCAGATATCTGTGCAAATCCCCACACCACACATAATAAATAAGAAATTTTAAATTTCACACTCAGTGCATAATGATTTTAGAACGAATAATATGTTTTGTTTGATACTACATATTTAAAATCATAATTATTATAATAAATGCTTCGCTTGTGGAAATTAAAATCGAAATGTTAAACAAACTAATCTCTTTACTTTCATGTGTCGTTTAAGTTTCACTGGCAATCTTTTGATCAAATATCAGTGCGTTATTTTGAACATTGTGTTTTCAAATATTATGTTATATCTATATCACCGAGATTTTTAACTTTCAAGTCTTTATTAGCCATTTATGCAATAGCGAATTCAATTTGTATTTTGACTTGTCTATTTCAACAGTGTCCCAGACTCCTTATTTTACTGTCTTAAATATTATAAAGCAAATATAATATCGATATAACACTAGCATTATAGGCACTGATATTTTTCAATTACTGATTAATTGAAAAAATCTTAAATGTTGTTGTATAATTATGGAAGGAATTTTCAAACATCACCAATGACATGCAATAAATAATGATCATGCAATCATGCTTAAAATAACAAATTAACGTCATGCACTTAATAAAAACATGCTATATCAGTTCTTGATCGCTCAAACCATTGCTACGTAGCACAATCATGATTTAAAGAATAATTTCAAAATGCACACTGCCATATACCAAACTAATGGACGAATTGCGTTAAGTTCGTTTCTAGACAGGACTGATAAGAGACGTTATAGCATAGTCCACATACAGAGAATTTATTATATATTTACTTGTTATATATACTATATTTCAAGTACCAGAGAGCAAATAATAACATTATTGTTATGACCTTTACTTTCCCCTAGTAGATGCTATAGAAAATTTGGATAACGCAATTGGTCATTTAGAATGGTAAAATGAAGTAAGATTTAAAACAATTTTGACAGTTTTTAATTTAATGATAAAATGACATACAATTTTGAAAACCTAATCATTTTGATGATTTGCAACTAAATAAATAGAGCGGACATTGTATTATCCTACGTACTTGTTAAATACTATATTTAGTTTGTCAAGGTAGAGAGAGATAGCAAAATTAAAATAGTTACTACTGGTAATTACTATCTCTTTCTACGTCTTTCGTGTCTTCTCTATTCATTTAATTGGTGACATGTTGGCAACACTGATGTAACAGAAATGTCAAGCAAACTATTAACGTGTTTCAAAATTCAAATATTACTTATCGATTAAACCGGTAGTCTGTTGAAACATAACAGTTTGATTATAAATAATTTAATTTAATTTAATAATTGTACTAATTGTTTAAATACTAAATACAGAAAGAACATCAACAAATAAAACGAGCAGGTCAAATATAAGTTCATAAAAATATCATAGCGACAAAAATCTCAAGACATGTCATAATGAAAACTAAGTTAAGTAAAATGGAGTCGACTCAACGACTTTTTTTCATATGAAAGCATACCTAGGGAATCTCAGACTTAAGCAAATGCGAAGCAATATTTACTCAATGCAGGGGATATCTCTTATCTGTAATCGTCTCGGTATAACAATACAGACATGCAAAGGAACGGACGAAATGCTTAATCGTCATGCACACATATTAAAAAAAACTAAATATTTGTTTCTAAAGTTTGAGTTATATTCTCTATATCTTAAGTTCTAAATTATATTACCTCCCTATATTGAAAAAAATATAATAACATAAATCTTTTTCTATCACGAATGTAGTAGCAGTTTATTTAATGTAGTCTTAACCTTTCCATGTGCTTGATAATTTGTAAATTATAATTATATTATAGTATATAAATGTTACAAAATCACACACAGTGGCGCAGCTAGGTGCCTTCCCATGATTTCGCATATAATGGGACCAGGGTGTCTATATTAAATGTATTTAAATTAAGAAAAGCGTCCCGTCGATTTCAGCCAATTCAGCCCTCGCTACGCCACAGTGTGGACACAGTACTAAGTAACTTAGCAAAAACACTAACCTCCGAAACACCACCGGTCGGTCGCCTTCGCGAACACCACGAGGAAGATGGCCACCAGAAGTACCAGTACTGCCACCACGATACCAGCAATAGCGCCACTGCCGAGCTCCACGCCTGTACGGTAATAAATACTTTTATATACCACTGGTGTAGAAATGAAAATACTTTTATTCAAAATAAATTAATGAAAAATATACTTTTTGAACGTCAATTTAATCTATCGCGAATAAAATGTTCTATGTATCCTGTATTCACGATATTGTACGTATGACAAAATAATATAAGTTGGCATTTCATAGGAAAGAATGCAAATTGTTTGGCGTAAATTTTGTACTGATAAAATTTTAAAACAAAATCAACTTGGTATTAAAAAACTCTATATATTTCGTAATCATTTGTTGTTCTTTTGGGTTCGTTTTTAATTATTTAACTGTCGAGTTTGCATTAAGTTTTACATATTATAAATGTCTACATTATTCATTATAAAGTAACTTGGGATATTTTATCTTTTTCTATCCTACCGCTACAGATATCTTTTCAAATTTTATCATAAGAAAAGAAGAAATTAGAAAAGTATAATAGTATAAAAAAGTCATCAAGGCTTCTAATGAAGCAGTTAATAATAGTCCAGACAATTAATGATTCTCATGCGTCCTACAGTCAAACATACGTCCATCATACATCATGCATACTCCTATTATGATCAGTTTAATTATTGCAAACTATCATCGTAAGTTACATAAAATACTGATATTTTATAAGCATTTAAAAGAAAATCTTGCACATCGTAAAATTTCAGCAAAAATAATATTCTAAAGACATGCACAAGAGTAAATTTTAACAATTCATCGACCATATTATTATACTTAAGCTTTAATAATATAAGTTTATGGAGAATATGAAAGAAGTTATAATTTAATTATTCTGGGATTAATTAGCACATATTATTCTGGGATTTAAGCTTTTAGCTATAATAGTAGTCGATATTTTTACGCTCCATAATTTATTTCGATAACAACATATGAAGCTCCATAAAAGTATTTTTTTATGTGGGTACTTGTACAATGTTAATTACCAGCACGTGTATAGCTAGTATATCAATGTTTCACCAACGGATGCCACAGTTGGTCGGTTTTTAATGTGGAATAAACGATTAAACTCACAATATTGTCAACGTCTAGCGCCATCTGTTATAATATGTGGATACTTATTTTATATCATCGCTTGCACGTAACAATACAGATGGCGCTGATCATATAAAATTATTTTTGATGCAAAAACTACTAGAGGCGGGTTTATATTTTTTCAAATAGCACTCGCGAAGTGCCATTGTGTTTTTATTTCTCTCGGAAGTTAATCTACAGGTCATTGTTTATCTCCGAATTATCACTACTAATCTCATCACGACGCTTTGATATAAATTTGTTACAATTTCCAGTACACAATTTTACTCCTCATTTTCTTCCTGCTGTAGGCGTTACATCAGCTATATATCGTATGAAGTAAACTCTAAAAAGTTGTAAATCTGTTTCTTCTGTTCCTTTTCCAGAGTGACAGGCATTCTTCATTTGCTGCGCCACCGGCGGTAAAGTATTTTATTTGCTATATAAATTATTTTACAGTTACTTCCATCGGTGGAAAATAGAAAAGATAAAATATAATGTGCTACTGATTCCTGCATACAATACTACCTATAGATAAACATCGTCTAGTACAATCAAAACAACATGAACAAAATGCACTAAAACTTCAAAAATCAAATCTACAAAGTAAAACAACTTAAAATACTTATTTGTAACAAAGTTTAGCGTAGTCATACTCATAACAGTACCAATACACTACCGAGATCGTAAGCTAGCAGTTCGGTTGTTCTTACCATATATGTCTATAAGGTAGGACGAATTTGCTTTTCGCGCTGTTGAAACAAAAGTATTCGTTTAAATTTCTAACAATGCATTACATTATTACATACAATATTTTATACAATAAATAAATCTTTATCATCAGCCTTTATCAAAATTAAATCATTCTTGGACAGGTTCTCCCCTCTGCCAAGTTAAAGGAACTATGGTACATTGAGAGGCATTTTTTTAGCGTGGGTAATGCGTGTCAACGTGTGTGTAAATGATAGGTAGTGCGTGTACATGGTAGGTAGTACGTGTACATGGTAGGTAGAGCGTGTATATGGTAGGTAGTGCATGTACACGATAGATAGTGCGTGTACACGATAGATAGTGCGTGTACACGGTAGGTGGTGCGTGTAGTGTGTACGTACCGGCGGGCTCGTCCATGGTGCTCAGTCGCAGCGCAAACTGCTCTTCCCCGTGTTCGTTGGCGACGCGCAGGTAGTACGTGCGGTCAACGTCCTCCTTGGCCACTCGCGCCAGTATCAGGGTCACGTTGTAGTAGCCGCTGCCCTGTAACACGACACGCTAACTTAACACACCATTTTTCACCATTCACCCGCGTAAATTGAAAACCCCGTGGAAAATAGAAAATCATCTCAAGGTATCCTATAGGAACATTTTTTCTTAATAAAAACCATTCTGTGTTAATCCAAGTTACTCTCTATGTGTGTGCTAAATTTCATGAAAATCGGTTCAGCAGTTTTTGCGTGAAGGAAGTAACAAACAAACAAACATACAAACTTTCGCATTTATATTTCGAAGCCATTTATATGACTACCAAAGCCAATAGACATACGCATACAGATTACATAGATGGGTTGCCCTGCTTCCTCTCCCTTCATGATCCACCTGCTACTTACAAATCGCACATAATGCAACAGCAGTCACTTTTTTTATAGTATTAGGAAGCAAATGAGCATTCGGAACCAATTTCATGACAATCGACGCCCATAGACATCCGCATAGAGGTTTTACAGATTCGTTGCTCTCCTTCCTCCTCCTCCCTTCACGAGCCGGTTTCGTCTAAGCGAGAAGTAACTCGGTCATGCCTGCCAAATTCTAGCATTTCAACTGTATGCATGTGCATGTATGTACATGCAGCGTGGCAGTATACCTCTTACTAAAATAAAATATGATTTCCAATTATTTACCAAATGCACAGGTTCCAGGGCGACAACGGACGCGTCTTCTCCCCCAGGTCCCCCAGGCGATATCCTCAGGTCTCCCACCGTCCAGGCGGCGGTCGGCGGCGGGTTGGCGCGGACCGTAACGTTCAGTCGCCCCTCCTCGCCTATCTTCAGGCCGAAAATCGTGATCGGACCAGCCTCCGTGCGCTTAGGGGGGTCTGTAATGAACACATTCATGTATAGAATTGACTGGCTTTGGAGTTATAGTATAAGGGGGCAAAGAAGTCGGACCCATTTTCATTACTTCCTACGCCCATAGACATCTCCATGCAGATGCGTTGCCTTCCTTCCTGCTCCTCTATGAGCTACAGGCTACTTACACGACTGCGGCGCCTCGTGTTCCGCGCGGCAGATGAACCGCTTGCCGTTGTCGACGGCGGACAGGGTCCGGGATATATTCTGGCTGATGCTACATGCATGCATCGTGGCACTACCTCTTACTATGATATGATGCTGACTGCACACTACTTACACTCTACGATGAGCTGTCTCGCGGCGTCCATCGGGCGGTCCAACGCCTCGTGTTCCGCGCGGCAGATGAGTTGCTTGCCGTTGTCGTCGGCGGACAGGGTCCGGGATATATTCTGGCTGATGCTACATGCATGCATCGTGGCACTACCTCTTACTATGATATGATGCTGACTGCACACTACTTACACTCTACGATGAGCTGTCTCGCGGCGTCTATCGGGCGGTCCAACGCCTCGTGCTCCGCGCGGCAGATGAGCCGCTTGCCGTTGTCGTCGGCGGACAGGGTCCGGGATATGTTCTGGCTGATGGTCTTCAAGTCGCTGCCGGGCTCGACCTTGATCACCGCCTGGTGGACGCCCTCCAACAAGGTCTCGTCATCTACAAATGAGACAATTGGTTTAATGCTTTTAGACACTTTTTTTTCATTAAGTTCCTGTGCCTCAAAGAGATGGTCTCTCACAGATCGCGTCTGAAAGAAACCGTATCTTTGAGGCACGGGAACTTAACTCTTCGTAAGAAAAAAATAATAGAATAAAAGTGAACTTTGCCTACGTGCATACTTTTATAACAATAACTGCATAAGTACCCTGCACAATTAGCTTATCTATTATATAAATTGGCGGCTGTCCAAGTAATAGTACTTTTCGTCTAGTTTTATTATGTTGTTTTTTTGTGTCATATCTCTTACATAGAAATCATTAAAATCCTTAAGACTTCATGGAAATTACCACCACAGGTGCTTGTCTTAGTAAAAATAATATGATTTACTTTCTTATTAACTTATTTCAATCTCACTTTTAATAGTACTTGGTATTAAAAGTAAGATTGAATTAAGTTACTTAGTTAGTACTTGGTGCCTATGTAATATTTACATACCAAACTCTTTATAGCACGATTAAAGACGTAAAACTTTACCACTGAGCTAACTTAGTACATTAAAATATCCACTGCTTCATACTTTATTAGACTCTCATTACGGAACTCAGGAGCATAACTTTGTAAATTTGCGTAATAAAGTCTAATATTTGAGTAACAGTTGTTCAAAATAAGACGGAAAAGTGTAATGAGTGGAATGCTCAGCCCAGACCCAAATCTGTTTAAAAATACTTTCAGGGTTTTAAGTTCATGTTATCTGGCATCTATAATTCTAGGTCGGAATGCATCTCTTCTATCTGTGGGTGGTCGGTCCCCTTTTCGACCCCAAAACTAGTCAGGATGAGCACTCACAGACATCCGATTAAGTTGTATTGAGATTCTCTTTGCTTCCACAGCAAAAGTTCAGGTCCGAAAGAGAGAAAAGAAATCAGGTTTCAGGAACCTGGCTTGTATTACCTCTGTGCCTAGCCTTATAACAAAAACAACTCTACCTTGATATCGTTCGTCGTCGCTAATATGTTTTGACTGCCTATAGATAAATCGATCTAGATATTGTATGTGTATTGTATTGTGGTATAAATGTTTTTCTATAATTATGTAACTAAGATGTTATGTTGTGTATTAGTTACAGTGTGTTTGTAAATAAAGTTTTTCTTTTTTTCTTTCTTTCTTTCTTTCTTTCTTTCTCAAGATTGGTGGTCATAGTCTCATTTTATTGAAATTTGCCGTTCGAGGCGGACATCTATATGTACTATGTTAATGGCTTTTTAGTCGCAGCACAAAAAAATAAACTTACCTAAGAACCAAGTGATCTTGGCTGCCGGTCTTCCGCTGGGCACGACGCACTGGGCCATGAAGTAGACCCCTTCTTGGTAGCTGGACTGGTGATCAGAGATCAGCTCCGTTTTCACAGGCGCTCCTAAGGACATACAAATGTTGATTAAGTATTTTGATTTTGACGTAGTGGCATGTATATTAAGTTCATAATCTAATTATAGCATTCATAAATTGCTAGGTTTTTGTATTGCCTACACAGTTTCCAATGCGCAATTCGCAAGGCATATTGAGTTCGTTGCTTATTAACTAAGTATCTGACAAATTCGCATATTTTATATTAGGTACGTACAGTTACGAGCAATAATATATATACACTTTAGTACCTTGTCATAATTTGTATTTTTGAAATTCCTTATTGTTGCTTTTACTTGTCAAAGAAAGTTATTGTGACTGGTTACTAAAGTGTTTACATATTATTGCTCGTGACTGTACAATGTTTTAAGACTAGTGAACTATAAAACTGTTGTTCAACTGTTTATAAAAGTGTTTGTTGGTCAAACTCGCGTCATCGTCAAATCTTGTTTGATAAACCCCTTAAAATTGTTTGTCAAATTACGTAATGCATATTGTATAGCATTTGACAAACACGTCAAATTTAAATTACCATTTGGCCATTGTTTGTAGCAGTCGTGAACAAAGAAATTACGTACTCGCTTCTATTTACTGCAGCTTACATATTATATCATACTAATTTATGTATAGCACTATAACCAACTATCTGCATTGAAATACCACATCCAAGCGTAGCAGCGATAGAGAATTTACCTGCTAAACCAAATATACGTGCAATTTATAATTACTCATTCATGAGTAATTCTGAAACGCACACACTACTCATCCATGAAATCAATAACTACTCTAAATTATACCAGTAAATAGTAAAGTAAATTTTAATACACCAGATAGGTCATGTATAAATGTATTGTTGAACTTCTAACTATTATTACTACTAATATTCCACAGTAGCACGGACTTAAGAACTGATAAAGCAAACGTTTAGCAGCAGATACAAAATTTTAAAAAGGAATATTATTCCACAGAAGTGCGTAGCGATATAAATTCCTTTTTGATCTCTGAGAAGTCTTTACTTATTCTTATAACCTGGCACTTAATATTATTTTCTTTATATGAAAATGATTTTCTTCAAAAAGGGAATTTAAAAGAATACATATGCGTTACTTCAATCGAGTACAGTTATGTGGATTCCTTAGTTAAGATCTATTTAATCTGTGACTGGTCATCTATCAATGCTATAGTCGTTAACAAGATGATATAACCATATATTTAAATTTTAACGACCAATAAAATACTCATCGAGAGGTCGCCATCTTATTTAATGACATTTATATCTAAGGTATGGCGGAAATAGAGTTTATTTATTACTAATCATAGATACCATAGAGGTCATATTCCTTTTTTGATAAAGAATCATATGAAAAATTTAATACTGTCGACCATATTCTAGGTAACATATTAAATAAAAAGAAAAATATATTATACATATATACGCAAGCGCCATAACACGCAAAGGCGTTTCGTGCAATTTTACGTTTCTGTTGGCCCATAAGTGGGAAAGGAAGACAACGCATCTTAATAATATCATTTATGCTGATTTCTATGAGCGTCGGTAATCAAAATGCTCATAAAAATGGAAGTTAAAATTTAAACTTATCAAGTAACAATGACCAGTATTTAGTAGCACACACTTGTAGCAACTCAAAGCTGCAAGTTAGCGGAACTCTACTCTCATATGGTACGCTTTCTAATATTATTAGTAGCTGACGCGAACTACTAGGTTATACTTCTGCCTGTCCTAAAGCCGCTAAAGAAGTTCTTACTTCAAAAAGAACGAGGTATGCATTGAAGGTACTCACTAGCGACGGTGAGCTGCATGGTGGCCGTGATCTCGATGCTGCCGGACTGCGGGGGCACCACGCACGCGATGTTGCCGTTCCACTCCTCCCGCACGTGCTTGATCTGGCCACCGCACTCGCCGAACTGGAAACAGAACCACCGTTTGTAGTCTGAGTCAGACGCAATCAGTCGGTATTTGTACAACGGACAGCAACACAACACAAAGAAGCAATCGGAGCAATTTTCATGACTACCAACGCCCATAGGCATCCGCACAGAGGCTATACTTTTGCGTTACCCTCCATCCACCTACCTCCTACATGGGCCACCAGCTACTTAGATACCGCACGAAACGCGACAGCACAGCTGTCACTTTCGTTTACTTGACAGGCTTAAAGTGACTGCTGTGCTTTGTCGTCTCGTGCGGTATATAAGTAGCCGGTGGCCCATGGAGGGAGGAGGACATCTGTATAACCTCTGTCCGAATATCTATGACCGTCGCTAGCCACGATGCAATGGTAGCACAAATGTCTCTTACTTGAAAATAAAGTTCATAGATTTGTATCATCATCGTCAACGTTATGTGTTGGGAGGAAGAACTTTGTCCTATAAAGTTACGGTTATTGTAAGATATAATTATCTTCGGTGACTGATGGTAATATACCTGAGTAGCGGACTCTACTCATGCTGCTTGTCTCTTGGGACTGGTGAGTAGGAAATCGATACAACATTGCGCCGACCACAAAATATTTACCCCATAAGTTTCTTGAGCTTAATAATTCCGTTACGGAGCTCTGAGATTTGTGGACAAATTTATGGTCGGCCATGAGGTTTATAAGATATACGCAGGACACACTTGAGGTAAACAAACATGTTAATTTGCCTTTACAATATTAAAAGACTATGTTGAATTAAATGCAAAATACGGTATTTGAATGTAGTTTAGATTTAAGTGGAAAGAAGAAAAAAGGTAAAAATCAAATAAGCTAAGATAACATTATATGAAATATAACTTTTCACACACATTTATCAGAAAATGGCTACAAGCCATGAATGGCGCCCTAACGATATATTCACCGAGACGGTACCAGAAGTTTTTAGTCTGTAAATATTTTTCAAAATTCTGTTAAGGGCCCATAAGTTACTACTGTCGATCCAGTGTAGGTACTACGGTTATCACTAGAGAGATTGGGAATCCAGTGTACCAACAGTGGGAATGTGTCGTCGGCCAATCCCAAATAGGTTTAGCAGAACTTTGAAACCTAAGTGGAAGGATGTACATTCCGGGGAAGACCAAGACTAGATTAATCGGGCACTGTCCCAGGTGGCTTTAAGAGTCTTCACCACTGGCGTGTAATGTATGAAGAGATTTATGAATAAGGTTGCCACCCGTACTTTATAATAAAGTATTATACGTTATTTCAAATATTTGTACTCTATACTTTATGAGAATTTAGAAAATTGCATAATCAAGAATTTTTGGAATTCTAGAAGTCAAGACCGTAAGAATGCCACCACAAACTTATGTCTTATATATTAAAATTAAATAGGCTGTAGCACTAATGATCAGCCTGATAATACTTGTGGAAAGTGAAATAAAGTAGGTACTACTACATCCTACCTACAATTTTTTTTTTTCTAATAAAAATTATGTTGTTAGTAAGGATAATACAAAATGTGCTTTATTTAAAAATCATACACTTTATTTTCTTACCATTTGTAGCCTATGTACTTTATTTGCAAGAGAATAAGTGGCGACCCTAGTTATGAATGTGGAGAAAGCAAAGCATGTGTGCAAGGATCGTGATTTTATGTGTAGGTACGTAGGCTCTGCCTATCCCGTTAGGAAACTGGTGTTTGTTTGTTTGTTTGTTTGTCAGAAACGTATTTAGTATATTTTGTCTATAATGAAGCGTAGAAATAAAGCTGTAGTCGTAAAACATCGTAATATCGTTCCAGACGAAACACCGCCCCGGGGAGTTTCATTTGCGTGCTCACACACACAAGGAAACAATTGCCAATAACCACGTACATGTACACACACTGGCATCTTATAAGACGTTTATTAAAATCGTTTTCTTTATTGAGTTTTTATCATCATCATGGTTTCCCAGGCAATGACTTATTATTTTTAAATTTTGATTTTAACTATTTATAACTTATACATGATATTATCACCATTTCGTTAATATAGCTAGCCGTTTAAAATTGAACGATTTATTTTTGGGATTAAAAAAAATATTGCAAAACGATTGTAATCTGTATCTATGCCAAATTATATTCAAATCCGTTCAGTAGTTTTTGCCTGATAGAACAATAAACAAACAACCAACATTCGGTACTAACTTTGTAATTTATAATATTAGTTAGATATTACATGAATCTACGATCATAGTGAACATTTTTTCTTTTCTTTATAAGTACCTAATCCTTGGGAGGATAACTATCTAGGATTCGAATTTCGAACTTCCAAATGAGCCTCTTTTCTATTCAAGTGGGCGGCTGCAATGGAAACTCCAACTTGAATTGTGATTTAAACTCCAATTGCCCAAAATATTGGATAGACTTTTAGACATTTTATGAC
>LUGF01059248.1:206092-230129 GCA_001625245.1 Calycopis cecrops
GGTATTAAAACACTTGTTAACTATTTTGAAACTCGCTTTCGCTCGTTTCAAAAAATCCACTCGTGTTTTAATACCCTTCATTATATGACAGTTGCATAAACTACTATTATATATGTGTTATATTTATATATTTAAATAAAAACACTACTCAAGGAATATAATGTAAAAAATATAATATACAATATGTATACTTATTTATAATATATCTTCCATGAATGTAAGTCAGCATATAATATCCCACAAGATCGAGTTTGGTGAAAGATGGTTTATCTTTCTCAACTCGTTCATAATTATAGTCAATTATTTCCTAACATTCTACTATTACATATCGATTTTCGCCCAAAGGTGAACATTAAGTTTCTCTCACAGCTTTAGGTGGAGTCGGATGGATACAAGCCTTTATTAGAGAGAAATTACGACCACATCTAAAACTATGAGCGTAAGATAATAGTGAATGATGAAGAAAAATCGCATCAACTAGGCATACTCAACATAACAACACCAACATTGATATAATTCAATTTCATTTTCAATAATAATAGACAAATAAAAAATTGATCTTCACCATATAAAATAATAATAATGTTAGTACAACCCCTGGTTTTGGCCTTAATAAAAACAAATGGCGATTATCGTGGTAGTCTCCGGGGACAGAAACGCAATTACAATACATAAATATATTAGTGGCTGTAACATCTCCCATAACGGCGGCCTCGATATTAACATCATCAGATTACTCTATAGTCTATCCTATGTTTATAAATACGATAGATTGTACGTATGAATGTTTGTTAATTTTTTTCTGTTTTATAGCATAGAAGGCAAACGAGAGGGTCACCTGATGTAAAGTGATCACCAACGTCCACAGACATCCGTAACATCAGAGGTCTAACAGATGCGTCGCCGACCTTTGAGGAAAGAATAAGCTCTTTTCTTGAAGACTTAACGCAAAAACGATAACTATGAAATTTGTCACAGAAGATTATATATTTTAAATATATTAAGCTAAATTTTATTTACATAAATCCTCATTTATATTACAAAAAAATTGTTTCTTTTGGAATACATTTAAGTGAGCTATACCACGAGGAGCTGATTTTATTAATTTGCTAGAAAAGCACTACTGGACTACTCGAATACCGCTGCATCATGAATGTTAAAAACATGTGAAGGAATTTTAAAGTGTATTTTTTTATATAAAACGGTAGATATTGTTTAATAAACATAACATGTTTTCTAGGCCAGTTCTGACCCGTAGAACAGTGTATAACTAAATGCGACATATAATGAAGGAGTATATATTAATTTTATATATTAATTTCTATCCAATGCTGAACTTATGAACCTGCATTTGTTATCAATCGATTTTCAATATGTTTACATTTTGCTTGCGAAAACTCTTAATATTTAGTATAGAAACTTAAACTAAAATAAACATTATGAGAAACTATAATATAGATAGTTCCCAAGTAGAGAAGCATAAGTATAACAATAGCAGCGGAAGTATGAAGCAGCTATGCTTGTAAGTCAAGTTTTAAGTTAAGCCGTAACTTAGCAGCTAAATAGTTACTTGACAGTTGTTAAACAGGAGCAGCACCTAATTAAAATGTTTGCCAGGTTGTAGAGGATACGAAGTTTGTTGAAGAGCTCCTATACAGGACACCGAGGGTACTATTTTGAAAGCATGATGAGACAAAGAAAAAGTTGGAGGCAAAGAAGCCTTTTGATAATGACGTCAGCCATAAATACCTGCATATTCTCAGGCTCTCTATTATATGCATATTTTATTTACAGTATAAAGGACAAACGAGTAGTCGGAGCTCCTAAAGGAATCCTCATTATTGTTATGCTGAAGTGTTTTTTTTTTTAGATAGATTCTACGCTAAAGCAGGCAAAATGCCTAGGGCAGCTTCATCGATATGAGAGGCGAGCGTTACCTCGAGCCCCTGTACATTGTGGTCGATAGGGGGACAGACCCCCCCTTCTTTCCCAGACTAATGGGAGAAGGCAAACCGGAAGAAGCCGGAAGCTGAAGTGTTGTCCTCCAACACTTCTTCTCTTGTGTAGGCCACCGGAAAACAGCAAATCTGTTATATAACTATGGTATGTGATCGAGAGTTACCTCCCCGGTCGTGTAGGTCCTATTCAAAGCAATTCAACATGGCTTCTTAATAAATCAACTGACGTCATTTATATAAAGATAACAATATAAAAATACAAAGACGTCGTTAAAACAAATGAATATCTGAAGTTTTTTATTGCATACAATAATTGTAAAATATTTAATTTAATGGGTCCACAGTCGGAGGTCGGGGCTGGCGGTACGCGAATAGCAGTCAGTGCCTACCTACATAAAACAAAAGAATTTTGTAATTTTACTAATCTTGGAACCTTGGAAATATTTTCGTTTCATAATGTTCTTGTATCGTTTAATTAAACGGAATATTTCATTTTGGTCAGCCCAATGGTTCTCGGAACATTTCATATTTGTTCTGGCAAATGTGATATTAAATCCCGATATAACAGTGTCATATTGAGGGAGCGAGACGGATATCAGTATATTTCAATAATAAATTATAATATTTTATCAATTATATTTCTTTCTTACAATTCAATCATTTTATTACAGATTTAGATAGTACGTAGATAATAAAGCTACTGTTGCTTGTTGCGATCTCATGATTAGGCACTCAGTCACCATATTTTTAAGCATTAGGTACCTTGTAAATTAGACAGTGAATATAAACACACCAAAGTATAGTAGATATAGTTTTTAACAATAAAGAGTGAAGTTTCAAGTTAAGTTTTTGACTTTATTTTTTTGTAGGTATACTTCTCCGTTTATACCAAATATATAGTTTTGAGGTGGTCTGTAAGGTTTTCTGATTTTTTTATGAATTTATCGTGACAGTCATACGAATGCGGTTTTTGTTTAACATTAACAACAATAACCATTCAAACTACATTTACAAAATTTTGTATTTTAGGTAACCACGTTGTGTATAATATATATCTATATATACATATAATATTATCAATAAAGTATGTATATAAACGCTATGTACTCAGCCAACATTATCAGTCGCATTAACCGCTTACACAAACACTCGTCTTGTAGATTAAGGATATGTGATATTGACCGTAGCATTGCATCTCCTATGACCATAAAGTAGTGCTTATCCTAAACCCTAGATCTATCATGAGTCCTAATTATGTCGCGGCACGGCCGCTCCGCCGCTCTGAATACATTAGTGCAAGCTGCGGCCGTTCTATTGAATACTCTAATTTCCTAGATCTAGGTCTATTCAGACGCTGGTCTAGCGCTTAGCTCGTCCTTTGTGAACCGGAGTCTGGAACTCGTGGGCTGGACAAATGAGTTTACGACAGTTCTGGAGCAAGTCGATCACAATATGGATTATATTGAACTGTCAGCTAAAATGGGGGCAATTTTTGCTATATGCATTGAATCAGAATCTTGATATCTGAATAGATTCTAGGTTAATTGAAACTGTGTACTTCAGCTCCGTCTGTTCTGAACTGCAAAGGTTGACTGAGTTTTACACTATTTTGACTATATAACTAAATAAGAGTCCAGTTCCTTGAGAATAAAAGACAGTGCTAGTATGATACATAATAATACCACAAAAATAAGTATACAAAATTTCGACTTGTGAACGTATTCTTTTTTTATCCTTCCAGTATAAAGCTTGTCCAAATAAGATTCCAACCCGCACCCTAATGAAGTGCCCAATTCAAAAACCGTAATATATTCATCTCCTGTGTCCCGTGGCCAAAATTGAGGGAGCTAATTGGTAATCCACCCTGTATCGTCACTCAATAAAATCCCAGACACCCTTCGTAATAAAGGGCTCCCTTTATTAGTCCAGCCCGCCCAGGGCCGATTTAATCTCGTTTCTGTCTATTGACGACGCAACGGGAGCTGGCTGAGAAACCGCCCAAACTCCACTTAATCCGAGCAAAGTGATACTGGGAACCTATTAAAGGCAAACCGAGAATGATGTCTTGTCTTTAAATGTGGTAATCCAGATTACAAATGTATGTAATTTTGTGTAATAAAATGAGCAAAGCGGTTTTAGTTAACGGTCTTACCAGCCGTTTACACAATGAAAATTAATCCAAATGGTAGTCAGGTTAATGAAATGGTCACATCTTGTTTGTACACGTAAATTTTTAACTATGCAGATTTTTCTTTAAAAAATGATATTTTATCCAAAAATCATTAATTGTTTTGTGTTTGGAATCGGCTCCATTACAAATATACACTACGAAAGGGTTACGCTCTCGAGCAATCACCTATAAGTAAAATTAGTTAATATAGATATACATGGGCGTACCGAGGGGGTGGGGGCAAGGGGGTTTGTTATGTCGGAGTAGCTGCACCCTTTATTCTCTTAACCTTCTACTGCCTCCTACTTACTATCAGTAAGTACTACTTAAAATCAGATTTGCCCCCCGCCCTGTCTCAGAAGCTGGGTACGAGATGGTAGGAGATATAGGTATTAGAACTTAATTATCTACTAGTTCATTTTATTACAAAAGTATCAATGACATTTTACTTTAGTACATAAAAAGAAGAACTGCTTTTACTTTCTGTAAAGCGTAAACTTGACGTATATGACGTATAAAGTGGAACAATCAAAGTTGGTTAAAAAAAACAGATCACCAGATCCAACGCCCATTCGATTACTACTTTTATTTTCATATCGAACTGCTTCCCATGGCCCTTTTCTGTCACATGGAGCGCTATCTAATGGTAGGCCTTTTTTTGTGTTGCTGTCGAGGGCAGTTGTTGTGTCTATTATTTACATTTCGATGCCGCTCGAGGGTCTCAATCATGAGTAATAATATATGCACCCCGCAGAAATCGCTTGACAACTAGACATACGACTACCGGAGGGTCACCACACTTTTGGAAGTTTGAACATTAGAATTTGAGTTTATGTTAATTCCTACGATTAAAGTATGAATCGATTTTACCAAAAATGTGATATTCTTGTGTAACTTTAGACTGAGTCTTCAGACTTTATCAACGGGGACTCATTATGATACCTCCCCATTTTGCTAATTACTTACATAATAAATAATTTGTAAAAAGTACAGGAAATCTCCCGCTCACTTAATACTATAGCAAAGTGACAGCGTAATTTTTTTTGCGCGTTCTATGAGTTTCCGGAGGCCCATTGAAGGTGAGAAGAAGAGTAAAATGTGCATTTTTGATTATGTACAGGGACGGTCATAGTCATCAAAGGTGCCCGTAGCTCGTCTATCCTCGTATACTATAAAATATAAATATTATAACACAACTTATGAATTCTCAAACTGTACGGTAGGATAATACAATTCAAAATATACAATATATTAATAATTCCTTATTTTTATTATATACGAGAAATGTGTCCGGAAGTAAGTATACTACCAAAAACGTAGATACTAGTGTACAGGCTATGTCAATCCTCTAAATTCATTAGAACCAATGTATAGCAATTACCGCATGGCCACCCCACAAAATAATCCCCTAAACAAGGTCCCCGCAGATATCCAACTCAAATAATAATGCGGTTATTTGTCAGGGGATTAGCGTTCCATAGTGTCGGCGGACGCGCGTCCAATTACATACAGTGTGGTCACCACGCTGTCCATTCTTGCGTATGCATTTACTATGTAGTGGACAAGCTAACGGAGCCTATACTGGTACTCGAGGATTAACATCTCCATCAGATAATACCACTGTATTATTAATATGTGGTAATTGCACCACTAATGCCATCATGCGGCGGATAGCGGATCAATCAAATTTAGGTATAAATATATATAGGTAGGTAATTGGTCTAGAATCTAGATAATATATGTATAGGTAGAGGGATAAATAGGTGAAACTATTTACATGTTTTGGGAAACTTTTGAGAAAATGTGAATTAAATTTTTGGAGTACCTACTACTTGGCTTTTAGTTTTAAAAAATCATTATTATTTTTATGCACATCAACTAACAAAAATATTTTAACGATTGATTTTTTTTTATTTTTAAATTGATGCTATTCGAGAGATCACATACATTGATTATCATCATTAATCTCTTGCTATTCTTTTCGCTTTTCCCTGCTTCGTAAAACATGACATTTGATTTTTCTTTTATCTGGCTGTCTCTAAAACTTCGTCTCGGTCTTCCTCTGATCTGCTTTAATTCTTTGGTCTTAAATGCTCTTCTTTGGTCGTAGATGGGAGAGAAATTATTTACATTTAACAAAAATTGAGTATAATAAAACTAACTAATAATATAATAACTTTTGGTAAGAGGTACCACACTGCATGCTTGCATGCAGTCGAATTGGGCCGGCACGACCGGGGAGGTAACTCTCGCTTATACGAGACTGGCGTAAAGTGACAGCTGTGCTGTCGCGTTTCGTGCGGTGTGTAAGTAGCCGGTGGCCCATGGAGGTGGGAGGATAAAGGAGGGCAGCGCATCTGTATAGCCTCTATGCGGATGTTTGTGGGCGTCGGTGGTGGAAAATGGCTACGGCTGCTCGTTTACCCTCGTAAATCATAAAAAAAAACTAACAAATTTACTTTACGCCGGTGTTTTCAGCCACCTCTTAAATACATTAAACACAGTTTATCAATTTCATTATAAATTTTACAAAAAGTAAGCCCCACTTAAGACAACCCCAATTGTAAAAAAACAGCATTGAGATCGACGGAAGATAAGCCTACTCATTGTGTCGTTGCGGTCACAAATGTGGATCGAAATT
The DNA here is from genome assembly GCA_001625245.1 of Calycopis cecrops. Taxonomy (NCBI): domain Eukaryota; kingdom Metazoa; phylum Arthropoda; class Insecta; order Lepidoptera; family Lycaenidae; genus Calycopis; species Calycopis cecrops. The sequence continues at coordinate 212,862 of LUGF01059248.1, forward strand.
TGAACAAGCGCAATTGTAAAAAAACCGCCATCTGCCGCAGGGGTTGTCATTATGCGCTTATGTGGATTAGATCGTTGATATTAATATCTGGACGTGCTCAGGGAGTATATTTTTTACACAGTTCAGTTCGAGTGTCATTCGAATGTAGTATAAAAGCCAGAGCCATAAATTAATGATTAGGGGAGAGACTTTAAATAGCAAATTATTTATTTTTTGGAAGGTTGAAAATGAAAATATTTTTATTTTTTATTTAGAAATTCAAAGATTTTTTTTTACACGTAAGAACCTTTTACCTTAATTTGCATGCCAAACTCTACATGAGTTTTATCATTTTAATTAAGGTAAAAGATACATTTTTAATGCCACTCTAGCCTTCTTTTTTTTCAAATAAATACCGTACATCTATACGTATATCTAATATCGCTCTTATTTTTGTGTATGGTAGTATTAGTCTCTCACAAATAAACCTATTTTTATTTTTTTTTTATTTTTTACATCTCATCTGATATTCATATACCAGTTAAGTAGTTTTCACATTAAAATTATGTACTTAGATACAACATTACGAGTATTTAAAAATGAATAGTCGCAAAGACTAAGCTTTGCAAGAAAAGCCGAAGCTGCGTTCTATCTCTTTTTATAGACAGCTCGACATGTCCAAAATTTAAATATGAGTCGACGTGCTCTTGCGGATTAGTTTATTTAAATATTCAGTTGTGACAAATGTGGGGTACTTTGTGGGATTATATGACGCCGCCACATTGTGCTCGCATGAGAGATATGCAGATGGCAGTGCATTTTATTATTAAAGAATTTTGATTAAGTTTTACATTATTTATTTAAGTTGCCCCATTTTGCTGGAAATAGATGTGGTAAAATGTTGTACGGGTATGTGACTGCGTTAATACATGTACAGTATGTACATTTATTAACGCATACATGTACAAGTACATGTACATGCCAGTAAATGTATGCGTACAAATCAGAAAACTATCAAACAATGTTTGACAGAATTTCTGCGATATTACAACCATAGACTTAATATTTATTAAGTCTATGATTACAACCTTATTACCGTGAAATCTCATATTTTTTAATGTAATAACGGAGACGACATCTAGAGAAGTAATATTTATTAGTTATACGTCCATCTGTGATCACAGCTGCGAGCGCAAGAAACCGAAACGTCGGAAGTATAATATTTTTGTTGCTTAACAATGCATTGCCCTCCTTCACCCCATCTAATTTGACACCAGCTACTCATAAGCCGCGCTAAACACAAGCACCTTTAAGTTTACAGACATTATCGTGTAAGTGACAGGTAGCTCCCCGGTCGAGCTAGCCCGTTACGGAGCCCACCAATACCACCTGCAATACGCAAGCTAGTAAAACATATCACACAAACTATTAAAGTTACGAGCGGGCCAGCTGCGCGCACCGCACTCCTGACACGTATAAGAATAATGCAGGCGCTCACGTGCATGCCTTGGAATATGGAAATGCCGCCATGATACCTTTGCTTTTCTCAAATATATTTTGATAAAAACTCCTGCTATCCGTCTCGAAGCTTCTTTGCTCGCTCTTTCACCAAATATGTTATGATGAAATTTCTCAGATGAGATTAGATCCGTTCGTATTTTATAGTTGTCGTATATCTATGTTATGGATATCACAATGATTGGCGTATCGATAGAGATTATGTATCTAGGTTATCGATATGAAAGGCAAACGTAAGTCTTCGAGTTCCTAGAGCATGTGCAGGGATAAAGGTGGATGATAATGGTGTTTGCACTAAAAAAACATTTGTATGACCTAGGTGTGATCCTGTTTGAATGCATGCTGTATACTTTTTTACTATTATAGTTGTCTTGTTTTCATATTACCTGTAAGGTTCCACTACACTACTCGCGAAGTTGACCGAAGCTAGGCGAATACGAGAGTGTGGAGAGGCGCTTCGTCTTACTTCGTCCAACTTCACTTCACCTCGGGCGACTTCCATTTGTTCTCGGTTTTTGTGCCCGAGTCAGAGTCAAATTATTCACAAAATTGCCCGAATGTATGGTCACGCACTTTAGACTTCGGGTTACTTCAGGGAGTATAGATACTAAGCTACCACCGCTACTTTTCATATTATCTTTACAGACTAATTCGAAGATGGGCTATCCCGAACTTTTAAACATCAATCAATTGTACCTAACGTTAAGAACCTAATACTTGACAAATGACCTCGGCTTCAAACACATCAAAGACTAACCAAATACAGCGTGATGTTTGTCGGGTGCGTCATTCTGCACGGTTCTACCATCATGCCTGCAGGCTGCAATTTTAGAATGGGAACATCATGCTCCGCTGAGAGGGGTGCGCCGCTTCCGGGAACGCTCCGATGACGATGCTACAGTCATTTGTATATTTTATTTCACTGTTTATATTATACATCCGCAGTAACAGGATCTCCAAAATATGATGACAAACGACTCTTAAGTCGAGTATTAAAGCCACTACACACAAAATACGCGATCTAGGCAAGAATGTATTTGTACTTTTTTGTTTATAGACATGTCTTGAATTCATGAGTCCCGCTGGGTTTGTTTCGCCGGTTCTTGTCAGGGTTGGATAGATTCGGTGGTAGATGTAGGTAATTGTTGACGTTCAAATTTTTATAATTCTAATTTTCATTTCATCTGATGCGGGAGAGAAGGAAAGTCGTAAAAAACAAATTCAAAAGAACAAAATATAACTTATTTCACATCAACCAAACCTAAGGACTGTTAAAGCAATATAAAATTGGTCGAATAAAAATAAAAAGCGCATCGCGGAGATATAAATAGTGTTTATACATAAAAGCTTTCGAACTGGAGAATAATGAGGCAAATCAATTTACTTTCATTACCGGCGAATAAAAAAGTAACAACGTCGCTATTAGCATATTTTAAACGACAATTTTTAAACGCATTTAAAATTGGAATTGAAATTGCGTTTTATTTTTTTTAATAAGAGACGCCATGTTGCTTTGCAGTTGCATTGAACAGGTACGTTCTGCTTTTCGCTCCTATAACACTGCTGTGAAGCTAGAGCTATTTTGTCGCGTCTCTTGAGATTTGAGTTCGGTCACCCATTGCAAGAAAGGAAGGGCGTCACACCAGTGCAGCATAACTACTTGGCGTATATCGATGGGAGTATCGAGTAGAGTCGATAGGTATCCCGCATAGAGGTTGTATATAATATGTCTTGCTCTCCTTCCTCCTTTCCCCTCCATTGGCCACCGGCTTACACACCGAAACGCGACAACACAACTGTCACTTTAGGCTTTTATAGTACTGTAACTGTCACTTTATAGTGTAAGCGAGAGCCTACCCTGTCGTACCCAATTCTGCTACATGCATGGCGTGGCACTACCTCTTATATAAAATATCGTCCGTTGAGTCTCCTATTAAGCACAAACTTACAACCGGCGCACTGCATCTTTATTACACAATAGAAATCTTGGAGGGCCCTAATGTGTTCCTACCGGAAGTCATCGATTTCGGATGACTCTTGTCCTGTTATTTATTGGACGCATTTTCTATTTCCTGCAGTCTCCGAGGCGGAGTGAACAGCCATTTTCGAATAATATATGCACCCATGGTCTTTTTGTTAACAATATCTTGGGAGTAATAAATTTTGATGGTGAATCCATTGAGTGCTGAGGGCAATAACTGTATATCATGGGCACAGTGCCGTCTTATAGGGCCCTAGACATAATATTATACTAGGGACTACTAAGATAATAATAAACCAAATTAATAATAAAATAAAATAACGTAAAAATTGTTAATTAGTAGTAATATACTAAAAACACTGACCTAGTGCTCGAGACTCGTGGTTTCTCTACCGCCTGAAGGTACAAGGATAACCACATACATAAGTTAACAAACTTATATTAGAGGGTGGCATCACACATTTATATAAAATGAAGTAAATATTATATAGAAAATATGCACATAAAAGTCGATCTTTCAATTGCATAAACCTAGAAGTTTTTTTATGCTTCAAGTTGTTGCAGACCTAGGTATTTCACGTGAATTTCAGCTTGATCTCTCCATACAGACGACGGACAGACAGACAGACAACGCGATTCCATAAGGGATTTAGCTTTTTTTCAGATAGGTTGCGTTTCAAGTACTAAATTATTATTCGCAAGAATATCTACAGGTTTCGTGGTCGCTCTTAAGATTGGTTCTTGAAATACTCTCTCTCAGATATGGAACTACACAGAATATAATTTGTATTTAATGTTGATGTTACGTCACCGAAATTCGACTATTCCCGTTCCGAATGCTTAAATAGTATATACGCAATGTATAGATGTGAGAAACAGGTCATTATAGTTGAAAGTTTCTCAGAAACGAGAATTAAGTAGATTGTATTCTGTGTGCACTTCGCGCTGACACGTCATATTTTACTTTCCCGAAGGAATAAGAGGAAGCATAAAGATAGCGGGACAATTTGATCCGTATGTGTAATTAAGAACTGTTTGTCCGTCCGCATAGTTCTCGGAACGCGGACGTATATTGTGAAGTGGAAAGTGTCCATTGTAAATATCTCAAATACTGGACGACACTACGATTTTTATATAGCATATGGATGTAAACGAGCCTTTTCGTGACTATCACCCATAGAAATCCGCATAATTTATGCAAACGCTCTGCCCTCCTTTTCTCCTCCCATTCTAAGGGCCACTGACTACTGTCATTTTCTACGAAAGGAGACCTAGCTATGTCTTTACCGCGATGTCAGGATGGTTGTGCCGTCGTCGTTGTCATAGCACTACCTTTTACAATTTTGTTTTCTAATAATCATAAAAATAATCCTTTTACGATTGATGATACTAAAACAAATAGAAAGTATTTTTTCAATAGTGTAATAATATTAAATAGTGTTTATTTTAGTTTTGTTAATTGACCAATAGATGCCAAATAATTATGGTCCATTAAACAAACAATTTGACGACCAGGCTGGCGCAGTGGTACAAGGCTCGGATAAGCTGAGCATGTACCTAGCGCCAGGGGTCGCGGGTTCGAATCCCGCCTAGGTCATGAATGTTTATCTATGTATTATATGTATTTCTATTATAAAAATCATAAATATATAAAATTTCTTAAATTTATAAAAACATATTAAATATATTTCCGTTGTCTAGTACCCGTAACACAAGTCCTTAAGGTACTTAGCACGGGGCTAGACTAACGTGGTGTGTAAAGTCCACAAATATTATTATTATTATTACATAGTGGGAATTAGGGCCGCACGAAATGCGACGACATAGCCATCCGTTCATAAATAATTTCGGATAGACCACGTCATATTCGCTATACATTTTCTACTTATATCTTTCAGATCGTGTCGTACTTATCGCCTGTCGTGTCGTTCAACAACGGGCACTGTGTCGGTAGTGAAACAGTGTCAATTACTCTGTTAAAAACACGTTCGTATGACAGCCCCGTTCCCAGAAGAGGGGAGGTGCTGCGTCACTAGTTGTGCAACTCACGAGATGCCGTTGAAGTGATGGGTGGCCGATTCTAATAAATTAACTGATAACGTTCGCCTTTCATTATTCCCTTTGTTCATAATTCCGCTAATGGGCTTGGGTAATAAAGGAAGGTAGGCCAAAGCATGTTTAAAGGTGTGAGCAGTTTCGTAACTGAAACTGCAACCTAACAGACAAAAATAGCAACCAGATGAAGAAAATCGAATCTTTTATTGAAGAGATTTTAAAGTTCCCTTAGCCTAGTGGTTCTTAACCAGTGGTCCACTGACCACAAGCGGTCTTTCAAAGCATCTTAAGTGGTCCACTAGCCATGCCATTACCTTCAGATCAATAAACAAAATTTTCGTTATGCCACAGACCGACCAGGTGGGGTGGTCCGCGGCATAACGAAAATTTTGTCAAATGGTCCTTCAGGACTAAAAGGTTAAGAACCACTGCCTAAGACCATGGCAAGTAGTTGAAATATAATTCTAAGTATATGTTAAATTAAGGCAGTACAATAACTGCATTGCAGATCGAACGACAGACAATTCCTCTCATTCACGTAGGTATAAGGGCTGCTCAGAAGAGGACATTTTTGTCCGCGGACGAAAATGTATGCAAAGCACCGCGCACTTTTAATCCCTCGCTTGCGTTACTCGATACAGTTGTAAGCGATCTATTTTAGCGGACAAAAAAGTCCACGGACAAAAATGTCTCGTCTGCGCAGGCCCTTAAATGTTAGTCAGGGATGGCACACATCGTCGTCTGATTCGAAAGGTTCCAAAAGGCCCAACGACCGGGGTTTCATGATGAACGGTATTACGTCTGTTTTTACGCTTCTTATACGGTTTACATACGAGTATCAGCGTCCTATCAGTTGACCTCACCGCTCGTTTTCCGCACTAAACCAAGAACGTCTTCTGTCCATTTAGATTCGGAACGAGTTATAGAGGCGTAAAAGGTTAAGCTTCGCCCACACTCGGGCACTCGGCAGGTGAGGTAAGCCACTTGACAATGAAATGTGGCCTAATGTCACGGCCAAACATATTACCTAATGGATACGTTTACGAGGCATTGGCTTACTTTATGATCGTTATTTATATCGTAGTAAAGAGGTAGTTCCACGCCGCGTGCACGAATAGGCGAATTTCGCCGGCAATGCCGGGAAGGTATTTTTTTTTATGATATAGGGGGGCAAACGAGCAGCCGGAGCCATTTTCATGACTACCGACGCCCACAAACATCCGCATAGAGGCTATACAGATGCGCTGCCCTCCTTTCTCCTCCCACCTCCATGGGCCACCGGCTACTTACACACCGCACGAAACGCGACAGCACAGCTGTCACTTCACGCCAGTCTCGTGTAAGCGAGACGTACCTCCCCGGTCGTGCCGGCCCAATTCGACTGCATGCAAGCATGCAGTGTGGCACTACCTCTTACCAAAATTTATTTCTCGCTTACACGAGAACAGCTGTGTTGTGTGTTTCGTGCGTGGTCCATGGAGGTGGAAAGAGGAAGAAGAGCATCTGTATAACCTGTGTGCGGTTGTCTATGAGCGTCGGTAGTCTAATGGCTAACACTGCCCCTTTGCCCCTCTAAGCTATAAAAAAAATTGAACCGGCACTGCCTCAGTTCGGCTGAAGACCCGGCACTGTCACTTACTAAAACCTTTTTGAAATATCCGATACTCAATAACTGTACGGTCGCTCTCGCTCAAATATACATTTGAATATGAATAGTGATCGCTTTACTTGAAAGCAATATACAGCATTCCATGTCATATCAAACTTCATATTCTACATCCTAGTGCCAGGAATTCGAGTGAGAATACAGAGTACAATTATATTAGCCTACAACGTAGGTTACACAGACACTCTTTGACAGATATCATTAAATGATTGATCAGCAATTCACAAACAAATTCTCAACTGATATTATTAAATGATTGATCAACAACCATTAAGAGTACTTAATTATAATTTTTCAAAAATTTTTATACAATTACGTTTCCTATTTTGGAATTTTTCCATTTTAAACAAACGTAGTAGTGTTATTTTTAAAAATGTATTCTGTACGTTGAAATCTTAATCCGTAATAAAGCAGCCAAAGCGTAACTTAGTTGATTGTTCTTGGTGCCATTACTAATGTAATTTCATATCGTCCATCAATGCATCATTATAGGTGCCGATGTCATTAAAAGCCCAGGTGGATGACATTTTATAGAGCTGATTAATCGTTACACAAGAATTTGGATGGCCGACGAGATATTGGCCAAATGAGAGCAGCATATCCTTCGGTTGTACAACCAAAGGATATGCTGCCCTCACTTGATACAGATTTACAATCATGATGTCCGTTACTTTCTATACTTTTGACGTTGCCAAGATCAGAAGAGAGAATGGTGGCCCTGAAAATCAGTGTCAGTACCGATCACATCCTGGCTGTAACAGATCCACCAATTGGTGAACATGCTGCAGACAACAGGATTTTGTATTTTTGTCATAAATATTTCCATTTCTTCAATTATGTTCTTATCACTGTATTTATTCAACAAATAAAGTTTTATATGTTTATCAAGTAGCTTAATTCAATTCGCAGACAAAAGAGCCATTTCATGTGTCTTGTCTTTCTAGTTTGAGTAGTATTACTGTATTAGATATTATAACAATAAACGCCACTTCACACACAAATGATAATGTATCGGATATAATCTATAAATGGCAAACATCGCGTATTTCCGAATAAAACTTGTTATTTATGAAAGGAGTCAGCATATGTGACGGCCGGGGAACAGGGTTGCCAGTTGCCACAGGAACAAAACATAGTTTGTATAAATATCGGACGATTCAGACTTTGCTAAATGGTTCTAGTCAGTAGGTACTGTCCATATTTATACATGATATTACAATTAAAGTTATTGTCTAATGTCAATAAATTGGAATTTTCTTTTTTCTTGGGCATACGATTCATTATAATGCGTTAAATTCAAATAGTACACAAGTAGGTGACTACTATTTAAATAAAATAAATTTGCATACAAGTACCTACTAAGAAAGAGCATTCAATTTGAATATAAACATTTAACTATCTGTGTAATAATAAAAATTATCTTAATGTGTGCTTCCTGTTTATCACTTATTTTGTTCTGCATTTAACTATTACGTTAGAAATAAATATTTATGCTATGATAAAATGCTTTATATAATGTCATATAATAGCCCTACATTTTAACATGTAAATTAAGAAGCACATTCCTCGTTTATAATGAGACACTGTACCAATGACAAATTGTCTAGGAATTCAGCAATATTCCGACGCGCGGCAGCCCTGACGCGGAGCCCGGTAAGCGATATGCACGCCGTACTAGTCGAGGCAGCACATGTGCGCATATTGCATACGTCAATACTACGTTTATTTCGTTTTTGCCGTCCAACAAGTAACTGCTATTTTGTTTTCGCACAACGTGAGTATTGTGATCGTAGCGATGTGAAGTTGTATTTTTGTATAAACGGCGTATGAATCATCGGCTATATCATCAATGTTTTTTTTTTCTATTTTTGCTTAAGTAATATAGTACATATTATAATAAACAATACTTATTCTGTGTAAATATATGTGTGCTTTTCTATCCTACATTTAACTGTACTCTATATATTCTTTTTATACTGCTAAGATAGTACTTGGATAGTAGGTACTCAAATTTCACTACCTCTCGATTGGAAGCCAAAGTTGGAAAAAAAAAGGAAAGTGGAATTACAGTCTTTTTAAACCTTTTAAATGACAATTACACCTTCTACAGCATTTTTATCTTGTTAAAGGTTAATTCAATAATCCATTATGCTTATTTTAACATTAAAAACCATTTTTAAAGTATAATAAAAGAATCAAGAGCGGGTTAGTAACATCAGCAATTTGCATCGCAACAGAAGTGGAAGGCTAAGAATTGATGACGATGATGATGCCTCAGTCCAATTTCCGTACATGAACCGAATCTCCGTTAAATAACGACAAAGTAATAATCACTTTTTATATAATAGCCGATACCGTGAAATCACTACTAAAACTTTCTTATACGTGCAAAATATGTAACTGGGTTATCATTAGAAAAAACTATCAAAAAAATTTAATTGAAAAAACGCGGCGTTCAAAATGATAATACCTCTCCGTGTTTTTCGCGAAATAGAAACATACGTATGCATAAAGTGACGCTAGAATCGCTTTCAGTTGGCCCATTATAAACGGTCTTGGAGTCAATCCCATTAGAGCCGGTATTAATATTCAAATATAATATGTTGTTAAGTTGAATATGGAGTATAGTGCAATGTTTCGTATTGCTATTATATATTAATTTATAATTTTGAAAGTTGGAGGTCTATTTTGCTAAGTCTTATAAAATGGAGCAACGTCTAGGCTTAGGGCTTAGACGAATCAATTTGGATTCAATGTACCTAGAAGGCTACCTCTTGATATAAAGCTAAGTATATTTTGTAAGATGCCATTGCAACATCAACTGAATTGGTTTGGAACTAAATGTAATACTTTTCGCTAACATTATAACAGTGTATCCATCATTTCACAACGTTGTCGTCCTTGGAGGGCCACATGGAGGTACCTACTAGTAAAAGCTAATATATTTTCATATTGAAGGGTTATGCAGTCTATTGTGTCGACTGGCATTTAAGTGATTCCATTAGTACTTTCACTGTTCGGCCTCTTATGGCATAAAAAAACTTGGCAATCTCTTGGACCGCTAAGTTAGATAACGTCTTATTTACCATGCTTAATTCCTTTGACCCTTCATCTTTTTTGACCTATAGTCTGACTTTTCCAAACTCATTCCGTCGTTTTATCATAGAAATATAATACAAGTAATTTTATAAACAGTTTGTGTTAAATTTTTCATATCAAAGTGTTATGCAAATGTCTATTGTGTCGACTGGCCTTTAGGTGATTCCACCAGTGCCTACTTTTACTCTTCTGCCTCTTATGACATAAAAAAAACTTGGAAATGTCTTGGACCGTTAAATTAAATGACGTCTCATTCAGCATACTTATTCCCGCTTGACTGACTTTTCCAATCAAACACGTCCCTTTTCCATAATAAACGTCATTTTATAAATAATTTGTATCCAATATAACGCGAGCACGAGTTAATAAAACAAGTTATCTGTTGCAGCGAGGGATCATTGGCAACAGGAAATTAAATGCATAAGTCCGCCCCCCGGCGCCGCTCGCTGCAACGCGACACTTGTTTACATTATATAAAACATATACATTTGCGTAAGCGTTACGGGCTGTAGTTGTCACGCCTCAGGGACTTTGTGTGTTGCGAACGTTTTATTTAGGCGTTAGAAAGTGTGATATTAGACGGAGAATTAAACCAAATTTATAGGTACGTGGTATTGGATGTAGAGGGTTCATTTCGGTTGAACGCGCTGAAAATATATGTGAAGACTAGCTGTGCCCCGCGGTTTCATCTGCGCTTGATTTCTAAAAAACCGTTATAAATTTTAACACTATTTCACCCTCTTAGGGGATGAATTTTAAAAAATCCTTTCTTAGCGGATGCCCACGTCATAATATCTACCTGCCTGCAAAATTTCAGGCCGATCCGTCCAGTGGTTTGGGCTGTGCGTTGCTAGATGGCTATGTCACGTTTGAGTTTTATATATATAGATGTTGGTGGTCCGAATGATCCATAAGGATCACATGTAGATTCCCCAGCCAGCAGTCTGCGACGTGAAAAGAGTATTCTTTTAACCTTATTTTATAAATTCAGTCGTCCTTAGGACATTATTATGTAGCTCTTTCTAGAAAGAAGAATGCTAGGCGAATGGCATGTACCTGATTACAATTCGACTATGACTGTAACTATGACTACCATGAACTCGTACCTCAAGAGTGGCCTCGCTTCGTCTAAGTCGCGTTTCGTGCCTTTTGTGAGTAGCCGGTGGCGTATTAGACACAAGAAGGAAAGGATAACAACCGTGCAAATGTCCATAGGCGTCCAAGGCGCAAAACTGCTCGTTTGCCTCCTTTTACTAAAAAAAAGAGCAGTTAGATCAACCGCTACACGCACAGATCCCAGTCGATGACGCGTGACCGTCCTACATACGGCGTCAATTAATCTCAATTCAACCGCTGAGTCAGCGTGTAATTGATAGTTTAAGCTGCCCAATTGAGAACATTCTCACGGAGACGTGTCGCAATCACTCGAGCTAGACTGTAATCGCTATCGTGGAATGTACCTACAAGTACTACCTATTTCTATAGGTATACATAAAACTCTCGTGACACAATGTTAGTTACCATACTCCTACGAAACGACTCTGTTCTCTCGAACACCTATAGCATAACTCTCACTTGATTCTCATGAAATTTGTGTGTATTGTAACGTAGGCATAGAACCTCATTGGCCGAAGAAGCATAGAACCTCTGAAAGGGTTATATTTTTAATAAAAAGTATATATATTCAAACTTAAGAAGATAGAATGAATTCGGAAACTGTCTAGTTTTGACAACATAAGATTTTCTCATTCCGGTAGACGCCCTTGGGCGCTAACCATACAGTAATACAAGAATGTGAGCTAGTAGTCAGGGCTATAATAATTGTATCGATTGTGATATATTGAATATAATAAACTTATATGAAGAATAAAGGCGTTTTCCTACGAGTACGTAGATCTAGAAGAGGTCCAAACAGACAGATATAGGAAGTATTGCTGCAAGAGCAGGCTACGCCCCGAGAGCCGTCCGCAGTGGTACTACGGTATATCGGACAATTACAATACCTGTAACAGAAGTCCTTGCGGTACTTCGCAGAGCTACGGGCAACGTAGAGTAGAGGAATAAGTCTGCACATTATTCTTATTATTATTATATTATAATGTATACATACTATGTATATTCTACTAATATTATAATTGGGAAAGTTTGTGTGTTTGATACTCTTTCACACAAAAACTACTGAACGGAGTTTCATGAAACTTTACAGTAATATAGCTTTCATATCAGAATAACATAATAAGTTAAAATTTTGAATCATTTTTGAAGTCCGAAATCCACGCGGGCGGAGCCGCGGGCGGAAGCTAGTACATTTATATTCTCACGCCTGTATCTTACAATTTCAGATGGAAACATTACAGTCCATTATAAATGTAACAAAAAAATTAAACACTCGACAAACATTATTAAAAATAAAATCTCGTTTAATTGATGGTTCTTTAAAAATCTTTATATCTTATCTTTTAATCTTTCATTTTTTTTAGAATCCTACGTTATTCAGTCCTCAAAATATCAGAGTATCTTATAATAAACCACCCGACGAATAGTAAGGAACAAACTTAAGTTACTCAGAAACTTCGAAACGCCGAAGCGTGTACGGCTGCACAGTTCCGTTGTTCTGTTTCTTGAGCTGTGAAACCATGTTTCATGCCAAATCTACTGATTCTAGGTCAACTAGAAGTACACTACAGTTTCTGTTAGTGCAGAAGATATGGGAGATAAGTTAGTTAAGTTTGCACTATTCCAAGTAGCAAATTTCGCATGTGTAGCTTTTGATCGCAATTTCTAACAAGTGCAATGATGATATATTTAACTTTTAAGAAGAAAAGTGTAATGGAGTCCTACCAAAACCACGACAAAATTTAATCTAGTATTTTTTCTGTGGTATGTATAAGCACATGGAAGAGGGCCCAGGGAGAAGGAGGACAATCCATCTCATACAGCCTTTGTGCGGATGTCTATGGGCGTCTGTAGTTATAAACATGGCTACGACTGCTCATTTGCTCCCTTATACTACATAAAAAGCACGGACAAACAGGCCAAATTTATAAAAATATCTTTAGTGGATTATACTTCAATTTAAATATCACCTGGTACAGCCAAACAGGTTAGTCATATAAGATACTTAATTAAAATATTTAATTAAGTCTATGTTGCACACTAACATTCATCATTTAATATCATACTGTAAGACTCCGCACTCACACAAGCATACATTAAAATGTATCCTCCATTTAAAAATGCACACGGCGAATTTGCAAAGTTTAAAAGAGCAGATAAAGCGCGGGTACACAGAAACGCTTTTACAGAACGAGGCCACTCGGGGGCGCTGCGGGACCCGTTAATAGCTCATTATATCATAAGTAATACTAATACACTGCACGCCTCTAATTTGGGTTAGGACGTGGCATATTACACCCGCCCATTATTACGGCAAATGACACATTCTCGGGATATCTCGTGGAAAGGAACGCAGCGAGATAATGGATTTTTGGATTATTTTTCAGAGGACCTAGTACTGACGACGTTGCTTTTATATTTTGTCGGACTAGCGACCAATTTTCTGTCTACTGGTTTTAAAGGAGACGATAGAGGAGCAGACTCTTTTCTGGATAATAAGGATTTTTAGACTTGACATTTATACGGCCAATAACACTGACACATTTTCTATATCCGCAAAACTGAAACTGCCATTAAAAGTTCAGCTTAGCAATCGTCAGCGTATATCAGCTTGGGTACCCTTATTACGTCAGTTATCTTTTTTAGTTTCCTCTACTACTTTAGTGATTGTGCGGTATTTGAAATTATGAGGAGTAAAACCGTGTGATGCGTAACATAACGCCAAGCGTAACACTTTATGTGGTAAAAAATACGCTCGACTGTACGTTCATTATAGCTCTAGCACACACGTATCAAAGTCGTGTTCGGTTTTCAGGAGTAAGCCCCAGTACCGAGTTGAGACTCGGCAGCTGACACAGTTTTTGTTTTCGACGTACATCACTCAATCTTCTGGTACAGTCATCCGCATTCAGAAACTGCAGTAGTGCTATACTTTGCTTCAACATGTGATGTGTACTTCTCCTGTAGCGCCTTCTCACGAGCAGAACAATGAGAAAAGTCCCATGTGAACATGTCCTGTCCAGAAAAACAATAACCATTATTTACACTACTACTACTTTTTACTTTTTATAAATTGTTTATCGTATAACAGTGTAATGTATATGTACCTAAATAAAGAATTTTCTATTTCTATTTTCTACTACTACTAAACGAATATTTAATATCGCATAACGTTGTTATAGTCCACGCTTAACCAGCCTAGATTCCTGCACATGTCCATTCGACTAAATGAATTCACCCACGCAATCCAGTTAATTAAAGCTAGTTAAATAGAATATATGGGTTATTAGAGGGCGCAGTATAGTGACGTGTCACTTCACGCGTTTAAAAAAGTAATGCAATTAATTAGTCTGTGACCTGGTTAGGCCCCCCGGGGTTCAAACGATGATACGCTCCACCGGCCCAGGTATTTTGTGGCCAAATTTGAACGCTCCATATAGCGGGTGTATTAAAAACGTTCGCCAATAAAGGATGCTCGAAGTTGGTCAGGATTGAGTGAAATACTTTTGATGTGTTTGTGAATGTGGACCGCGATGGGGCTTTGATGTTTTTTTTTGCTTTAACAATGTATCGAAGCAGGGATATTATGAACCGTTTGGAACTGAGATGAACTGAGTTAGTTCCAAGTTCCTGATCCTTGACCTTGGGCCATAACTTGCAAGTTACGATGTGAAGCTTTAAGTGCTTAGCTCGGAATTGTATATATCAATATGGTAATATATCATAATCATAGATAATATGTTCCATCCAACAAGAGGTTACGGTATAGGTAGGTGTCACAATACAATTAACTTTTTTATTTATTTTTTTCTATTTTTAAATTTTTTTTTAAGTGTAGCATCGACGAGATCCCCGACAATTGTCCTGTACAAAAATTATTTCTATTCTTGTAGCTAATAGAGATTTATTTTTGTACGACCGGGATAGCCTACCGGCTACTAATTTGTAGGGCAATGTCAAGTTATTATTGTTACAGACACATGCCAAGTGGAAGTAGAACAAGTGTGAGACAGGTCAGAGTTGGTAGCTGATGTCTAAGTTAGTGTGTGTGTCTTTACTGGTAATCGCAGCTCTCTACCTACGGATATACATGCTTGTAGCTGTCACTAAGTCATGGTCGTGATGTCAGACATCCCTCTCTATCTTGCCATCTGTACATAACCATAGAATCATCTATGGTATGAATATTCAGTGTACGGTCTATGACTAAACATAGACAAAAAATACACTAAACAATTATGTGACGTTATATAAATATTAACAAAGCAAAACAGCAGAATAATCAGCTTGTTAGTAATAAGTTAATGCGTCATTGTTCCATGACTCACGAATTATTAGTTTCATATTAATCATTCGGAACTTATTAAATAAAAAAAAATAAACGAGCAGTCGGAGCTATTTTCATTACTACCGACGCCCATAGACATCCGCAACAGGTATATACAGATGCGTCGCCCTCCTACCTTCTCCTTCCTCCACGGTCCACCAGCTACTTACACGAAACGCACATCCATTTACACCAGTATCGTGTAAGCGAGAGGTACCTCCGCTTAAGGCCAATTCATCTTCATGCAAGGTGGCACAACCTCTACTTAAAAATTTATTGAGTAGCCAGTGGCCCATGGACGGAGGAGGGAAACGCATCCGTGTATAAACTATAAACTATGCGGATGTCTATGGGCGTCGGTAGTCACGAGGATGGCTTCGACTGCTCGTTTGCCCCCTTATACTTAAACTTAAAAAAAAAAATTACCATTCATGTCAATTACTATTTTAAACTGAATTACGGTTGAGAGGAGGGTAGCTTACTAAACATAGCCTTCAAATGACAGTTAAGGTACTCAACTTACTACGGGCACGACATCTATTGTTGGAGCATATTTATTAGGGTTCCATTTCGCCAGCGGAACTTTAGGGTATGGAAGTTTTAGGTGCGAGGCGATGAATTATTATAAACAAGTAAGAACTGAACCCAGATAGAGTGTGAATAGAAAGAGATAGAAGAAAAGAAAGAGACGTTAATACATCGAAGCTGATGCTGTTGCTGCTGATGTACCAGCGATGTCTGCTTTTTATAGAGGACGAACAGCTTTTTGGGGACATTACCCACGCTCATAGACATCCGCATAAAAATTATAAGAGGTAGTGCCACACTGCATGCTTGCATGCAGCCGAATTGGGCCGGCATGACCGGGGAGGTACCAGCGTAAAGTTTCAGCTGTGCTGTCGCGTTTCGTGCGGTGAGTAATTAGCCGGTGGCCCATGAAGGTGGAAGGTGAAAGGAGGGCAGCACATCTGTATAGCCACTGTCTATGAGCGTCAGTAGTCATGAAAATGATTATCTTTCATCCGCCTTTCCCTCGATAGCCCACCGGAAACACACATCTAACAGAAACACGATTACATAATTATGTATATGCTGTTACTTCAAATCGCATGAGCAAAAAAAGAAGTAATTTAATAAGGTACGAAATACTATAAACCGCTTTACTTATTTCTCGATGGACCGCGATGCTACCTCGAGAAAAAAATTACATTAGCGAGGCCTGCAACGGAAACGCAGCTTGTGTTGTGAAATAAATACCTACATAATGACACACCCACTGCCAAGCTGTTAGCTGTGCTGCGATTAGGTTTTATAATTTCCTGGCCGTTCCGTCGCTTAAAACTCGCCTTGGGTTGGCAAGTTCGTTTTCTAATCCAACTCGATCCGAGTATACCACACACATAGCTACTTCCGGCACAATTGGCCCAAAAGGGGTATTGGGTAAATGAGGGCAAAGTAAATGATCCCTATGATTGTGCGGATGTTTATTAGCGTCTGCTTGATACTTGCCTTTGTAAGCTCATTTTT
>LUGF01059248.1:231242-265917 GCA_001625245.1 Calycopis cecrops
GAATTGTATATTTGAATATAGTATATATCATAATCATAGATAATATGTTCCACCCGACATAACCTCTTGTCGGTTAGGTATAGGTTGTGGTATAGGTGTCTCAATACAGTTAAGCAACTTTCTTTTTCAATTTTTTTTGTAGCATTGATGAGACCCCGACAATTGATCTGTACAAAAATTATTTCTATTTTTGTAACCAATAGAGATTTATGTGTGTACGACCGGGATAGCCTACCGGCTACTAATTTGTAGGGCAATGTCAAGTTATTATTGTTACATACACATGCCAAGTGGAAGTAGAACAAGTGTGAGACAGATCAGAGTTGGTAGCTGATGCCTAAGTTAGTGTAAGTGCACCTTTACTGGTAATCCGCAGCTCTCTACCTACGGATATACATGCTTGTAGCTGTCACTAAGTCATGGTCGTAATATCAAACATCCCTCTCTCTCTTGCCATCTGTACCTAACCATAGACATCATCTATGGTATGAATATTCAGTGTACGGTCTATGACTAAACATAGACCAAAAATACACTAAACAATTATGTGACGTTATATAAATATTAACAAAACAAAACAGGAGAATAATCAGCTTGTTAGTAATAAGTTAATGTGTCATTGTCCATGACTCACGAAGTGTTAGTTTCATATTAATCATTCGGAACTTAATAAAAAAAATAAAAAATAAACGAGCAGTCGGAGCTATTTTCATTACTACCGACGCCTATAGACATCCGCAAAAGGTATATTATACAGATGCGTCGCCCTCCTACCTTCTCCTTCCTCCACGGTCCACAAGCTACTTACACGCACGAAACGCACAGCTATTTACACCGGTGTCGTGTAAGCGAGAGGTACCTCCGCTCAGGGCCAATTCGTCTTCATGCAGCGTGGAACTACCTCTACTTAAAAATATATTGAGTAGCCAATACCATTCATGTTAATTACTATTTTAAACTGAATTACGGTTAGGAGGAGGGTAGCTCAACAAACAGCCTTCAAATGACAGTTAAGGTACTCAATTTAGAACGGGCACGACATCTATTGTTGGAGCATATTTATTAGGGCTCCATTTCGCCAGCGGAACTTTAGGGTATGGAACTTTTAGGTGCGAGGCGATGAATTATTATAAACAAGTAAGAACTGAACCCTGTCCAGGTAGTGTGAATAGAAAGAGATAGAAGAAAAGAAAGAGACGTTAATACATCGTAGCTGATGCTGTTGCTGCTGATGTACCAGCGATGTCTGCTTTTTTTAGAGGAAGAAAAGACGAAGCTATTTGGGAACATTACCCACGCCCATAGACATCCGCATAGATGTTTTGTGAGAGGTAGTGCCACACTACGTGCTTGCATGCAGCCGAATAGGGCCGGCACGACCGGGGAGGTATTTCCCCCTTACACAAGGCCAGCGTAAAGTGACAGCTGTGCTGTCGCGTTTCGCGTGTCAGTAGCCGGTGGCCCATGAAGGTGGAAGGTGAAAGGAGGGCAGCACATCTGTATAGCCACTATGCGGATGTCTATGAGCATCAGTGGTTATGTAAATGGCTCCGATTGCTCGTTTCCCCCTCTATAACATAAAAAAATAGAAGATTTTGCAGGCGCATTATCTTTTATCTGCCTTTCCCTCAATAACCCACCGGAAACACATCTATCAGAAACACAATTACATAATTATGTATATGCTGTTACTTCAAATCGCGTGAGCAAAAAAAAAGTAATAACAAGGTACGAAATACTATAAACCGCTTTACTTATTTCTCGATGGACCGCGATGCTACCTCGAGAAAAAAATTACATTAGCAAGGCCTGCAACGGAAACGCAGCTTGTGTTGTGAAATAAATACCTATATAATGACACACCCACTGCCAAGCTGTTAGCTGTTCTGCGATTAGGTTTTATAATTTCCTGGCCGTTCCGTCGCTTAAAACTCGCCTTGGCTTGGCAAGTTCGTTTTCTAATCCAACTCGATCCGAGTATACCACACACATAGCTACTTCCGGCACAATTGGCCCAAAGGGGGTATTGGGTAAATGAGGGCAAAGTAAATGATCCCTATGATTGTGCGGATGTTTATTAGCGTCTGCTTGATACTTGCCTTTGTAAGCTCATTTTTGTATGAATAGTAATTGCTACGTTTCAGCTAAACGACAAACACGATCGAAGTAATGCCACATGCACAATAGCTAGTTCGGGACAGCTGCTCCAAAGTGTATATATATCTATGTCGCAGTCAGATAGTATAAACCGCCGTATTACATTACGGCTAGCCATTTAGAAAACGTATATAAACGTATATAAACTTTGTACGGATGCATATTATTCTCAGCTTAAAACAAACCATCACAATAGATACGCCACCAAAACCATGGGAACACTATGCACACAAAGTTCTTGGCATTAGGCACAGTAATTGTTTGCGGTTATTTTCAATTCGTTCCGGCTGGACTCTGGCTAAAGCAATTATAAGTCAACGCCGACTGTTCTCATTTATACGTTCATTTACGTTAATACAAAGTAATACGTAAACGTAAAGATAACGCGTAAATCCAATTTAGTTGTCAGTCGTAAATACCTTCCCGTAGCGCGTAAAAATGTAGTCCGCGTAAATGAAAAAGAAGAGGAAAACTTACACGACACAGTAATAAAAAGAACTATTTGACTACATTTACATTGTAGGTACTGCAAATTCTTCACCGTTTTTGAGACAAAGTTGAACATAGATTACTTAAGAAGTTGCCTCCAATTCAATTTACCTATTTTAAGGGAATAAGAGTGAAATAAAATTGACAAAGTAATCTATTCGGTCTATACGATACCTAGTACATTTTCATTGAGGAAATACTCTTTGTCAAGCTATCAATATCACTATGGACACCATATAGCCTGGATACTAGTCAATTATACTATCTTATAATATATCTAATACATAGTCCACCTCTAAATGCTGTTATTTGCCAGGATTGCAAATATAAATAACAAGTTATTACAGTTATATAAATAACAGTTAACCGACCTCCTACAGATTTTTCCTCTTTAAAATTGTTTAAAAAAATAAAATAAATGTAAAAATTGTATTCTGTAAATATTTCAAGCCCTTAGGGTTGGAAGCGCAATGCTAACACTTAGAACTATTAAATTTCGCGGAAAACACTGGTCGCGGTCTGACGGCGAAAGCGAAGCTTCAAATGTAGAAGCGACGCGTTTGTTGGCCTGAAAATAGGTAATGCATGATCTCATCAGCCGAGACCGGAACGATTACATTCATTCTTAAACCAGACTGGATCAATATCAATATAGTATAAAATTATATTTAGACTTCTAAATCCCTCGCTAATATTCTTTGGTAAACATTTGGTCGAAAGTAACAAAAAAGCAATCAGGATAGCTGTTCAGTCCCAGTCAGTAGCGGTTGAGACTTATATATGTGTATAATCGAAAACGAACGAACTAAGTGTGATTAAATTGCTTAGATGCACTTTAACCTAGGCAGAAACTTATGATTAATCCAGGAATATACTTATGTGAAGAACTTCATAAATGACTAAGTTCTGGAGTGAACGATAAAGTTTTAAAATGGAATAAGCGTTCGGTTAACGAAAGTTACAACTACTGGGGACTTCGAAAAAGTTATTTTCAGATGTCTCATTATATAATAGTTACTGCCTTAGTAACTGTTATTTTACAGGAAATATCATATCTATAGAAATATTGTATCTATCAAAATAAATAAGCTGCTTCCTTCCGTATTTCCGATCCGATACCACTTTAGTGTTCTTCGAGAAAAGAGCATGCCTTTTTCTTAATGGTCGGCAAACATGTTTGAATGACTTCTAGTTTTGCCGTAGAAGACGTCCGTCTTTGGGCGGCGGTAGTCTATTACACCCACTCGTTTGCCCCACATAAAAAACAACGTGATTATTTTGGCCCAAAAAAATAAAACTGAAAAAAAATCTTCAGACTTTAACGCTAAAGTCAATAAGCTAATATATACTATTTAATAAACAGCCTCGATACGACCAGAGGTTAAACATAAAAGGCTAGCGTGAGCCGCGCCTCTCGTAAACTAGTGTTATGGTACTGTCGCTATTTATATAGTAATGAACACTCATTTACTATCTTATTATACTGCACGTATTTTATACTTCCGCCTCGCATTTTTATCATTTAATGTACAAAATAAGTTTTCTTTTTTCCCAACTTCGTCAGGAGGTGGTAATGTTGTTCAAGTGTGTGTATATTTACGTAAGTGTGTATGTTCACTGTTAGAGTTTGAATGGCTTGTCGGATCTCAACGTATGATGTGTCATTGTGAGGTAAACAAGCAATCGGAGCCATTTGGTGGCGAGAGGCACTACGTTCATGTCGGCCCAATGCGGCTGCAATTGAACACGGCTTAATGAAGATAGATACATTTCTTTTTTTTTTTTTTCAAAAGAAAATTACACAGAACTTACATCCAAGTGTCAAATATATAGGTAGGTACAAACATCTACTTAGTTATTTATTTTTTTTTTCAATTTAAATGAAATGTTTCAATGTGTAAAACAAAATAATAAAGACTAAATTGTCACTGAAGCACTCTGGAATCGTTTAAAATTGAAAAGACAACGAAAGCTCTTTCAAAAGAAACTCCGCTAATAGGCACTATTGAATAAAACTTTATTGACTCGAAATATTCCAGTCACTTGTATAAAATTACCTGCAATAGCGCCGTTTTTATTCAAAGAATTATTCGATACAAGTTTAATGCCGCGACTTCGTTTGTGTTCTTAAATAAAATATTGCGATATTTTTGTTCCGAATGTGCAGCTGAATTTGGCCGGCACGACCGGGGAGTTGGAGGTCAGTTGTGCTGACAATGGCTCCGACTGCTCATTGCTCCCTTTATACTATAAAGGAACGAGTTATCTAGAAAATGTTAAGGTATTAGCGGGATTCTCGATCTCAAGGCGCGAGTACTACATTTGTCTCGGTGGCAGTGCTAAACGATTTAATTCGATCAATATATTTTAGTTCCGAAATCCCATTCATGACAGGTGCTGTGAGAAGACAGTACCTGTTACGAGTGGGATATTTGGGTGTGGGATTCTTGGAGGTACCGAATCTTTACTAAATCCCCGCAGATCCAGATCACGATCCTGAATCTGAACTTCCTCCAGTCCTTCCAGTCCTTCCAAAAGGGACCAAACTCTTCAAAAAAAGGGTAATTATCGCAAAGAGTCTTGGAGCTACCCGATCTTGACAGAACAGCTCCCTTCGACATCCTTATCAGGTTCCCGGACTCATTATTCGCCGAGACATCCGAAGATCATCTGCGAGGCGGAACATATTCTAACGCTTACAGAGCGATTTTAGCACAAAACAAACCTAGTTCAACAGCGGCTTGATCATAACGTGGCGTACATGATATACGGCCAATTTACAACTGCAGTAAACCTCTTAGTTTAGTGCATACGTTGATGAGGCATTAGATATCATGCTGTGCAAATTTTGCGGCCATTTGATCTAT
Source organism: Calycopis cecrops (assembly GCA_001625245.1). Lineage (NCBI taxonomy): Eukaryota > Metazoa > Arthropoda > Insecta > Lepidoptera > Lycaenidae > Calycopis > Calycopis cecrops. The sequence goes on from LUGF01059248.1 coordinate 236,756, forward strand.
GCTCGAACGCAGTTAGTGTACGCCCGGCGTAATTGGTGTGCAGCGTTGCTCAGATAAGCCTTGCATACAAACAATATTCTATGCATCGCGATATCTAGAGGATCTCTGTATATTGCGGCTCTTTTTTTTCTACTTATCCAATCATCTCTTAGTAAGAGATCTTACACGCCAATAGGCTCTCCAGCAAAAACGATCTTGTTTAATTACGATTTGGTTCGACCCTTTCGAAATCTGACAAACCAAATGGAACACGATATAACCTCACTTCAAGTACTTCACTGTTATATTACAACCCAGAGATGTACTTCCCTCACCTTCGTTATTCAGTTACCCTATCTCTTATCGGGCTGATCCGATTCCTCTGTAATTTAACAGAGACTAATCTATTACTTACAATATTCTGCAAAGGCTTTTAAAGTATACTTGTATAATTACTGGAACAGTACCTGGAAAAGAATAAAGTATTTCATTAGCGATTTGAATTTGAAACAATATTTTAAATGCTCCCCTGGACAGGAATTGTGAACGCAATTCGACTGAGCTGTTTAATTTAAATTCCCCGGCGAGCATTACGGTCATGATAGAATCCCTGATATTGTTGCGGCAACATTTAGTTATGCCTGTGCAAAAATTAGGATTAGCTAAAGGGTTGGTATGTGAAGATCGTGAGTTATGGCGGTTCTCTCTGCCTGCGCATGTTTCAAAGGGTGTGTAAGCCCCATGGTTTTAATGACCAGCACTGAAGCTTCCTTATTATTTCGAAAGAACTTAATTACTACGTGGCTTTAACGTTAGTTGCTCGAGAAGCTTGCAGCTTATTAGAAAGACAATGGAGTATATTTCCAGATTCTCAGTCTTCCCCGACGGGCTGTCTGTACAAGCTCAGGGAAGCTTTTGTTTTCTTACTAACTCTACTAATATTATAAATGCGAAAGTTGATATGTACGTTTGTTATTTGTTCACGCAAAAATAGTGAGCGGCTTACATTGAATTAATATGAGCTAACGTAGTAACAATTCATTGGCGGATTAGACTAGATATATTAGATTAGACATAGATATAATATAATAATAATAATCTTTATTGATTAACAGCCTAATACATTTTATCTAAAGCTTAATTTAATGAACAAAGCGAACAGGCGACAATTTGTATATCTAATTTTTCTGTATCTCCCAAACTAAACAAAAGCTTTGTATCTTGGGGTATTGATTACAGTGTGCATACATCTGCTTGTTAGCTAATGTTTATACAAAATAACATCATTTTTAGGTCTTACTATAAGCCAGTATAATATAATTGTAATATTTATTTCCATATTGTAATTTGCAATTATTTGAAAATTAATGGTGGATTTTATATACCGGTAAGATCAAGGAGCACAGTTAGCCTTCCAATAAACGCAAATATGGTTACAATCTTTATTTCCGTAGTCCTAACGGTCGGTTATTAACTTAAAAAGCTAAAAATCCTAAGTACATAGAGTAAATCCACTATTACACAAATAGTTATATACCATATGGTAGGTATATGGATCAGTAATATTGAACTAATTACAAATAGGCTGATCCTCTGCGGACCCACGGTAAATTAAAGGTACAGACGGTAGTGTTTTTACCGAGTAAAACTAATCGATATTTCTACTTTTACTACTTTTTTTTGTTGTGTGGGCAACCTCATATAATTTGTTCGTTCCGGAACGTCACGTGTCTACGTTGGCGCCAAAAATAATTTATTTAGACACCCTTCAGTGTAGGGCTACCACATAATACTTTCCACTTCATGTTTAGAAACACAAGAAGGGTGTTTTTACAAAAAAATATATATTTTTATTAATTAATGATTATATTTATTAATCAGTGATTCTCAACCACTGTGCCGCGGCACTTTTGTGTGCCGTCAAATTTCTAAAGTGTGCCGCCAAATGTTGCAAATACATAATAATGTTAATTTTATTAAATAATATCAGTTAAAAAGAAAGAAAAATATATGAATATATATTTAAATGAAATTATTTAAATCAAAAAAAAAAGAAATAAATTATTTGCTTTGCAACGCGTTTTTTTATATTTACCTTATTCTTTGTGTGCCGCCAAATTTTGAAATCGTTAAATATGTGCCGCAACAAAAAAAAGGTTGAGAATCACCGAGTTAATCCCTCGCGTTAATTAATTGTCAGATATATCTATTATCTATGCTCTCTAATATAAAAAAGAAAAAGATTTTTCTGTTTGTGTGTATTGAAATTAAACAAATTTTAATAATTATTTCACTAATGGAAGCTACATTATCCAGAAGCATAGGCTTTATAATATTAAACATTTGTTTTGACGCCCAGAGGGCACGGGTCGAACTCGAACGATATTATATTAAGACTGTAAGTATGTACATAATTTAGTAACTTGTCAAAACTTTAGGTATATAGGCTAAGATAAAATTATTTTAGCACGGAGCCTTATGATAAAATCATAGTTACATATAACTAAACCGTTATATCCCGTCATAGTAAGCATTAGTCAGTTGTGAAAAGCAAGTTTGAGATTTTCCCGTGCAAGTCTTTTCATAAGCCCGCACCCCGTTCCACCTATATAAACTAGACGTGATCCACTCGAGATTTTATCTGACGCAGGATCTTATCGTGGCAGCCGAGCGGGATAAGGGCCATCAGCCGCTTACTTCTGAAAGGCTGCACGATGCAGGGTCCTTTAGGATATCTTTGGCATACGTTGTGTTATGAATTAACTATTATTTATTTTAAAAAGTTTGATATGTTTTTATAGTACTAGTGTTTTACTTAGTTGCGATGACATAATGTATCATATGATATTTAGTTTTTATTTATTACAAAAAGTTTCACTTAGATCGAATATCGATCTTCGCGGGATCGCTAGTACATAGAAAAAACTAACTGACAAATTTGATAGAGGATCCTTGCCTAATGCAAGTGAGCTCTAGAAACGGAGTTTTAGAAATTCGATCACTCGAGGAGGTCTAGAGAGTTTAAAAGTTGATATGGAATTCTTTCAGTTTAAACGCGAGTGAAACCGCGGGGAACAGCTAGTCGAGATATAAATTGAAAGCGTTATGGCAGCATTTTAACGCTTTTATCTGCCTTCTGTGCACGAAAACGCTTCAAGCAATCTGAATTTCAATTGTAGAAATTCAAATGAAAATTACAAGTAACTTTTCTCATAAATAGGGATATTTAACAAGGTTGAGAGAGTTGAATATTTGCATAAACTATTTCGCCGCTGCTCTTAACCAGCCGAAACAACTTTGTGATCTTGGATTGTATTTTTAACACATAATTCATAAGGAATGTTTTTATAGAATGTATGTAAAACGCAATGTAATAATCACTACAAGTATCAACCCTAGCTCAGACCTACGAAGTATAGGTGAAAAATACTCAGCGTAACCTTTTCTTTATAGGTATAACTAAACAACATAAGATATGTATGAAAAAAGTGTCAGTATCAAAATGAGATTAATGACATGCTCCGTTGATTCGGATATGTAGAAAGAATGGCGGAAGAGTTACAAAAACAGAACAATGCGATTATGAAACTAGTATGTGGGGTTCACTCAACATTTATATAATTGTGTCCAAGGAGAACAGTAATTTAAGACAGTTAAGGGGAAAAAAACCAGTCGAAATAGCCATAAAATATGATAATACGCACGCATGCGGTAAATTTTTGTTTATCTCTTAATTGGAGTGAAACTGGCAGCCCTAGATCTGTGGCCCTAGCCGGTTGACTAGCGGGCTGGCGTGACTCCGTCCGGACGCCGAGGCATATAATTAATGTCGGCCGACGCACGCGAGCCCCTCACGCAATATTTGACTACTTTTGATTAGGAGCATCAGGCGCAACTGTGTCACAATGTACTGACATGTAAACATCCGCATATTTCACTTTTGTACATACTACATTTGCTGCTAGTAAGAGGTGCTTGTTGCCGAATTGGCACGACAGGGGAGGTACCTCTGGCACAAAGTGGCAGCCGTGCTATCGCGTTTTGTGGGTTGTAGGTATTAGTCGGTGGCCCATGTGGGAAGGCGGAGGATGGAAAGCAACGCATCTCTATAGCCTATGTGCAAATGTCTACGGGCATAGCCATGAAAACGGCTCCGACTGCTCGTTTGCTACCTTATACTATAAAAAAAATATTTTTAATGCAGAAAACTGCAACATAAATATTAACCCATACACAATTAGTTGCTTCTTCCGCGATGTTAAGCGACTCCATTGCTGTCGCGAGTCCGCCGTAATGGACGGCTCAAAAGTTAAGCTGCGAGTTAATCTAAATTATAGAACGGCGCGCCAACCGACTTGGGACAACTTAGTTACGCTGAACTGGCCGGGAAGAATATAATACTTTCCGAGATAAGATATTTATTAACGTCAACTACTTTAATAAAAAGGTAGTGCCAAAGGGCATCGGGCCAGCACAAGCCTTTCATGATACCACCGTGAAGCGATAGCTATGCTCGTGATTCATATTTTTTATGGTATAGGGGGCAAACGAACAGTGGGAACCATTTTCAGGACTACCGATGCCCATAGATAGACATCCGCATAGAGGGTACAGATGCGCTGACTTCCTTTCTCCTCCCATGTCCATGGGCCACCGGCTACTTACACACCGCTTGTAAGTTACCGGAACCAATAAGAAGGAGGAGGATGAGAAGGCAATACGTCTGTAAAAAAATATATGCGACATTCCTCAAAAAGCTCCGATTGCTCATTTGTCCCCAAATACTGTACAAAAATAATAAGCTAACTATAAATACCAATAGGTGATTTGTGAGAAACCTGTATTTTTAGTAGGCTTATTTCCCTTCATCCACAGTGCCATGTATTTGAGTAGGTAAATGCCATTTAACCTTTTTCTATAGTATAGTTGGCAAGGAGAAACAAAGTATCTGAACAGCACTTAAAAGTTTCATCACATATTTGCGCTCAGGTCAATCGACATGCGAAATTCGGGGTCGGCTTACTGATTCGTGAATCGTTACCCGCGAGTACAAATATGAGCTTTAACAGTAGGTGTTTAGTTTTAGTTTCTCATGATAAACCATGGGAAACTAACATTTTATATTTACTAACTTTATAGAATGGACATTAAAATTGTATAAATAGAAAGTCTATCTATACTGTCACTGAAAAAATATATCACTTAAATTATTTAATTACTAGCTGCGCCCCGCGGTTTCACCCGCGAAAATTTCGATCCCGTGGAAAATAGAAAATTGTCCCACGGCATCCCATAGGAACATATTTTCAGGATAAAAACTATGTGTTAATCCAAGTTACTCTCTACGTGTTTGTCAAATTTCATAAAAATCGATTCAGCAGTTTTTGCGTGAAGGAGTAACAAACAAACAAACAAACAATTTTTCGTATTGATAATATTAGTAGCAAGTAGAATTTAAAATGCTTAAACTCAAGTAATGCACAAATCATTACCATATAAAGGGACAATGTCGAACATATTATTGTCATTTGATGTTAAATCTTCATTTACAAGAAATTACATAGAGACAGCAGATACAAACTGCATCTACACGTAGAACGTCTTCTTGTTTTCATGGGAGCTTCATTTTATATGCCCCGCGGTTTCACCCGCGTTTAATTTCTAAGAAATCCATAAACGCTTCAACATCCTATTTCACCCCCTTAGGGGTTGAATTTCTAAAAATCCTTTCTTAGCGGATACCTACGTCGTAACTTCTACCTGGATGCCAAATTTCAGCTTGATCCGACCAGTGGTTTGGACTGTGCGTTGATAGCTGGCTATGTCACGTTTGAGTTTTATATATATAGATATTATCAATAATTCCGCCTTGAGATGAATTATAACTTTATATTTATATAATATAGAATTATACCGCCTTGAGATGATGAAAATCACAGCCAAGTTCAATCAGATTCGCTTCATAACTAGAGGCAGCATTTATTATTCCATTAAGCGTCAATTTAGATGTGTGATCAACATACATTGAAGTTTAATAACATAATATACAGCATATCATCAAGACACGTTGTCTTAGACGTAGTAACCATGTACAGTTCGTGAACCAGTAAAACAAGTTACGGACATTCCATTAAATTTGTCTCGTGATAAGGAAAACTAAAAGCATAACTTAGGTTATACTTCTAAATATAGACAGTTGAGGAATGGTAAAACAGCCAATCCCTTGCCCACATATCGAACGCGGAGACTACGAAGTCAATAAATAAAGTACGTAAATATTTTATTCATAGAACTTTTATAACGTCAATATTGTACCGGTTCAAACCTAGCCCAGACGTGAGAAGAACCGGCGAAACAAACTCAGCGGGATATCAACGACCACTTTGTTGATGTTCGTTCTAATCCCGCAAACCATATTATTAGGTAACTTATCAGCTCGTTATTATCACCGCCGATTTAGGTGCGAGCCTTGATAAAATCTAAAAGTCATTCATACAGATTCGGCTGTATAATCGGTCGGTTCCCCCCATATCAATGTGCTCGTAGTGTATTCACGTCCTTCAATACCCTGAAACCTGCAAATAGCCCTTAAACATATCAGCTCCATTAATTTATAGCACAACGACATAATTGGCCGCTTATTTTTCCTTTGTCGAGTAAAAACCTTTCACATATAATACAATAAACGATTCAATTTTAACGGCCCCACGGTACGTTCTATCATTTAAAAGCAATTACGTTAAATTGGTCCACCCATTTTGAGAAATTAATGGACACATCTATATAATAGTTAATAGGATTACGTGGAGGCTGTATGTAGAATGGACAAAATTGTGTAAACTGGACCGAGGCCACGAGATAGAAATGGGCCTAGCTTGGTTATTTTTTGGGTTCCGTAGTAATTGAGGAACCTTTATAGTTTCGTCATGTTCGTCTGTTTGCAGTTTTACTCAAAAACTATAAGTATTAGAAAGCTGCATTTTGGTATGGGTATGTAGATTAATCATGGCAAAAAATGATGGAAATAAATCTTGGGGTGGGTCCATGGACTACACTTTAAGAAACCCTGGCATAGAAGTTATACAGATGCCCTTCTTCCTCCTCCCACCGCCATGGGCAATTATTCCTGTCTTTTAAAACGGATAGGGATTAAAAATTATTATTTTTTTGTAATATACAGAATACGGGACGGTCGGTGGTAATTAAAGGTCGCTCAATGGAAAAAATAAGTACTATGTGTATTAAAACTGTTTTAAATTGATGTAAAATTATCGTATTCTCAAAATTTTTTGTATAAATAGTAAGTTAATATTCATGTGATTGCTAAAATTAAAATACATCGATCACGGACACACGTAGCAGCTTCGTTTAGTCCTTAACTGATTTACCAATGTCCTGTGGTGGATATAAAGGTATGGTCACTATAGTAACCCCAACTTAGATCATAATGTGATGAAACGAGGCTTTACGGCCATTCCGACGCTGTAATAATAATAAAATCTTATCATATATTTCTAAGTAAGCGGTAGAGTTACACGGCATGCATGCAGCCGAATTGGCACGACCGGGGAGTACCTCTCGCTTATACGATACAATAAAGTGACAACTGTACATTCGCGTTTCATGTGGTGTGTAACTAGCCGGTATCAAAGAAAGAAAGAAAAGTTTTTATTCAAAATAGAATTACAGGAATTACTTTTTGAACGTCAACAATTAAATATCTACAACCGGTTCAACCTTAGCCCTGTTCTGAAAAAGAACCGGCGAAACAAACTCAGCGGGCCTCATGTTGTGATCAGAAGTAAAATTCAAAAATATAAAAATACAAATACATTTGCATATGATATAATACAATACAATTTATGAATTTACAAAATTATGGTACAGAAACAGCCTGGGAGGAGGGTACTAATCCCAAGATGTGGTATCTGGAATAAAATCTGTTACCTTATATGCCTTACCATGGAAGGGGGAAGAAGGGCAACACATCTGTATTATCTCTATGCCGATAATGGGCATCAGTTATGAAAATGTCCCCGGCTGCTCGTTAGCCGCCTTATACAGAAAGAGGCTGATTTTGGGAAAACTAACGAAGGGTCAAAGAAATGGGGTCACGTTCTTTAATATTAGTGTACACTCGAGTAGCCTCTAATCAAGGCCGGTTCAATTGTGCCAGAATTATGACGTCTCATTAAAAATAGCTTAGCGCCGGCGCGGCGTGGGAACTGTCAACCGTTATACTAGTGTTGTACGTCGATATTGTGTTCGCTGTTAAATTTTTTATCCCTTTCTCCTCCCTCCTCCATGGGCCACCAGCTACTTACACACCGCACGAAACGCGACAGCATAGCTGTCACTTCACCCCGATATCGTGTGAGTTGTTCATTATGTGCTTATTACAGTGAAACTACCTGTCTCTATTCATTATCACCTTCCCATAGGTTTCTTTCAATCGACATCAACGACTGATGTCCAGCTACTCGCATATATCCCGTCCCGGCTACTGCACTTCTTATCCCAACTGATGGATAGTCTCCAATATATAAGGTTGTTAAAATCGAGAGGCGTTAAATTAAACCACATATACTATAAGCCTACAGTTAATCCCAACTATTAAAAAAAAGTTTAGGACAAGTATACGAAAATACTTTTTTCAAACAAGTTAAGTAGCGAAAAAATATAATCATGCTTTGTACCTGGCGGATACACCTCGCACGGGGTGAATGACCCCAGCAGACAATGGGCAGCCGGGCGCTCGATCAGCTGATGATACAGCTGGTACAAAGTGACGCTTTAAAAAATTCCCGTGGCTAAACTATTGCTCCGATTGATCTGATTTTTATTGTGTAGCCTGGAAATTATACACTAAATACGTTGTTTCATTTAACGCCTCTCGCTTTTATCAACCTTGTATATATAGTTTACTCTGTCTTAGCAATCTCGGCTACTCTGTTACTTTTACTGACAAGTGTATTTGCCATAAGTGAGAGAATGTGATATCGGATACTTTCTCGTATTTACGAATTATATTACGGTTTATTTAAATAAATAATCTCGTCCAATGCAAAGTCCCGTAATGGACATAAAATAAAAGGTTACTTTAGGTTACCCAAGTTAAGACCATAATGTGAAGAAACGAGGTCTTACGGGTATTCCGACGCTGAAATAATATTAAAATGTCTATCGTATTTTAGTTCTAACTTGATAGTATAATTAACGCTTTTTATAGATATGGTAGGGTGAAATTAATAGTCCTAGTATAGAATAAAGTAGTACATTTGTATGTTGATTGTTTCTATCTTTATTTTTCCAATCCTGGGACAACCTTTGTAACTACAAATTGGACTTGCAGTTCTTTACACTATTTATATTAAATATTACATTAATTAAAAAAAGTAACAGATGTTAATATCAGTTGCAAATATAAACATGAATTGAAATAAAATGTGAAATTTCGAAATAAACTGGCGTCTGAACAAATAGTCTGCTACGTCTCTTTGAGCTTTAATATAAAAAAAAATAACAAAACAATCGCCGCGATATTTACAAAGAGTCTCGCGTATACATATTTATTTGACGATAAACGTTCATGTATATTTTTTTCTATTGCTCAGGGGGACAGTCAGCATATATCTATAAACATTTTTTTATGTATATGGACGCAAACGAGGACTTACGCACCAACCGCCCATGCTCCTACCCACCTCTCGGTATTTGGAGATGCACGGTGGTATGCTCACAGGTTCTATTCCACAACGTGCAATTCTTGACTCCCTAGAAATTTATTGAGTGCCCTCTCATTAATCCACTCTCCCTTTTCTGACACCACTGAGACGAAAATCGTCTTTTTGCAAACGAGCATTTTTCATGACGCCTATAGACATCCACATAGAGTTATACAGCTGCGTTGCGCTCGGCCCTCCATGGACACCGGCTACTTAGACGCCGCACGAAACGCGAGAGCACAGCTGTTTTACGCCGGTATCGTGTAAGCGAGAGGTACCTCGGTCGCATGCATGCACGTGACACTACCGATTACTAAACATCCTCATATCGATGATTTATATGCTATTTATCGATGTGTCACACCTCTAGCAAGCTTTAGACTACAAGCCTATTATATTAGATTATAGTTTCGTCGGTAAGCCGTAATACTATCACACGTATAATGAGTCAAATACAATGCTTATGTATTGGATTTGAAACCGATATTAGAGCATTACTTACTTATAAGTAAGTAAGAACATAATTAACTATTTACTAACTTTTCCGCTGGATTTGCGACTCAAAGAGGAGCTTGGCCTGACAAAAGATGACTCTACTGTTCTCTCTATATAGAAAAATCAATATTTATCTTACTTTCGTAAACTATTGATCTGATCTTGTGATGATCTCTAACAAAGTTGTTGTGACTTAATCGCGTTTTTATAAAATCGAAGTATTTACCTCGACTCTCGACGTTTCGGCCGCAATGCAACGGCCGTGGTCACGAGTACAAATATGAATACTAATCGTGAAAGCTTAAAACAATTTAAAGTTGTTGTGCATTAGTTAGGTTTCGGAGTTGGTACGACCTACTTTCGACAGATAGCGCCACTGTAACCAATGCGACGTATCAATAAAATGACTCAAAATTAATTGAATATATTTTGTGTAATGTCTTCCCTTCAAATTTATTTTAAGTTGGTGGCATAGCAACGCATGTCTACGCTGTGCGCGTTGCTAGTTCTTAATATATTAAAGTGTTATGTATATGTAGATTTTTTTTATAGCATAAGAAGCAAACGAGCAGTTAGTTCACCTGATGTAAAGTGAACACCGACGCCCACAGACATCCGTAACACCAGAGGTCTAACAGATGCGTTGTCGTAGATATAATAGTACATAAACTTAACTAAAAGTCTACAGGGGAATGCGAGCCATACAGTTTTATTTACATGAAACATTATTAACTATACGCTACTTCATCCGGGTAAGTTTCGTGTGTTCGCAGGAGTTTAAACTTTAATCCGTGACCTGTCTGTATATTTAATACTAGTATAGCCCCTGCGGTTTCACCCAAATAAGTTTCTATTATTTCATTCGATCTTTCAGTAGCCTTAGACGTGTTTATCAAGAATGCTCTATACATTCCAAGGAACATACTCGGCTAGTTTCATTTTTTGATACTCTCCCCAAGGAAATACATGCCAAATTCATCTCCTACCTTCCCTAAGGAACATACATGCCAAACTTCAGCTTTTTTTTATTTAGTTTCGGCTGTACATTGCCTGTCAGTCAGTCACTGAGTAACGGAAGAGTTTTTTTACATATATACCCACAATACTTATATGTATTGCTTCGCTTAAACGAATTTCTTGACAGAATGAACTTTACATGGTATCAAGGTCATAATTTATGACAATAATGTCGTCCTAGCCGATTTCGGCTACGGCGGCCGTCTATGTAGACGTGCCATCTGTGCAGGACATATTATACTCATTCTCATGTTCCGATGGGACGGCAGTCCGACACGACCGGTGAGAAATCAGGCGCAGGACCTACGGCTTAACGTGCTCTCCGAGGCACGGGGGTGTAGCACCGCCAACTTCCTGACTCCGGACTGTTATTAGAAATTGAAAAATCCCAATAACAATTTTCGGTCCGACCCGGGGACAATAATGACTGCTAATACTTACATACTTATTTTTTTATAAGATCCGTCTAGCCGTCCGTAAGTTATAAATGGTGTAACTAATATGACTTTCTCAATTTTCTTAAATCGATTATGTGGAAAATATCTGCAATTATAGTTATTCGCGTAACGTAACGCCTACAAGAGTACGGCTTTTACTGAAATATGATAAGCAAGGGATATAACAGTAATTGCTTGTAGACAAACGTATCTTGCAAAAACTAGTTTGAGCCGCCCGGTTCTCACGGACATAGTCAATTAACGAGCAACTTTCTAACGTATAACAATTACTGGTCGCGAGTTATCCACGACACAGGTTATGTATGTTCACGTAGACGAGGAAGAGAATTGATTTGAAGCTGTGTTTTTTTTGTATAAACAAACAAGCAGTCTGAACCAATTTCAGGGCTACCGACGCCCATAGACATCCGACTATCCGCAGTCGTTGCCCGCCTTCCTCCTACCCCACCGGCTACTTACACACCGCTCGAAACGCGATAGGACAGCTGTCAATTTACGCCGGCTTCTTGTAAGCGAGAGGTACCTCTTATTATGTTGGCTGTTCACACAGGGTACAAGGTAAAGAATTTACTTGAAGCTGGTTGGAATCCAAGGAGAGGATAGAAAGCTTCTTGTCATTAAAAGTGTATGTTTTATAATGGACAGATAAAGAGTGGTAAAAATGGACGCTGACGATAAATGTTATTTTTCTCAAATTCCTTTTGACTGCCAGTGTGCGTGGTATTTTTATACATTAACAGCTTTCACGCGCGGCTTCGCTGGCGTTCGTAATTTAATTTTATTGTTTTAAATAAAAAGTAGCCTATGCCCTTTCTCTATACCTCTAAGAATGTGTACAATGCTTCATGGTGATTGGCTGAGTAGTTTCGGCGTAAAAGTGTAACACATTCACACACACAACACATATATAATATTAGCAAGGAATTATTTTTAGATAAAGGTAGTGCCACACTGCATGCATGTATCCGAATTGGACCGGCACGACCAAGGAGATACCTCTCTCGCTTACACGAAACCGGCGTGTGACAGCTGTGCTGTCGCGTTTCGAGCGGTGTGTAAGTAGACGGTGGCTCATGGGGAGTGGAGGAAGGAGGGCGACGCATCTGTATAGCCTTTATGCGGATTTCTATGGGCGTCCGAGGTTATGAAAATGTCTCCGACTGCTCGTTCGTTCCCATTATACTATAAAAAAACAATCATACAGATAAACAGCTGGATGTTATTACGGATGCACAAAAACATGCTCACAAGCGATGAGAAATGTAGATGCATTACCACGAGATGTTTACACAAACAAATTCCAATCAAATGATATTTATATTTCCATGGTGCATAGTAGCCGGGTTTCAGCTCACTGCTCTCTCTACTTCTTGGCTTATTTAAGTCACTGCAATCTTGTACTGGGGGACAGTAGCTTTGATTAGGGAGGGAATTTGGAATTACTTCCTACTCCTCCTACTTTCTTCTGATTAAATTCGTTGCGGGTCCCAAGACAGATTTAGCTTTTCTTTCAGACTCCCTGCGATAATATCAAAGGGTCGTTGTGGTTGCCGCTGTCGATTCTGGCGACACAGGAGTAGCAGCGGTGGGAACGAGTGGTGGGCCAAAGAACTTTTTTTTTAATCAAAATTAATGATATTATTAGTAATTTCTCAAGAGGAAAGTGGTCGAAACTGCAGCCATTGGGTCACCACGACCAGAGTACAATATAGTTGTACCTCTCGCGATCATGATAACGTAGCGACGCAACAATTATACAGTAAAAGGCCAGGAAGTTTCCGGTGACCCAATGAGGGTGAGGAAGAAATACAATGTTGCCTGTTACAGGTCTGCTCACTACAAGAACGTTTGAAATTGAAGCTTTTGACGATGTATGGTCGCTGCTGGTTTAAAACTGGATTATTAAGAGTTGTTCTTAAAGTATTTTTTTTATGTTTATTGGATCTCATAATATAGGAGTCACTCGACTGTATCTACTCTATATAAATCTTGAAAATATCAAGCCCGACGTGATCGGAAGGGATTAGGATTACAGTATTGACGTTTTCTTAGGCCTGCACGCGTGTCTGGCGGACCTAAATAAATAGGATTGAAAAAATAGAGAAAATCTTATGGTCGATTCACTGAGAGGTTTTAAAAGAGTATATATAAATAAGTGTATATGGGCAAGTATTGCAAAGAGCTACGTAGTAAGAGTAGCAATACTCCTGCACTGTCAAGCCTCAGGATCTTGCTTTGGAGTATATGAAAGAAAGAAAGAAAGAAAGAAATGTTTTTTATTCAAAATAGGATTACAGGAATTACTTTTTGAACGTCAACAATTAAATCTACCGACCCATTTTCATGACTACCAACGCCCGTAAACGTAGAGGTCGTACAGATGCGATGTTCTCCTTTGACCCTTCCTTTTATTAGGTACTTTATAAGTTTTATCTGTCCTACAAGTTATTCTGCCATTTAAAAAATATTACCTGACAAAAGTAAAAAAAAATACCACTATAAAGAAAGGTAAGCGAAAAAATTTTTTTTTCCAATGTAACAATTCTACTCTTCTGCTTATATCTCTGTAATAAAACGAAACGCTTTAATTTTGTGCCACAGAAAAATTATATTTCTCTAGAGCGTGCAAAAAAGTTCATAAAGCGCTTGAGCGGTGGTCCATGCGGAAACTGGTTATACTAATTGAGATGAATGAAATAGATTATAATTAATATTCGCATATCCTGTGCTGCGGCATTTTGAGTTGCGAAACCATGCCATGGCTGTCATTAATTGTGAGAGCCTGATGTAAGAGGTCCCAGTGGCCTTTAAGTGACACAATAGTCGTTTTAGTATCCGGGATGCGGGTCAGTCGTCCTGGCGTTTAACAGCGACCAATGTCAAGTGAAACAGTAATAATAATGTGGACACTACGTTACGCTTAGCCTGTGTTAAGTACCGTAAAGACTTGTGTTACAGGTGCCTACCTATCTTATCTTATTAATAATATTATAAATTCGAAAATTTGTATGTTTGTTTGTTACTCCTTCACGCAAAAACTGCTGAACCGATTTTCATGAAATTTGGTACACACAAAGGGTAACTTGGATTAGCACATAGGATAGTTTTTATCCCGAAAAAATGTTCTTACGGGATGCCATGGGATGATCTTCCACGATATCGAAATTTACGCAAGTGAAACCGCGGGGCGCAGCTAGTTATAATATATTAGTAGCTCTTCCTCGCGGTTCGCGTTGAAGCTCTTCAGTAAATATCAATGAACATTAATACATTTCAAGTAGAACTGCAATAGAATTCCAATGTGGCAGACATATTTTTGGATCCTTCTAATTTTTTATTTTTTAATAAATAGTATCTTATGTCATTTCTAATACTAGGAATATATGTGTACAAAGTTTAGGATGATCAGTTGAGTAGTAAAGGCGTGAAAACGTAACAAACTCTAATTCACATTTATATTATTAGTAGGATACAGAAACATATTTTTATAAATACATATAGCACGTAGACAAACATCCATGACCTGGACGGCATTCAAGCCGCGACCTCTGACGAAACGTTCGCATCACACCCGCTTACTTTAGGTAGGTATCATTGCGCCGCTCCGTCATAGAACCAACAAAGGAAGGAAATACCACTTTCAGATGTTATACTATGGTAATGCTTGCCATGACTGATAAATTATGGAAGGTAGTTCCAGTGACCGGGATATTACTCTCTCTCACGACGGATTGTCGCGAGAGCATCTATGGGTTTGTGAAAGTCCCAGCCTCTCCAAATTCATCAGTATTTCGCCTAATGACGTGCATCCGTAATCATAGAATAAGGTTAAGTAACGTGGTAGGTGATCGTAGTCACTCTGAATGAGTCTGAGCCGCAACTTAGAATTCGATAGCCTAAAATTTTTGTTCAACCCAAGAATCAAACCTAGATCCTCAAGTGGGTGCAGTCATGCGTATCATTCCCGCTAGACAAGGAGACAATTTGCAGCTCAAGTACCTATATTGCAATAAAAGTGCAGTTTCTTTGGCAGGTCAAGTCCCTGGAACAGCTACTAAAGTGGACGTCGTATCGTTAAAGTGGCCACCAGCCAGTTTACGAGCCAGTCGACTTTATGTTATAATTATATTTAAGTGCGAGACATATAGATAAAATCTGCTCGTAAATTGCTATTACCTAGACTTTCTAGCTATTGATTGCTTTTCCGCAGTTTAATGAAGTTCCCATCGCCCCCCCAAAGACGTTGCCACCTCGTCGCGCTTGCCTCTATGATCGTCAAGGCTATGCCGGAAAGGCTTGGGGGAGAGAGCGAGATAGAGGGGGAGGGGGGGAGAGGCAGACTAAAAGGTTAATGAGGTCCACACCAATCGCGACAGCATAGCTATCGTATAACAGAGTACCTATCCTGTTCGCGAGAAGTACATACACAGGACTTTTCGAGTCTGCCAGCTCCCGGCTAGGTAACTAAATATCTCATCAGTTACTTAATTTCTTATTGTATAGGGAGGAATGGAGCAAGAAGCAATGGTTACACATATTTCCTTCCCGCTTTCCTTCAACGGACCACCACAAGCAAGCATAACGCGAAACGCGAATAGTCCTCCCGAGTTAAGCAAGCAAAATTCGACTGCAGTCTGTATTGCAACATGGCGCTACGCTCTTACTAAAAAGTGAAAACCAAGGGCATGAAGCCAAAAAAAAACCTCCCATTTCTTCCAAGTTCTAAGTTTCTAACCCTCATTTAATCCATTGTATTGGCACAAAATGAACGGCGAATTTTATGAAATCTTTAAAATGCCAAATTGCTGTGAATATTTTAAATAAAACGAAAAAAAAAAGGATACAATAGGCGTTCACACACATTGTTGTATTGTCTGTGGTTATGTCATATTTTGGAAAGTAGGTCCACGACCTCAGTGACGGTCCGGCGACACGTCATTTATTATACTCATACAATAGGGTCCAGTTCTTTTTTGTTCGCTAATCGCGTTAAAATCGCTGCACAGATTGCGGCGTGAACGAATTTACTATGCAAAATATGAATGACGTCTATACTAGTGATGCGACTCGAGTAGGAATTTGTGACTCGAGTCACTAGAGTAAGATTGTTCACTTGAGTTATACTCGAGTAAAAAAGTCACTCGAGTTACACTCGAGTGCAAGTTCACTCGAGTAGGATTTTTTTTCACTCGAGTACGAGTTTGACAAACTGACTCGAGTGACTCGAGTTAAAACATGACTCGAGCCGCATCACTAGTCTATAGTGTTCACTGAAAGGCGTTGAAGCCAAAAAATGAATTTCTTTTTACTTTATACTACAAGGGAACAAACGAGCAGTGGGAGCTTATTAATGAGTATCGGATGCCTATAAACATCTCTACAAAGATTATGTAGATGCATTGCCATCCTTCCCCCTTACACTCCTCCTCCCCCCGGAAACACAGCAAGAAACGCGGCAGCTGTCGCGGTATCGTACTAGTGTGTAAGCGAGATGTACTCTCCCGTGCTGACTCATTCTGCTATGCAGCTGAACTAGGTACCTCTCAATACTAGATTTTTACACATATTTTTGATTTTTTTTCTTTTAAATTAAACGAATTTATTTTATTTATTCTGATCGATAATAACGGGCTATTATTATTTCATAAAACGTAACTTAAAAGTAACTTTCGCCTCAGAAAGCACTGTCATTAGAAAGGTTTTAATTAATCACCGCAGATAAAATAAAAATAAAACATTTTATTAGAAGTTAGAATTGATTCTAAATTCAACTGTCCCCAAACTGGGACTCATTAGAGCGTAACTAGCGGAAACGATGACCGTTATAGCAATTACAGACATACTTCCGGTCAAATTTGTATCTATCATCATAAGGGCCACGTTATTAGAAATCAGCACGTTGCACTATACGGTCTAATGTGTTTAAATGTCTTTTTAAAAGCTTTTCTATTTCTACTACAGTCAGGGATGTGAGTTAATCGTTTATTTTTTATTTTGAAAAATTGTAAAAATAAAATCAAATTTCAAAACTTTCCAAAATGGACTAATATGTATAGTTTTATATTGTGTGTGTGTGTAATATTTTGAAGATTTTGACATGTGATTTTTTCTCACTTTTTTATTTTAAAAGGAGCTATCGAGTATTGCAATTAAGTATGTATTACAATACTCGATAGCTCCTTTTACAATAAAAAAGTGAGATATCGAGTATTGTAATACCTAAAGGTAAGGGTCAGCAATGTTCCTATTATGCAATCACCAATATGCAGACTTAACATGAAATTCTACCCATTTCATCATGAGCCCTACCATTTTCAGACTTTGTGAGGTAGCGGATAGCCTGATTGGGAATGGAGTAAAGAAAAGCAATGCATTAGTATATGCGGATGTTAGCGGACTGAATTGATCGTTTTTCACCTATGGTATAAAAATATGTTTTCGACCTTACCTTCTCCAACTTACGTTTATTTTGCCTTCGATCTTTCCTACCCCTCTCTACTCTACCCTAATTAACTGGCAGTGATATTCAAGCATGACAATTATCATTTTATTCAGAGACCTGAATAAAAGCTACAAAAAAAATAATGTAATAGATATTTCAAAGAGATAAAATTTTTATTTGATATTTTTGTTATTTCGATAATAAAAATGTTTTCGTAAATAGATTGTAATGTTATATCTACTGAGCACGAAAATTATATTTCGCAATAAAAGCTTTCCACATTAATTTCCATTAGAGCGAAATCCGATGAGACCTGTTTTTACAAACAAATTATATTTCAACCGAAAATAATTTATATTCTGTAATATTTACGTTTTCTTTTTTTATTTTACATATATATTTGCCTGTTTTGTTGATTTTACATTATTATACATGTATTTGTATAGTTTTACATGTTTAATGAATTTCATAAATTCTATGTTTATTTTATTTAAAATGTAGCTTCATTTTAAATAAAATAAACATCGAATAATACTTAGACTAGTCCTTTGTCTCTTCAGATATAAAAACAAATAGATATCCATCAACAGTACTTAATCTTTTCATAATCTTCGAAAAATAAATATACTATCGTATTTAAAAATTTCGATCGTAAATCGATCTATCACTTTCCGGTGGTATTATGTGAGCGAGAGGTTTTGCCGGACGTGCCGACTGCAATGTAGCATGGCACTACCTCTTACGACACACGTAAAATTATCGAGGTCAATAAGTTCTCGCGGCGAAGGCCACGCTCGAAAGGACGCGAGTATAGCACTGCACTTAGGTAGCGTGGCCAGGCGTTCGGGTAAAGCCGGACATAGATAATAGATATGCTTTTAGATATGTGTTCGGCCAAATGAAACTAAGAACTGTCCGCTTTTGTCATGGATTTCAAATTTGACCACTTGTCTTGCAATTAGGAAGCACAAAACAAATTATAAGATCCTAAGCAACTTTTTTGACCAAATTTCCGGACAATCAAATGTCCGACTTTAGTTTGACGACACGGCAACCCTACACTTAGGTAGTGACTGGCGTCGTTAATCATAAGCGCAAACCGCTGTCCTTGCTTCATCCGAATTATCTTTTGATATTTTATCTTAGTTACTTTAACTTTCATCCTGAACAAATGGTCGCTGGTAAAAAAAAAAAAATATCATGACTAGACATAGACTTTTACTTTTAGATAGACGTTATTTTTTTTATTTTCACGATTATAGACATCTGCACAGGTATTTTGCCCTCCTTTCTTCTCCCACCTCGAGCCACCGGCCACTTACGAAACGCATGAAACGCGATAGCGCTCTGCTGTCACTTTACGCCGACTTATTTGAAGAAGAGGCAAAATGACTTCTCATAAAGAGCTAGGAGATTTCCTAAGCAAGTCAGTAGTCACTACCACCACAGACCCACAGAGACATCCGCATCACTTAAGATAATATGTGTATGTAGATGAGTTGTTTTATCCTTCGCCTCCAGATTCATATATACCACCAGCCAAATACACAATTTCATCGGTGTATAATTCAGTTTTTTCTTAGAATTAAAAGCATTTTTTATTTTATAATGATGGTGGAATAATGATTGATTGGTTTACGCGAATATTACTCATAAACCATAAACCTAATTTAACAGATTTTATCGCCGTTTATTATTTTTTTATAATAATATTACTATTTTTTATGCATATTACTTATTTTTATGTCATTCCAGATTGATTACCTTTGCCAAATTTAATTGAAATCCGTTCAGTAGGTATTTTCGTGCATAACAAACATACATACAAACTTTCGCGTCCATAGTTTTAGTGAGTTTATTAATCGGATATGAAATTTTCGCTATCACCGGATTGATAGAACATCCGAGAGTTAATCCCCGGGTCGTGCTGTGTTCGCGTGTGTGGCGGATTTGCTCCAGGCTTAGAGCCCGGACCTACGTCGCCATTTAAAGGTCGCAAATTTTATGAACAATAAAATATTAAAGGAAAAAAGAATAAAAAGGGCCTAAAAAGGGACGCCATTTTATATCGAGCCTAGGGCTTCGATCCTCATAAAACTTGAATCAACTATAGTTGCTTTTCGTTACTAGAAATTAGCCACAATTCCTATGAAGCTTATATCAAAGTTTACTGTCTCCAGTAGCTAAAACAATCTACAGATAAAATATAGAAGACGGCTTAAAAATAACACAGCTATCTATACAGCCCAATTGTTTTAAACGAAGAGACTATGTTCAAAACAGCACGTGAGTTATTCGCAAACCGTGCGGCTTCCAGCGGATTTTTTGGACAAAATCCATCGGCCGCCATTTGCGCGTTTGCCCTCCGCAAACACAAACATTCAAAGTTCGTGTCGCGGGTGTTCAAACAACAATAAGTCTCCATCGGGGTCGCGCCTGCGTCCAAAGATAGCGGAGGCTTTTACAAAAAACTGTTTTCGCGAACACTACCTTCCTATACTATATTTTTTGTATTTTTTATATACTACTATATACTATACTAGCTGCGCTCCGCGGTTTCATCAGCGTAGGTTTCAATCCCGTGGAAATATCGAAATGAAAAATAGATGTTGGCCGATTCTTAGACCTTCCCAATAGGCACACAAAATTTCATCAGAATCGGTCTAGCCGTTTCGGAGCAGTATGGTAACTAACATGTGTAATAATAATTATTATTAAATGTATCCAGAACATGACATGGTCGGTCAAATCACCATCTTCACAAATAGGGGCTAAGAGAGCCTGACCAAACTGTAGCCTATATTGTGATTTGTGAATGACTGTCCGCTCCGTATTTTTCAAGGAGGTTTGTCCGAACTTCATCGGTTCATACCAGCAGCTGAAACATGGTTGCGAAGTTTAGATGATATGATGATATGATGATGATGACGTACGATATGATGATGATTACTATTAAATATTATAAAGAGATGTTTTTTGTATGAATTAGATTCCAAAAGTAGCAGTAGCTACTACTAATAGATCGCTACATTATCAGGAAGTATGGTATGTCTAATTGTGGGAGGGAAGAGAAAGGAGAGTAACGCTTCTGTATAATCTCTTAGTGGATGTCTATGGGCATCGGTAATCATGACAATCACACCGACTGCTCGTTTTCCTAATTATACTATTTAAAGAGAAGTAACACAGGCTATCTATTATAAGTGTTATTACGCCCGTAGAAGTGGGCACGGATCGGCTAATTAATCATAAAGACGAGAGGAATACTCTCAGCAAACAAAACAAAAAAAGGTCTATGTAAGAATTATACGCCAACCTATTATACACCAGTTTAATTACTCCTGTACGATCCCATCTCACGCCAAGAAAAAAAGCAATCGTTCTTGTCTAATTTCTAATTAATAATCATACAGTCGAATTGAGCAGTCGAAACTCCTTTTTGATCTCGACTTGTTTTTAACTTTGACCTCAATTTATTTGCGAAAGCGTGACCCCGGACACACTCAAGAGACTCGAAGTGAGAAAAATTACGAGTCAACTGCCTGGTTCCCGAATAAATCCCCGTTATTTCTCAAATCATTTTAAATTGCGCCGTGTCATTGTTCTTTTCTCTTTTATATTTAATCCATTGTTTTCGGGGCTTTGCCATATATATATTAATATCGTAAGCCGATTTTTGTCCAAGCGACTGTGAAAAGTGCTGAACATAAAAATACGGTTATGGTCCCATTTCTATGAGGTCCGGAAAAATGGAGAGGACATAATTTAACATTGAAGGAATTTTTTAACGACATGCAAATGTCTACTTAGTAAATCTATACTATTTGAAATTAATTAATAAAAGATTTTGTAGGTCTAGAAATTACTGCTGAGCAAACATGAAAGTTTCCACAGGCTGCTAGTTTTAAATGCGTTTATTTAAATACTTGTACGTAGGGATTCGAACCCACACTCCGGTTAAACTCAACTCGGCTACCACCATCCTCGTACCCAAACCCATAATGTTCATAGGGTCATTACAAGTTAAACGACAGCTAAAAATGCACCAACCGGAAACAGCGCGGGAATCGAACCGTGAAATGGCGGGCCGCGTCCGCGGTGCGAGCAAAATGAACCACCGACAATAACTGTCCGACCTGTCAACATCGCATGCAAAACCAAACATATTTGTTTACGAGAAAATTGTACATACGCCGAGCACACTAGCGGCAATCTTAAGTGGTAAGGCTATTATGCATTTAATGTCTGCTTGGTCTAGACTCTAGAGGCATAAGTGCATGGATATATGGCATGGTATAAAGGCTGGAGGTAGCATAGGTTCGATTTCTGAGTAAGACCAACTATTGGGATTTTGTTTACTGTTAATATTCAGACAGTTAGTAAAATGAAACCCTAGTTTCGCTGAAAGTACGCGTGTATCCATCAGATTGCGTCTGATTATTCTCCGCTCTCGCTTTGCCCTTCCATTGGAACAGGAGAACGACAATATAGAGAGTATACTTGTGTCTGGATACAGACTTATTCTATCTAATTTGTCGGTTTAGTCGAAATTCACAAAGAATAACCATTCCTATAAAGTTTTCCAAATCAACTTTATTATCATGAGCTTGTATCGGTCCACTGATTTACGTAGGGCTCCTTTAATGAACGCCAAGACGATCTGCTGCCAAATTAACTTAAGTACCTATTTGGCAGCAGATAGTCTTACTGATCTCGCCCTGCTCTAGAGAAGCTGACCATAAACTAGAGCTTATAACAAAATTATTAAATGAGCTAGGATCTTTAATAGCGTTATACAACAGTGACAAAATATTAAAAGTATACTCGCTCAGCCGCAGCGATTGTTGACCCCAAGTCTGATCTAGTCTTTGTTATTACAGTTATTATCTAGAACTAGTCAAACCACATAACAAAAGAACTAGTCAAACCACGTAACATTTTGAAACAATACCATTTGGTCAATAGCAATTAACTTTATGTTGTCAACTCGCAGATTATAAAGCATTTTAGTGTAAAAAAATGCATTATATAATGGATAAGCTTTAAATGGATGGATAAGGTTTAATTTATTATTATATATATAATTAAAAAAAAAAAACAAAAAATTCAAATTGAATTGATAAATAATGGAAATATTCAATAGTATAAAATTCTTATTTATCTCTTGAAGTGTTTTTAACACCTAATACAAACTTATCTGAAGGATCTTCAAATCACATTAACCTCCATCTAAGGTCGTAAAAACCAGTCGGTGAAAAGGATGTATGTCTACGGTCCTATGGACACTAGGGACGTGCCCTACGATATATCAACTGAATATTACTTTTTAACGCAATGGCGGAAGGTCATATATTGTCCGGAGGTCAGACCTAATCGTGCCAATAAATAACGGACGGGTGCCATGGGCTGTGTTATCGGACTCCGCAACTCTTTAGGGCAAGGCTTCGATGCCTCGAGCGTGCGACGTCATAGTCTATACCCCAGTGATCCATACCTATGACGTCATGGTTATCTACCCTTTTCCATGTGAAAGTACCTAGAGGGTGCTCGTCAGAGTACGCGGCTGTTGGCTGATACATCATCATTATCTGCTGATAAGTCATAAGGCAGCAACCAAAAGATACACAGCGTCATGTTATTATAAATCATATTGCAATATAAAAATGGTGACGCAGTTAGAGTGAAGAAGAAAAGGCAACTTTTGGGAAAAAAGACACACAAATCATCAGCTCCCGCTTAAGTCAAGGCACAATCCAAAAAGAACCAGTACTTAAGAGAACGGCTGTCATGGCGCCATTACACTGATGATGATGACGCCATAAAACAGGTGAACAAAGAACACATTTTAGATATGCATCGACCTGCAGGTGGGACATAATCGACCGTAAGTTAAAAAATCACCCCATAACAGGTACCCGCGGAAGTGTTAATGATAATGTACCTTAAACTGTTGTGTTAAGATTCCATTTTATTGAGCACGCTCGACCCTAGCAACTACACCCTACAGACAAATTATACCGATACATTATATTAATTTATTACGTATGTCAAAAACAGAGCGTGCGGTCGAATTTGGACCAGACTTAGCAACCTGGTGTACCCTTAATGGGCGCTGTAATTTCTTGCTGGAATTACCAACTTGTAGAACTGGAGCCATTGGCTTTAGCAATTTGCGTTGAGCTTGCTGTGGTACGTGGGCACATCCTAGGGCTGAAGGTCTGGCAAAAGTATATAAGGCTTTATATAGAACATATTTGAGAAGAGATAGTGCAGACATTGTATATTGCAGCCTATTTGAGCCACCACTCTTTGCCACCACGACGGAAAGTTGGACGATGCCGCCGCAAAATGACCTTACACGCTTCGTGCGCTGTGAGATTTTGGACGAGGAAGGAGGGCAAAACGTCAAATTTATGCCGATGTTTACAGGCGTGGCCGTTGCGTTCCACTCTTTTAACTCTACTATATTTCCTTGTTCTCAATTCACCATAGCATATGCACTGTAAGTCTGTAAGTGGCCAGAAACGTGTAATTGCTGCCCCAATCTCGTGTCCTCTATCTATTTCAATTACAAGAGCAGCCAGCGCTCAAATTAGTCCCGACACTTATCTCCTGTGGATCTAGACTTTAGGTAATATTGTTAATCGTGTCTGAAGTTTATGATTGAATGTTATGAGAGAATATTGTCGTTAATCTTGATTATCAAATTTATCCTTCTTACCTAATTATTACTAAAAAGGTAGGTGGTGTTTTTAATATATTGTACATTTCCTATTCTATTGATATTCATCAAGTGAAGTTCATCAGAAGAAAGAAAAGTTTATGGGCTCGCATATGAGTACAAAATAAATGTATCTTTAAAACAGTTTCCTAAATATTCTGCCAATTCAGCATGCAAAGATCATATTTACCTGCACATTTTATTTAAGTATACAATTTTCATTGCTTTCTTGTTTTTTAGTTTTAGTTGTTTACTTGTTTAGTATACTTAAAAGGAATTTCTGAAAATCTGGATATCCGAAAATGAACGCCGGATCTAGGCGGAGGCTTAGGGGGGCTGCAGTATCGGGCACCGTCAGACTTAGAGCCTAAGATCATTTTTGTAAAAATAAAAAGGGCCCGCTCTCAACTCAAATGTCTCCAAGCAGCCGCTGCCGAAAATTACGGACGGGTTGAACAAGGACAATGCCATATTCTTATTCTCTAGTCATGTTTGTCATTGGTCGTCGTAGTCACGTACAATCAGACGACGAATGCACTTCTATACAATAAAAAATCCGCTTCATCCACGAAGACTAGGCGATCATAAATATGCGACAAATAAAACGGTTATCTACACTTGGCAAACAAACGTTCATTAGAATCAACGTCCAGAGTTACAGCGCGGAGCCAAAGCCACGTGGGTCAGTGTTGCCAACTTTGCGCACTTAATATGGATCTCTCATTTTTGTCGTACTGTATAAAACTTACATAAATCGCTCATATACGGATACGAAAGAAGGTTAGAATTTAAATAAAGAATGAGTGCTTCCCTCAAATTAGGCAGAAAATAAAACGAAAAAGTAACAAAAGACTATTAAATAAAGCGTGGTAATAACAAAAAGTTACAAGAGACTATTATAACAAATCGACTATGGTATTAATATAAGTAGCGCAATTTAACTACCAGCTGACAGATTTTAGTAGGTATTCTTTTACTTTCAAGGATTATAAATGCTGCTACTCCTGTCTCGTCAGGATTGACAATGAAAACCACTCTAAAAGCCTATGATATTATTGCAGGGAGCCCGAGGCAAAAGCTATAACTGTATCTATTCAGAAGAAAATACGCGGAGAAGGAAGTCATTCCAATTGCCCTCCCTAATCAAAGCGGGAGACCGTACAAAATTACAATGACTTAAACAAGCCAAGGACTCAGAAGCCAAGCAGGAGTAGTCATATCCTTTATCCTAACTCCTGCTATACAACTTTATCTGATGAGAACTCACGACGACCGAGTTTTTCTAAATCCGTCCACAAACATCGTAAAAGTCAACAGGGTCAGCAGTCAGACGTGCCTAACGAAACGTTTTTACTGTACGAATATTTAATTGTACAGGCGGGCCGCGTGTTTAGCATCAGAATGTCTGCGCTGCCACCAGACGTCGGCAGAATGTTAATTCGCAACCTATTTCTAAAGCGATGTGCTTGCAGTTTGACAAATATTTAACGAGACAGTATATTGTTGTAGGTACGGTGACTCTTTAATGCAGTCTTTCCCAAAGTGGGCGATAACGCCCCCTTGTGGGCACTAGATGCTCAGAGGGGGGCGGTAAGGGGCCAGAAACGACATAATTGTCTTTGAATATCAAGGTGTAATGACTAATAAGGGGGCGATACGAAGTAACTGATTTTCAAAGTGGGCGTTAGACGAAAAAGTTTGGGAACCTATGCTTTAATGTATCGTATATTAATAGCGATAGCCGATTTTTATCCTATTATGGACACATAAAAATCTGTTATGAACTTATTTTGATGAGGCAGCCAAGGCTATCTCTAATTAAAATAAAGAGACAAGTAAAGAGTAATAAAATGTAAAATAGAATAAGTTAAAAAAATGTTTGCAAATTGAGCAAATTGTTGCGTAAGCCAATTGAGAAAATAAGAAAATCGAGAAACAACTCTAACCACTGTCTATCTATTGGACATTTAAAAAGGTTTCATTTTTGTTTCGAAATTACTAAAATGTCAGTTGTTACTCGGAAGTTTCGCAAAATAGCCAGTAAAAATGTATAAAGTCTTACCACAGACGTGGTTATAGTCAGAAATGGACGCATAAGGAGTGCTCATGATGATGGCGCAACGTATTTGCTAATATCCAAATACGAGCGGCGGTTTGCTATGCAGCTCCCACGTGCTGACCGCATGTTTAATGCCCGTTTGATCTATTAATATATAAATACTTTTATCTAGCTCTCCCACATTTCTGCTATCAATGTGTTTCAGCTATTAGCACATAGTAAAAGATTATGAGGCTAAACAAAACTTTGCCAAAAGTAGCAGGTTGTTACACGAAAAAATACATTTTGTGAAAGTATCTGCAAGCATTTTTTCTTTTTCTGTTTTAGCCCTAGAAATTAGAATATTTAGGGCCACTTGCCCGAATCATTTAACTCTGTTAAATACCTAGTCATGGCCGATTCACCTTGATTTAGTTATTTAACTCCGATTTAAATGTATAACTCTGATTTGTGCAAGTGACCTAGGGATCTTCAAGAAAAGAGCTTATTCTTTCCTCAAAGGTCGGCAACGCATTTGTTAGACCTCTGGTGTTGCGGTGACCAACTGCTCGTTTGCCTCCTATGCCATAAAAAAGTGGCCCTTATGTGACTAAATAAAGTATAAGCTGCTCAAAATACTTAAGCAGCCTATTTTCAGTGCTTATCGATCTTATTATATTCTTGAGTCATAATAAAATTGGACACGCTTAATGAGTTATGATTTATCATAAACCATTGTGCTTGTCCAATTTCATATTGATGGATAAATATAATGTGAAATATAAATATAATCATATTTTATTTATTTTGCACATATTTATATATAAGACAAAGGCACGATTGACGGATAGGTATGTTAGAAACATGTACAGTCATATAATAAATAATATCGTCAATAATATAATATCAACAATAGGTGCAACCGCCGTGCACAGCTAGTTAAATAAAAATATATTTGTATTGCTATCGGTTTTCGATATACAGTATGAAAAATTGCAATCTTGGATATCCGGTACTAGCTTAAAAAATACGGCAAAGATTCCGTCGACTTAAATTTATATACATGTATAAATATACGCTGTATATAATTACACGCTGTATATAATATTATATCAAATCTAACATAACTCACATACGAAAAAAGACTATGTTTATTTAAAAAAACACATCTTTACGAAAATCCTACAAAATGCGAATGTAACGCGAGGAAATTGCAAAAGGCGTGGCGCAAATGAAATGAGTGCGTCAAACGCCGAGCTTTGACGATAGCGCTTTGTTCTGGTTATGACTGTCTTTTGGTACAACACTGGCTGTAAATTTATTTTCCTTTGCCGTTTGCGTGTTCCAATGCCATCATACAGAAACTACGAAACCAATACTCGGGATTCGGGACTAATACACGAACACGCCACACGTAATAGTAAAACTTACCCAATTTGGAACTGTTCAATGTTTGTTAAAGCCATTATTGAATTACAAACTACTCGGTTTCGCTTTGAGTCAATTTTCTTTAATTTATTTTTACGAGACCGATTTGACTCGACGTGAAATTGATCTATTACATCAGTTCTCTAGTTAACCAGTAGTAAAAGCGCCATGCTGCGTAATAAGAGGTAGTGCCATTCTGCTCTATGAGGTAGTGCCATGCTGCATACCGCCGTGAAGAGACAGCTACGCTATCACGTTTCGTGCTGTTGTGGGTATCCGATGGTCCATCGGGGCAGGAGGGCAACTTATCTGAATAAACATTATGCTGATGTGTTTCAACGTTCAGGCTCCCATTGCTCGTTTGTCCTCCTTGAACTATAAACAAAATTGTTGCATTGTATAAGAACGGGGTCGGCACAACCGTCGTCTCACTCACTTAATGCGACGTGAGACAATTTTCAAATTATATTTTATGTCGGCGCTACAGGTTTAGAGCTGTATGACACAATGAAACACAAAGGTTGTAACATAAGATAGCTGAGATTTTCACGAACTATAAAACGTTATTAGGTTTTTAGTTTTATTTTCGAACAAGGATCCTAAACTATTCTTTCAAAATCAAGACATTTTTTTTACAAAAACATTTTCTATTTTTGATTACTTTTAAGAGCAAACAGTTTTAAAACTATATTTATCCTTGTTTTTTTTAATGACATCATACATACAAAATCAACTATTTAAATCTATGGTTTAAACATGAAAGTTGTACCTATATTCTATATAGGTAATTATTTTGGTACCTACTATATGTATAATATGAATTATTATATTCGCAATATTGAAAAAATATATTTCATCG